>JAJEJH010000204.1:594225-961571 GCA_026122585.1 Anacardium occidentale
GAGGAGCACACGGTCCCGTGTGCCTTGCCACACGCCCGTGCATCCTAGAACACACGCCCGTGCACTTCAGAAATCAGCAGTAATTGAATTTAAAAGAGAATTAATCCACTCTAAGCCATTTCTAAGCACACAGAACTCAGTAATAAGCTATTAAATCAGCATTTCATGCATGATTATCAGCATTTAGCATGGCATGTCATATCAGATGTTTTCAGATGGATCCAAGGATCTAACAGCATGATTTTCAGATTATACATATATGATTTTTCATATATCAGATAGGGGTGGATACGAGGGGGCACCTGTGAGTTCGCACACCCGCTAGAGAGAGAAACCAGCGTCCGCTAGAGAGGACATGGTCACTGACCAAGCTCGTTAGAGAGAGTGCTGGTTGTGCATCAGTAGATTCATTAGGACTTTGAACTCACACGGCCAGGGTGCCGAATCCCTGTATTCATCAGTCTGGCCAGCACAGCAGATATTTTCAGATATTTCAAAGATTTTCAGTACTTTCTGATATAGATTTCAGATATACTATACGTATATATTCAGGATCTTCAGATCACAGTTTTATTATCAGAAAGAGTTTTCAGAAAAGACAATTTTTCAGAAAAAAAACAAGCTTGAGGGTAAGTTTTTACAGTTTTCAGCATACATGACATTAGCATATACATATCATTGTCATGTATAGCATCTCATGAGGAGCATATGAGAAACAGATCAGTAACAGCACAGAAACAGAACATAATTCAATAAAGAATTAAGCAGTAATGGATATACTTCGGTATATCAAGAGAATCAGAGTAAGAAAACTGTTCAGTAGAATTTTCTACGTGACGAGTCACGTAGTCAGTGATTGTTTAGACCCGCTAGTGTTGTGTTTGGAAACGCTTGCTGAGTGACTTTGTCACTCACTCCCCTCCCTGTTTCCTTTTGCAGGTCAGTAGTTCGTGGCTGAGCTGGAGCAGGACAGCTGCGAGATTTTGGGGATGTGGCTCGGTGCAGCAGATAGCATGTTGGCTCGCATGCTTTTATTTTCTCATGTATATATATGTGTATTACATATTAGTGTACACTGTATGACAGTTTCTTTTTATACATGAGTAGTCTGGGTTTCCACGCTTACATTTTAGTATATTTTAATACTGAATTATGTTTACAGTTTATTTTATTAAGAAATTTTTTAGACAGCAGCAAGTTCTTTTCTGTAGAGATCCTCGTCTCAGGTATATTTTATTATTATATGTATAGTATTTTTCGCAACGCACAGTAACTTGGGCGGGGGTCACTACAAGTTCTATCTAGAATAGATAGTTCTTTTCATCGAAGACACCTAAAAAAGGCTAATCCATCTTAGGTTTGTCTAGAAAAGGCATCATATTTCCGTAAATTTACTTAGAAGGGGCAGTTTACTTTCAAGTTCTATCTAGAAGGGGTAGTTCTTTTTCTTGGAGACGCCTAGAAAGGGCTAATCCATCGTAGGTTTGTCTAGAAGAGACATCCTATTTTGGTAAATTCGCCTAAAAGAGACAATTTACTTTTTGAGTTATGTCTACAAGAGGCAGTTCTTTTTGTTGGAGACGCCTAGAAGGGGCTAATTCATCGTAGGTTTGTCTAGAAGAGACATCATATTTTGGTAAATTCGCCTAGAAGGGGCAATTTACTTTTTGAGTTATGTCTAGAAGAGGCAGTTCTTTTTGTTGGAGACGCTTGGAAGGGGCTAATCCACCTTAGGTTTGTCTAGAAGAGACATTCTATTTTGGTAAATTCACCCAGAAAAGAAAATTTACTTTTCGAGTTCTGTTTAGAATAGATAGTTCTTTTCCTTAGAGACGCTTAGAAAATGCTAATCCATCATAGATTTGTCTAGAAGGGACAAGTTACTTTCAGGTTTTGTCTAAAAGAGACGTTTCTTTTCATCGGAGACGTCTAGAAGGGGCTAATCCATTGTAAGTTCGTTTAAAATGGACAACCTATTTTGTAAATTACCTAGATGGGGTACTTTACTTTTTGAGTTCTGTTTGGAAGGGATAGTTTTTTTCCTTGGAGACGCCTAGAAGGGGCTAATTCACCCTAGGTTGTCTAGAAGAGACATCCTTGTTCGGTAAATTTGCCTAGAATGGGCAATTTACTTTTCGAGTTCTATTTAGAATAAATAGTTTTTTTCATTGGAAATGCCTAGAAGAGGCTAATCCATAGGCTTAGGGAGCTAGAAGTTTTTGCCTTTGCCATATTGTTGTTTGACTTTATTGGTCTAAAAGTAGGTGTCTTTTTTCTGTACTTTGTTGCATTTTGCATATATGTTCATTGCATTCACAACACACACAAAATTCACGAAGTAAGGGGCATCTCTAGACACCTCATTTTGGACCTGACAAGGTCGCCCCTGATGATGAAAAACCTGGATGTTGACTTATAATTTTTGAGATGTTGAGCCGAAGATGGATGAGTTAAAAAAAATGTTTATTTTATGTTATTTTTATTTAAAAAAAAGAAAAAAAAGAAGAAAAAAAAAAGTGTGTTTATTTTATTACAAAAGGAAAAAAAAAGAGGAAAAAAGAAAAAAAACCCAAGCCCATGCAGCCAGCCCAAGTCAAAAAAAGGAGAAAGAAAAAAAAAAAAGAAAAGAGGAAGGGAGGAAGCCCAATGCGTAGCCCACGCCTGAGGCCCAAGGCCTGGCCTGCAGCGCGCTCGTGTCTGACACGCGTGCGCTGAGTCCCTGCCTGCCCTCTACCTTCTGCGCGCGCGACTCTCTCTGTCTCCTGTCCAGGCCAGCGCGTCGCGCGCTGACTGTGCGTGCGCGTGGCCTGCTTGCACGCCTCCCCTTGAGCGGCTGTCAGTCTTCTTTTTTGCATTTACCCAAGGTATAAAAGGAGGCATTTATTTGGAAAACGGAAGGGGGGGGGGGGGAGATTTTTTAAGGGGACTTTTGGGAAGAAAAAATTTCAGAGGGGGGATTGAGAGGAGATGGCTGAGAGGAAAAAGACAGAGAAAAGGGAAAACAAAAAAAAACAAAGAAAAATTTTGTGAATCAAATTAGCATATTTAGAAACCAATCTGGGTGTTCATCCGTTTTCAGCTTCAGGTATGTCCCTGAGGGGAATTCTTATGAATAAAAATTTTATTTATTTATTTTGTATATAAATTTTAATTTTTATATCTTATACTTATATTTATTTATTTTTTTATTTTATATAATCTGAATCTAATTTGATTTTGTATATTTGAAATATTTTTTTTTTTTGTGCCTTCTTTTTCTTTATTATGTATTATGTATTTTCTTGTATATATATATATGTGCGTGTGTGTGTGGGGGGATTACAACATACTGTATATATGTGTAAAAGTAAACCTCATGTCTTCTATGTATTTATATGTGTTATGTACCATTGTTGAACATGTGAAGTTGTTCTTGTGATGGTTATGAGATTTTGGGTATCCTGGGTTCAAATCGCGGAAAATAGATTTGTTGATTTTTTATATATGCATTCCTATGTGTTGTATATATAAAATTTTGCACCCATATGGAATGAAACAGGTTGTTGCCTTTGTGGCGAAGGGCGGAAGTTTGAAATCTGCTGGGCGTCCTGGGTTCGTGTCGCGGCTGGGGGGTGGAATTTTCTTATTTTAACTATGTTATTGGGTTTCTGGTTGGGCTGCATGCTGTCTAGTCTCTTGGGCGGGCCCGCTGGTCTGAATTCTGTATATTTCCTTGGGTGGGGCTGCTCTTACTTGGACCAAAGTTTTTATTATTATTATTATTATTATTTTCATTTCATAATTATAATTTGCTCCAAACAAAATTTTATTTTGCAGGGTTTGTTTATTTATTTTATTAGGTTAATTAATTAATTTGTTTTTGTAGGATTTATTTATTTATTAGATTAACTAGCAAAATTATTTTACAGGATTTATTTATTTATTATATGCTTATTTAGGATTAGAGGAAATGTATAGTGGTGTATGGAAAAATGGTTGTAATTTTTAATTTCTATTTTCTTTTCCGTATTTTATTATATTCGTGGATGAATGTAATTTATTGTATATGTATGATTATTAATAATGTATCGTGTGATAATCTGAAACTTAATTAAACTCGGTAACGCGTTTAACGAACAAATCATAAAAGTGGAGGTCGGCTTTCACGCCGGACGGCATGAGTGTCTAACACCTTTCCATCGCCGTACCTGACTCTCCAAACTCGACCCATTGGGCAGGTGAGGGGTAGTTGGGTCCTTTGTAAGGGATCCATAAATCGCCCATCCTCACCGATGTGTATTTTCCTGGGGTTACTCCCGAATGGCGACTCCATATACTCTATAGCGGATCAAAAACCCGTTATGCGCTGCTCTTGACCACGTCTAGGGTGGTTAAACAAGAGTGTTAAGTCTGTCCTCGCTCGGCGTGGCAAAAACCAGCGCCACACTCACTAAGGTTATTCTCTGACTAAAGAAATCTCTTTTTTAACCTTGATTCAAGGCTTAGAAAGACCATTCTAAACTCAAGATATTACATTCTTCCTCTCTAATAAAAATTTCATCCTCAAAATACCTTTTCTAAATTGCTCTAAGGGGATCTTTTTCTTTAATTTAACTACTATTATCCTTAGAATCTTTACTTTCATAAGGCTTAACCCTACTCTCCCAAGAAAACTTCAGGAATCTCCTCAACTCTTAGCCATCATACCTTAACCAAAGGTACCTTCTCATATAAAAGCTTCATATCTTTAGGCTTCTTATTTGGTTAGCTCATGTGATGATCCAAGGTTTGTTTTATCTTTTCTTCTGTTTGATTTACTGAATTTACTAAGTTCTTATCTAATTCACTTCAAAGCTCACTATAATCTTTATAGAATCTTTTACTCTCTAGAGGCAACCTTAAGGGCTTTTCTGAAAACCATCTCTAAATTCTCTCTTGTATTAGAAAAACCTTAAAAAATTTTCTAAACTTTTCTCTCTCATTTGAGGAAATCCTAAAAATTCTTTGAAACTTTTCTTTCTCACTACTGGTAGCTTTCTTGCTTCCACTGCGTACTTTGATTATTTGTCTTGAACTTTATTTCTCAAACCCTATAATGATTATTACCTAGCTGGAGTATAACCTTTTCCTTTTTCTCTCGGCACCTATCTCTGCTTCATGTTTAATTAGGAAATCATTATTTATGGTCATGTTAAAACATCTCTACCTCTTATCTTAATAGCTCCCTGATCATTTCTTGTTATGTCATCTTTTGTTAGCTCTCTACAGATGCTTTTATTTATTATACTTGGTATAACTGCAAATCCCTTTACTACCCTTCTAGAAATAAAACTCGGTGGCATCACATTGTCGATTAATAGGATATGCATCATTAAAGAGGTAGTGACCAAAGTCCATACATAGGATAACTTCTATCTACTTTTGCCTTATTGCATAAACTTTGACTCATGTGTTATCATCTCAAGTTGTTCTTGTAACTTTTCTGCTGGAATTTACTCTATCTCTACTAGGCTTAACTTTGATGGGATATTCTTTACTTCTTTTATTAGATACTTTGAAATCCTATGTCTTGACTGGCTATAGCTGAAACAAATATCTTGACTAGTCAAACACTCCCTTCTGGATGTCCCTAACTACATATAACATATACTGGACACAAATCTCTCTCTAAGTTTTCTCTTCTTTTCTAACTAATTACTTTTCCTCCTTATCTTCTATTCTTTTTCTTGAATTGGCTTCTTTCTTTGATCTTCATATCTGTCTCTTCCTCTTTACTAAGCTCAAAACATGCTAATTCTTAAAAATTCCCTCTAACCTCAAAATTTTCTTCTGATCTCAATACCCTTTTACATGGCTTTACTGAATCTTTGGGAAGAAAGTCTTCTGACATTTTGCTATGTTCTTTCAACCTCAAAGTTCTCTTAAATCTCAATACTCTTTTCATAACTTCACTAAATTTTTGAGGAAGGGAAGCTCTTGACATCATTTTCTAGTAATTGGGGCTAATCTCTCTATCTCTTTACTCTTTTGAATAACTTCTTTTTCTTCTTCTCTTCCTAATATGATACTTTTCCTCTGTCCCCAATATTTATCTCTCTTACTTGATCTCTCAAACTATCTAGATTAAATTGTCTTCATCCATTATTAACTTAGCGGGGTTTTACCAAACTCTCACATCTTCTCTAAGCAAGTGAACTTTATATATATGATTCTTTCTCTGTCTGTCATACTAACAAAACACATGGTACTCTTTACTATCTCCATCAGTCCTCTATCACTATTGAACTCCTTAGACTTATAAAAACTGAAGGGCTAGTTGACTGCTAACAAACTAAAGGTGGAACAAGGCCTTTCTCTAAACCTTTAACACTCACTGAATTTGTCTTCAAACCTTATCTCTGATACTTACTCGTATTTGGCTTCTAAAAATCGTACCAAACTAGCTTTGGGTAACTACCCTTGTTAACATTCTACAAATCTCTTTTCAGAAGCTATTATAATCTTCTTTCTATCTATCATATTAATACCACATCTATTTAAGCTTTTATTACTATTAGATCTTTGAACTTACTGAATCTATAAAGCTGGTAAGCTACTGGCAAACAATACATGAAATAATGTTTCTCTGAATCTCTGATACTCTCTGTCTTAGACCTCAAAATTTACCCTTAATGTTAAATTTTGATAATAACCTATTTGGCATCTGATAACTATCTCTTCTCTCAACTCTTGTTGTCCCTTCTAGCAAACCGCTAAATCTTTTCTCTTATCACATCTTTGACCATCTCCTCTTAAGCCCTTTGTCCTCCAAGACTATAACTTCTTGGGATCCTTTATTATCCCTTTCTAGACTCTTTGAGGAACTACCCTTTCCCTTGAGAAATTTGGGAAACTAAGATCTTACATCTAAAATCACAAACGAAAAGGGTTAGGGTCTACTATATATACTAAATCTGTTGCTGAGATACTTACACTAATGGGAACCACGAGCTCTAGCTGTTGGGATACACTAGCTCTTTGCTTATGTAGTTTTGAAAACAATGCTATTTTGAAAACAAATTTTCTAAAAACATTGGCTCAAATCCGCTCTAATAGTTCAAAACTTGCTCTGATACCAATAATGTAACACTTGCTACCATATGTGTTATTATTACTGTATTATATATGTTTATTATCAAAACAAATATATTTTATTATATTATTATAAGAAAAAAAGCCTTTATTGGTACACATAGCAGAAATCTTACAAACTGTTTACTAAACATATATGCATTATGCGGAAAATATCACGTGAGAGTATGCTAAAATGCATTGTACAATATCTTAAATGAAACTCATATTTTTATTACTATTAATTAGTATCTGAAAACATAAATGATACTATACATCTCATATGCATGAACAATATAAGTATGTGAGCTAACATGTTATGTGCTAAAAATTGAATACCTATATGAAACTAATAACATCAAGTGAAGACCCGCTCAAGCCATATCCCACTCTCCAACCATCTCGTGCTCCAAACTTAGCTCCCTACTCAACTTGTAAGAAAGGAAAACTGAAGGGGATGAATGACAAATCAGTCAGTAAGCATCTCCTATCTCTACCTTTGGATAGGATCTAAGCTGATCTATCACTAACTAGCTACTAAGCTGATGAACTTAACTAAATTTTTGATAGGTTAATATCTTTTTCTAATCTAGCTCTAGGATTTTCTCTATTCTGGTTTCTTATCTTCTTACATGTCTAGTCAAATAAACTCTACTTAGCTTATGACTAGTCTTATTGCTAAACTAATAAACGTAACTTCATCCTCAACTAGTTAAGTAAGTTTTCTCTCCTTTCTAGCTCATCTTACTACTTCTATTCGGTTTCACACCTTATCATAAGTAGGTATTTGAGTATACGTATACGATTTGGCATGAAAAAAAATCTAGCTAAAACTAGGTCACTTAGTTTTTCTTTCTTTTTGATTTTCATTATCTTACTTTCTTGTTTGAGTTTTGAGATCTATAATACTATTAAGTTCTTTGAAAAGCTTAACTAAATTCTTTTAAATTTCTACTTACAATGTATATCGTATAACTAGTTTATATTATTTTCTATTTATAGAAAATGATTTATTTATCTTTTATCTTGTTGTCTATATTCTGATTCATCATTGTTTTGTTTCTCGTCTACTGTTCGATTATGGCTTATTCTATCATGTATATGGTACTTTGTACGTACTTATATTTCTAGTATTATATATTTGGATTGTATTGCTAATTATTTGTCTGTCTGATAGTTTATATGTTGTTTTACTATTACACATTATAGTTTTTCTATTATACTTGTTCTTATGCTGGTATGACATAGGATGAAGTACGTTGAAATCATGGCTGATGATGCTAAAAATCATAGTTAGGCGCTTGGGCCAATTTACTGAAAACATATTTCTAAGATTGATTTTTTTAAACATACTGCTAGGATCCAAAGATCCTAAAATATTGAAAAGTTGAATAAAACTGTATATGAAAACTTTATATATCTGAAGATGCTACTATGCTACGCAAACTAATGAATACAAGGATTTGATACCCAATCGTGTTAGTTATCAACTTCTTGACATTAGATCAATAGGTTAAAATCAGATAACTGATGTACACCAACATATATATCGATATGCATTGATATTAACTACCTCTCTAGCAGGCATATAATTTCACATCAATTTATCTGATGCCAACTCCTTCTCTGGTGGAAGTATAGATACACAATAGCGTTTATAAATGTAGTGTTGGCTCCCTCTTTAGTAGGTATGCAATTTACAGATGTCCCCTCATATTAACCCCTAAAATGATGTCTAAATCATTGCCTTTATTTTGAAAACATATGTATGTGGATCACTTGATCCATTTTTAAAAAAACTGAGTTGGCATGTCATGTTATGAAATGCATATCATGCATGATATCTTATTTTTCTTTTTTCTTTAATTATACTCTGTATACTATATCGTTATTATAATTTTATTTTGTGTATTTTTACTATTGTGATGTTTCTATAACTTATTAAGTTTATTAATAAGTTCTATATAAACTGTTCTGAGTTTTGTTGTATATATGATGGTTTTCTATTCTGTATGATTCCTTACAATTTCTCTAACTGTTTTCCTATTTCTATCTATCTTTTGATCATAGTTGATTGGTTATTTAAGATATTTCTAAGCTACTATTGAGTTCCTCTTACTTATATGAGTTGAAAATATGCTTATGGAAAAGTAACATAATCTATTGTTTTTAGTTCTACTATTCTGAAAAGTTCTATTACTATAATTTTTTGTGTCTCTTTCTCTTTTCTGCTCATTATTATTCTGAATCTGTTATTTCTTCTCTTATTCAATAAGAATACTTGATATGTTCCCTTATTATTGGTATTCTGTTGAATGGGAAAAAAATCTTTAATTTTTACTAAGCATACGAGTGTGCACTATCAAATGCATAGGCATACAGAAAGGTGCACGAGTCGTGTGCTGATCATACAACCTAACCATGCTAACTTCTAGAAAATTTCTAATATATGACTGTGACCTTCAGGCACACGATCGTGACCTTACTAAAAATCTAATTGTGGATGCCTTATGTATACAATCATGATCCTACTAAAACAAGATTGCACAAACAGGCATCCATCAAGCGTAAGGGCATGTGTCGTGCTCTATTTCAGTAACAATGGTTGAAACATGTAAGATCACCTCAATCTCAACCCAAATCTCAATCAAACTTAAATTAAACTTATTCTAACATATATTTAAACAAGATACACTACTATAAACATATTGTCTCGTCGATCATAACTATATACAACCTGACATATTTCTAAACCCTTAAATAGATACACATGCATCAAAGGGAACTAAGCATGCTTCTACCTCTAATTCTCTCTTCTATTTCACCGTCATCATCTTATAATCATGCTAATAAACTGAAAACGTGCTTACATAAATGAATAATCTATCTAAGAGGCTATATATTTTGAAAATAAGGGAAGAGGTAAGGAAATACTTACTTATAGTTGCTAATGGCTTCAATCTCTTTATCTCTAGCTGAATCTTAATTGGATTGGCTGTTAAAAGCTGGTTGATCTCTTTTTCAATTTGGTTAAGATTGGCTGGAGAGAAAGGAAGAGAAAATGGGTGAGAAACTAGCTAAAACAGGTAGAGGAAAATCTAACTTTATATATTAGCAAACATGCACGAGCGTGCATGATAGAAAAGGGACACAAGCATAAGTCTAGAGATGCACAGTCATGCTCCTTCCATAAACTATATATAAGGTCTCTAAAAAGACTATTCTACCCTTCTAACTTACGAAGGCTATTCTCTAACGGAAGAAATCTTTTTTCTAATCTCGATTCAAGGCTTAGAAAGATCATTCTAACCTTGGGATGTTACAAGTAGTGACTAGTTAGTTACTTTTCTATAATAATCTTATATTTGTTTTAGTCGATTGTGGTGTTACTCATTGCTTTTTTGCAATGGGTATGGTGGCTAAATTAGAATTGAATCCTGTCATTATAGACTATAAGATTTGTATTCAACTATCATATGGTAATTCAGTGTCGAGTGATTAGATATTGAAAAAGCAGGTTATGATGATTTAGGGTACATCCTTGTTGGTGGATTTGATAGTTATAGAGATGTCTAATTTGATATTACACTATGTATGGATTTTTCAAGGATGTATGGAGTTGAGATTGATTGTAAAAGACGAAAGGTTCACTTTTAGTTGAGTAATAAGGGTGAGTTTATTTTTTGTGAGGGTAAGATTTAGAGTGTGACAATTTCATGTGTAGAGGCGAGAAAGATGTTAAGGAAAAGATGTGTAGGCTATCTAGCTAATATTATGAGTAAGGGTAAATCTAGTTTGAAGATCGAGTAGTGGTTAGACAGTTTATAGATGTTTTTCCTAATGATCTTCTTAGTTTGGCTCTAGGGAGAGATTGACTTTAATATTGAATTGGTACCAAGTATAACTCTAATTTTTAAGGCTCCATGTAGGATGACTCTAATAGAATTATAAGGATTGAAAAAACAGTTATATGAGTTATTCAATAACAATTTTATTAGGCCAAGTTATTCTCTATGGGCTTTATAAGGATATGCATCAATTATCAAGCATTGAATAAAGTGACAATTAAGAATAAGTATTTTTTGTCGAGGATTGATGATTTCTTTGATCAATTGAAAAGGAAAATAATGTTTTTTAAGATCAATATGAGATCTGGGTATTATCAAGTGAGCATGGTAGATAAGGATATGTCGAAGCTGCTTTTAGGATGAGATTTGACCATTATAAGTTTGTTGTGATGTCATTTAGGCTGACTAATGCTCTAATAGTGTTCATGACTTGATAAATAGGGTATTATAAGATTGTCTTGATAAATTCATTGTGGTGTTTATAAAAGATATTTTGGTGTATTAGAGAAGTAGAGAGGAACATTTGAGGCTTATGTTGTAGAGATTAAGAGAGAGAAAATTATATGCAAAATTCTCTAAGTGTGAGTTCTAATTAAGTAGTGTGGCTTTTCTTGGGCATGTGGTTTTAGCTAAGGGTATTTCAGTGGATTTGAGTAAGGTTAAGGATGTGTTAAGCCAGCAATGACCAAGGAAAAGTAAAGAGGTGAATAGTTTTCTTGGGTTAGCTAGATATTATAAGAGTTTCATTAAGAGGTTCTCGAGTTTGGCTAGACCGTTGACTACTTTAACTACGAGGGAAGTTCTTTTTTTTAGTCTGAAAATTGTGAGATGAGATTTTAAAGCTTAAAATAGAGATTGATGAGTGCTTCAGTATTGGCTTTACTAGAGGAAGAAGTTCAGTATGATATATATATTGATGCCTCTCATCAAGGTATTGGGGCAGTAGTTATGCAGAATGATAAGGTGATAACTTATGCATTAAGATAGTTAAAAGATTATGAGTTAAGATATCTAACCCATGATTTAAAGTCGGCTATGGTGGTATTTATTTTAAAGATTTGGAGTCATTACTTATATAGGGTAAGATGTAATATATATTATGACCATAAGAGTTTGACGTATTTCTTCTATAAAAAAGAACTTAATATAAAGTGGTGTGAATGGTTAAAGTTGGTTAAGAATTATGATTATAAAATCAGATATCATCTAGGTAAGACTAATGTAGCTATAAATGTTTTGAGTGGAAAAGTTATTTTATCGAGGATGTTCATGTAGAGAAAGTTACAACATGAGATTTGTAAATAGTAGATTAAGATTGACTATGAGGTTTTCAAGGTTATAGTTAAGTCTATTTTCATAGATGATATTTGGATTTGATAGTTATCAAATGTTTAGTCTTAAGATACAACTTAGAGGATTAGAGTTAGCCTAGTTGTTGATTTTAAGATAAGGGTTGGTATAGGGGCAGAGTGTGTATTTTTGATGATAATGGTTTAAGGTAAAAGAACTTGGCAAAAGTTCACAGTTTAGTGTATGTAACTTATCTAGGGAGTGTTAAAATGTATTAAGAGCTCAAGAGAAGGTTTTGGTGGTCTAGTATGGAAAATAATATAGCAAATTATATGGTTAATGTAGCGACTCTCGCCCCAGGTCACTGTGCGCTGTAGAAAATACTGTAGATCATAAATAAAATATACCTGCGACGGGGATCTCTATAGTAAAAAGGCTGTTGTTGCTGTTGAATTAAAATTTTTTTTATAAAAAGAAGTTGTAAACATAATTTATTATGATAGTAAATCAAAAATACTGAAATATACGTATAAAATCCTTAGGCTACACATGTATAAAACATACTACTTATACAGTGTATACTAATATATAATACATATATATATATATATATATATGAGAAATAAGTAAAAGCATGTAAGTCAAACATGTTATCTACTGCCGAGCAATATCTCCAAAATCTCACAGCTGTCTAGCTCCAACTCAACTGCTCTAATCACTAACCTGTAAAAAAGAAACGGGGAAGAAGGGGTGAGTGACAAAGTCACTCAGTAAGCGTTTCCTAACTCAAACACTCATAGGTCCTACACTTACTTGGCTACGTGACTCGTCACGTAGAAATTCTGCTTTATGATTTCTTATTTCTGATTCTTTTTACTTTCCGAAGTATATATGTTTTCTGTATTATTCTTTATCGTATTCTGCTCTGTTTCTCATGAGAGGTTGTACATGACATGAAATATATATGCTGATGTCAAGTATATGCTGTAAATCATAAAACTTGCCCTTGAGCCTGATTTTCTGAAAAACTTTCTTTTTTGAAAACTCTTTCTAATAATAAAAGTTGTGATTTGAAGATCTTGAATATATATATATATAGTATAAGCTGAAAACTATATCAGGAAGTATTGTATCTGAAAATATCTACTATGCTGGTCAGACTGATGGATACAAGGATTCGACACCTTGGCCGTGTGAGCTTAAATCTTACTGAATCTACTGATGCATAACCAGCAATCTCTCTAACGAGCTTGGTCAATGACCATGTTATCTCTAGTAGATGCTAGTTGCCCTCTCTAGCGGGTGCGTAAACTCACAGGTACCCCTCGTATCCATCCTTAACTGATATTCGAAACATCATATATATATACTTTAAAATCATATTTTTGGATCCTTAGATTCGTTTCTGAAAATATCTGATATGACATGTCGTGATCTATACTGGTAATCATTCATGATATGTTGTTATATCATCTTATTATTGAGTTCTGTATGCTTAGAAATGGCTTAGAGTGGTTTAGCTTCTCTTTTAAGTACTTTTTGTGCTTTTCTTAAGGTGCACGAGCGTGTGTCTCTATGTACACAAGCGTGTGTTAAGGCATACAGGACCGTGTGTAATACGTGTCCTTCGACATGCTAGCTTTTAGAATCATTTTATCAAAACTTGGTTAGCCACACAAACGTGTGGTGCGAACACACGAGCGTGCATACAAAGCACAAGGTCGTGTCCCACACTGCACGGGCATGTAACTACCTCACAACACTCTCGTGTCTTACTTACACAGCTTGTAGAATTGGGAATGGACACACGGGCGTGTGCACTCGGGTACACGAGCGTGTGTCTATATTTTCATACACACACGGGTGCCATGTAAAACCGTGTTCATGTAAAAATAGGGCCACATAGGTGTGCGCCTCGGGTGCATGGTCGTGTGCTCAACCCAAAATCTACAAGTTAAGTTTGGAAACACAAAAATTCCACTCCAATCTCAACCAAAATTTAATCCAACAACAATACATACTCAAAACTACTGATAGCATGCAAATATTCATCATTAACTCATCTCAATCATGCCACATATCATAAATAAAGCATACAACTCATGTATATAAAAATATATGCATATGAACATGGAATTAACCACTTAATCAATCCATAATTCATCATTTCAAAGCTCAAGCATGCTGATAACATTTCAAACAAGCACACAATGGTTCTTCACAACTCAAAACAGCAAAACATGCTATGAACATAGTGAAAGAGGTAAGGAAACACTTACCTCTCACCATGGAAGTTGAACCTCTATCTCTGGAAGTTTCTGGATCTCTAATTTGGAACTGGACTATTGAGGGATCTCTCTCAACCACTCTAAGGTTCACTAGAGCTGAGGGAAAAAGAAGGAGAAAATGAAATAAGCTGGGAATTGTGCAAACTCGAAAATAAAACACATTTATGGCTAATTGGCAAGACACACAGTCGTGTGTGCTAGGCACACAGTCATGTGCACAGTGGAAATCTCAATTTCCATTTACTTTCGCGCCATACATGGAATATTCTCTCATAATATCTATGTACAAGCCACAAAAGGCTTCTAAAAGACTTTTCTACCCCTGAACCCTCTTAAAACTCTTTCCTATCAAGGAAATCTCTCTTTTACTCTTGGATTCAGAACCAAAAAAGACAATTCTACCCTTAGGCTATTACAGTTAAGTGTTTGACTTGTCAGTAGGTCAAGACAAAACATCAAGTACCTTTTGATTTGTTATAACTATTGAGTATTCCTAAGTAGAAATTGGAAAGTATTAATATAGATTTCATTATGGGTCTTCCTAAGGTTTAGCAAGGTTATAATGGTATTTAAGTTATTATGGATCGTCTAACTAAATCTGTTCACTTCTTACCGATTAAAAAAGGTATGACAGTTGATTAGTTAGGCATAATATATCAGAGACATTGTTAGACTTGACTAAGGTTATTATTGCAAACTAAGAGTTTAAGTTTATGTCTGCATTATGGGAGAGTCTTAAAGATCTTTAGGTACTAGATTAGTGTTCAATATAGCATGCTTTTAATAAAGCTCCGCGAGGCTAATTTCTCATACTTGCTCAGTGTGCCCCCTTCATCTAATGCCCCGTTCGGTTCACTAGGTTGTTGGCCTACCAAGCACTTGCCCGTTGCTCCTGTCGCCCGCTTGATGGGCGGAGTGTTCATTATCCTTATTGTTCTCTCTGTATCATCCATAAACAGATGGGTAGATAGAGAAGACTAATCAGATTTTGAAATATGTGTTGAAGGCATATTGTATAGATCACAAATCAAGTTGGGTAACTTATTGCATTTGATAGAGTTTGTATATAATAATAATTATCAGTTGATTATTTATATGACTCCATATAAGGCTTTTTATGGTAAGAGGTGTAGATCTTTTTTGCACTAGAATGAGATTAGTGAGAAAGATTCTTTGGATGCAGTGTTGGGTCCTAAGATAACTTAGAGGATGATTGATTAGATTCAACTGATTGAATATCATATGAGATAGGTCTAGGATTAATACGAAAGTTATGCTGATAAAAGATGAAAAGATTTAGAGTTTCAGATCGATAATAAGGTTTTCTTGAAAGTTATACCATATAAAATGATAGTCAGATTCAGTAGACAAGGTAAACTTGCTCCTTAGTATATTAAGCCGTATGAGATTATAGAGAAAGTTAGTAGTATGGCAAACAAACCATCTTTGCTTACTAGTATGGACCGTATTCATAATCTTCCTTGTTTCCTTGTTGAAAAAGGATATTAGGCATTCTTTATATATGATCGAGGTTCAGGATATTGAGTTGGCAAATAATTAGAGTTATCAAAAGCAACTAGTTCAAATTTTGGATCATCAAGTTAAGACTTTGAGAAATAAAGAAATTTAGTTAGTTAATGTAAACCTTCCCTAGTTAAGCTATTTTTAAGGAAAAATGACATGAGCTTTTCTAGAAATAAAATAACTTGGAAGAAATTTTCTTTTTATCCTAGTCATAAAAATCATAGTAAACATTTCTAATAACTCGATTATAACTTACCAATCTTACCAAACAACTAGATTTACATAACACAACACATCACTTGATCTATTGTTTACTATGATACAATAACAGAAGATGCAAGAATGTTTTCTAGATAATATATTTTACTTACAACTTAAAAAGTTATAAATTTATATACATCACATGAAAATATATTCAATATCTAAAAGGCAAAATATGTCTTTATAATTTCAAAAAACAGGCATGTCATGCCTAATGCCCATGTCATGACTTTCTTAATCGCTGCTTATCGAATACTTGCAAAATAAATAAAATCTAATAAGGTCAGCAATAATGACTAGTAAGTAAATCAAATTGACTAGTATGTTTTCTATTTCTGTATTTTTAAGATTTCATTACTTTTATATAATGTTCTTTGTATTTATTTGTTATATTTCTTATCAAATGTTGTACATGACATGAAGTGTGCATGCTAAATAAAAAGAGGAAGGGCTTTACACACATATAAAAAGGGGAAGGGTTGTAATAGCCTAGGGGTAGAAATGTTATTTAGGCTAAAATAAGGGGTAAAAGAGAGAAATCTGAGTTTTGAGGGGCACACACCCGTGTGCTAGGAGAGAGATGAGATAAAAGTGAGATTTTTCCCGCATCTTTTTTCCAGCAACATATTTCCTTCAGCTTTCCTTTAGCTTTTCTCTTCTCCTTTTCCAACAAACCTTAGAGTTGAAACTATCCAGCCAACTGCCCTTGTTCCGGTGAGAGATCCAGGACCAGCTAGAGAGAGAGATCCGGACGCCATGACAAGAGGTAAGTATTTCTTTACCTCTTCACTTAGGTTTCCAGCATGTTTTTCTGATTTTCCAACTTTCTGGATGTTTGTTGCATGTTGTGGATGTTTTCCAGCATGTTTTGATGATGAGATGATGAAATGTATGATGATTCATGAGATGAATATGCAATGTATGTTGTGTATATTGCTTGGGTATGCTTTGGATGAGAAATGTATGAGATTTGATGAGTTAAATAAGAAATGCATGAGTTGAGTATGTTTATTAACATGTATATGTGCTGTGGTTATGTTTAATTGAAGATTGATTGAGATTTGGTTGTGTTTGAGTGGGATTTCTGGGTTTTCAGACGTTTTCTGCAGATTTTGGGTTGAGCGCAAGACCGTGTGCCCGAGGGGACACGCTCGTGTGGCCTCAAATCTGCATGAACACGACCCTGCATCCTGCCTGTGTGCATATGAAAATCCACACACATGCCCATGTGCCCGAGGGCACACACTCGTGTGTGAGATCCCAAATCTATACACCCGTGTAGGCAAGACACGGGAGGGTGCTGAGGTAACCACACGCCTGTGTAGTGTGATACAGGCCCGTGTGCCTAGCCATGCACGCCCGTGTATTTGCACCACATGCCCGTGTGGTCAGCCATTTTCATGAAAATTGAGAAATCATTCTAGAACCTTGCACGCCCATCAGCATGAGAAACACACGGTTTCGTGTGCCTTGACACACGCCCGTGCACGTTAGCACACACATCCGTGTGGCTTAAGAAAGAAAGAAAAAAGAATTTTAAAATAAAGATAAGCAACCCTAAGCTTTCCTAAGCGAAATCTAAGCATGCGAAACCTAAGAATAACAAGAGATAACACCATATCATGCATGATTATTGAGCATTGAGCATGGCATGCCACACATGAGATATTTTCAGAAAGGGATCTACGGATCCAAAAGATATTTTAAAAGTATATATATACTATGTTCCGGACATCAGTTAGGAGTGGATACGAGGGGGCACCTGTGAGTTCGCATGCCCGCTAGAGAGGGAAACCATGATTTGCTAGAGAGAACATGGTCGTGCACGAGTAGATTTCTTATAGGTTTGAACTCATACGACCAAGGCGTCGAATCCCTATGTTCATTAGACTGGCCAGCATAGCAGAGATATTTTTCAGATACAGTACTTTCGATTCTATTTTCAGATGCACTATACGTATACATATGAGGATCTTCGGATCAGAGATTTTTATGAGAAAGAGTTTTTAGAAAAGATGAGTTTTCAGAAAATCAAGCCCGAGGGGTAAAGTTTTATGAGAAATGAGTTTCTACATGACATCCGAGCATGCATATCATGTCATGTGGAGCATACATGAGAAATATATGAGATAAAAGCAAAATGCAGAGCATAAAACACATGAGAACTCTAAAAACTTAATGATTAAAGAAAGCAAAGAGATAAGAGATAAGAATGAATGAGAAAACAGTAAGTAGAGAATCCGAGGTCTGATCTATAATCAGCCTTTGTTTGATAATCTGTCTGTGTGAGAGATAGGAAATGCTTACTGAGTGATTTTGTCACTCACCCCTTTCCTTTCCTTTCTCTTTTGCAGGTCAGTGAGTTTTGGGGACTGAGATGCGGTGATACAGCTGTGAGGTTTTGGGGACATGGCTCGGCAGCTAGTTTTGAGATTCGACCCATTTGCTTTATTAATCACATCTCATGTATTTATGTTGTGTGTATTTTACTATTATGCACTGTATGACTAACATGGTTTTAATACATTAGCAGCCTGAGATTTCAGAAAAGTCCTTATAACTTATTTTATTAAGGTTTCCATATTTTACGCTTTCGTATTCAAATTTTTAAAGTACTTGAGCAGTAGTTAAATTCTTTTTCCCTTGTAGGGATCTCCGTCACAGGCACCCTCTCTTTATTATAAATATATATATATATATATATATATATATATATTTACAGCTGCGCACAGTAGGCCTGGGGCGGGAGTCACTACAAGGGTTTTGCACGCAAGGGGAGAAGAGAGGAAATAGAGAGAAAAGAGAGAGAGAAAAAAAAAGGAAGTAACCGTGTGCAAGTTTTTAAGTTTTATCAGATTCAAATCTTTACCGTGTTCAATCAATCTCAATTCGATACTAAATAAGTTTCGAAATGATCACGTTATAGGTGATTCATGAGAAAATTCTCTTGAAATAATATATAATTTTATTTCTTATTTTTATTTATTCATTCTTTTTTTTACATAACATATAAGTAGTATACAAAATTTGTTCTGTATACATTTATTCATCTTCTTCTCTCTCTCTCTTTCTATATATATATATATATATATATATATATATATATATACACATGTAATTAAAGTTTTGTGCTTTTTTTGCCCTGTATATTATATCTAAATACCTTGAATACTATATTTTCAGATTCAATATTTTTCTGTACCATGTATTCTGCATCTTTAAATTATGCATTTAATTTATTCTTCTGTATTTTTAAAATGCTGCATATGAATATATTATAATATACTTTATATATGTATTTGTATTATATATATTCTGAAAAAGTAAATTTTATATCCTGTGTATGCATATTGTACTATGTATAAAATGTATATATAGACTGTATATATTGTATGTATATAAGTGTTATACTGTATGTATATAATAAGTATTTTATAAATTATATTTTTTATATATATTATATTCTATTTTAAATATATGTATACTGTAAACATTTTATTATGTATTATACTGTATGTGTATAATAAGTATTTGATGAATTATCTATGTTAGTGTACTTCATATACAATAAGTATTTGGTAGATTTGTGTGTATTTTGTGCATTGGACATTATATTATGGATTCATAATTAAAAAAATGATGTTAATTGGCTTCATGGTAGAAAGACGGAATATGCCTCCTTGGCACCTGAGGTTCAAAATCACAAAGGGAGAAATATGGAGGGCCTGGCCCTATTTTTTTTCTTTTCCTTGCTGTATATATTTTACTTAGTATACATAAATTTATATATTATACTCTGTACATTATATATGTCCATAAGCATTTTATTACGTATTTTATCTATATATGAATTGTACATTACATTATAAATTATATGCATATTAAGTGAAAGAAGTAGATTGCATGGGTGGGCTGGACTAATGTTCCCCTTTTCTTGGTTGGGCTGCATACTGTTTACTGGGCGGGTTGCTTTTACTTGGGCTACATTTTTAATTATTGTTTTTAATTTTTATTTCATAAGTATAATTTGTCCTAACCAAATTTTGCCTTGCAAGATTTATTCATTTTATATATTTGTTGGATTAATTAACGAAAATTGTTTTTGTAGGATTTATTTATTTATTTCTAAGCTTGTTTAGGGTTAGATAAAATATATAGAGGTGTATGGAAAAAAGATTGTAATTTTTAATTTTTTTTTATATTTTTCATATTTTATATTTTTCATGGATAAATGTAATTTATTATGTATGATTAATAATGATGATGCATTACATGATAAAACAGAATTAATTAAACTCAATAACGTGCTAAATGAACAAACCACAAAACTGGAGGTCAGTTTTCAGGTTGGGCTGTATGGGTGCCTAACATTTTTCCATCGTCGTACTCGACTCTCCGAACCCAACCCATTGGATAGGTGAGGAATGGTTAGGTCCTCTACAAGAGATCTATAAATAGTCTGTCCTCATCGACGTGTATTTTTCTAGGGTAACTCTCAAGTGGCGACTTTATAAACTCCGTAACGGGCCACAAATCAATTATGTGCTCCTCTTGACCACATGTAGGGTGGTTAAACAATAGTGGCAAGTCTGTCCTGGCATGATGTGACAAAAACCGATGTCGCGCCTTCTTAAACATATAAATTACTTTATACCATTTCTTTTTAGTGTCCACTTTATCTTTTGAATCTTTTTAAAATGATTATTTTACCCTCAATGCAAAATATTACTCTTTTATACATTTTTCAAAGGAATTTTCAATAAAACTATTAAGGATAATTTCTATTAGAGATTTTTAAATGTACTTAAGCGTGAGTGTGACATTTCTCCTCCTTAAAAGAATTTTGCACTGAAATCAAGTAAAATAACTTAGAAAAACTACTATGCATATCTTGTTCTGCTTTTTAGGGGGTTTCTTCCATTTTATGATTTCATGAACTTTTACTAGTGGAATTTACTTATTTCGAACCTCATTAATTTTGCAATTCAATATTTGGACCAGTCACTCCTCACAGACCAAATTATCTCCTGACTTAATTTCTTCTATATTTAGTATACGTCAAGGATCACTAATGTATCTTCGAAGCAATGATACATAAAACATATTATGTATTCTATCCATGCTCGGAGGAAGTGCAAGTCTATAATCCACTTTACCCACTTTTTCTAGTACTTTGAATGAGCCAATAAATCGTGGTGCAAGTATTCCTTCTATGTTAAATCTTATAACTTGTTTATAATGGGTTACTTTCATGAATATTTTGTCACCCCTTTGAAACTTTGTGTCTCTTCTTTGCAAGTCTACATAACTCTTTTGTTTGTCTTGTGCTTACTTCAATCTACTTTTGATCAACTTAACATCTTCAATCATCTTTTGAATCATTTCAGGCCTTAGGGATTGACATAGGCTATTCTTTGCTTTTATATCATTCTAATGAAGTAGTGATACATTTCCTTCTATAAAATATCTCATAAGGTGCTATTTTGATCGTGGCTTGATAATTGTTATTATAAGCAAATTCTATCAATGGTAGAATATCATATTAGGTTGTGTTATAATCCAAACTGCAAGCTCTTAACATGTCCTTTAAGATTTGATTGACTATCTTAGTCTGACTATTTGTCTATAAGTGATAGACTAAATTGAATGCTAATCGTGTACCTAAGGCTTGTTATAAACTATTCTAGAAAGTTGAGATAGATAACACTATCGTCTTAGGTACCCTATGCAATTTTACAATCTCCCTTATGTAGATTTGGCCTAACTGATTAGATGTTGAAATGTCTTTTACTGGAATGAATTATGTTATACTTTGGTTAATCTGTAAACTATTAGCCATAGAATATTATACTTTTTTTTAACTTGTGAAAGATTAGTAATAAAATCTATCGAAATATCTTTCCACTTCTATTCAGGGATACAAAAAGGATGGAATAACATGTATGGTCTCTAATGTTTGGCTTTAACCTACCAACATATTAAACATTTAGCCATATAATACCTAATATCAATTTTCATCCCATTCCACAAGTAATTTTTCTTCTTCATACATCTTTACTCCCTCAAGATAAGCACTGTATGGTGTATTATAAGTTTCACTCAATATTTTCTTTCTCAAATCCATGTCTTAAGGAACATATGTTCTTTGAAGTCTCAAAATATTATCAGTCAACTGATACTTTGTCTCTCAACTACTAAATATTTGCTATGTTGCTTTTTGGCACCATTCATCATTGAATTGCTTTTCTTTAATTTCTATCAGTAGAGTAGGCTGAACTTTTAATTTGGCAACTCTATTAATCACCATTCCAATATGTTCTTTAAGAAATTCTCTTTGTAATTCTTTTTGTGCAAAGAGTTGGGTAAATGGCAACCATTCTACTTAACACATCTATTACCACATTAGCGTTACTTGGTTAATAGTAGATGTTATAATTATAGTTTTTAATAGACTTCAACCAACTTATTTGTGTCATATTCAAATCTTTCTTAGTGAAATAATACTTTAAGATTTTGTGGTCGGTGAGGAATTATATTTAACTTCATATAAGTAATGTTTCCAGATTTTTAATGCGAAAATCATAATTACCAATTTTAAGTCATGGGTAAGATATCGCGTCTTATAATCTTTCAATTTTCATAAAACATATGTAATTACTTTCCTTTTTTACAATAATATGATTCTTAAACCATTAAGAAAGGTATCACAATAATATCATAATCTACACCTTCCTTTAGAAGTACTAAAATAGAGGTAGTCATCAATTGCTTTTTTAATTTTTGAAAACTATTTTCATAGGTATAGAACCACTAAAATGACATTCCCTATTTTGTAAGGGCAATAAGTGGCTAACCAAACCCAAGAAGCTAACCAAACCCAAGAAACTTCTTACTTCTTTCATTGGGTTGCCATTCAAGAATTGATTTTATTTTGTTGGGATCTATCGATATACCATTTCTAAAGATCATATGTCCTAAAAATACCACTTTGTCTAAAAAAAAAATTTACACTTCAAGAATTGGGGATATAGTTGTCTTTCTTTTAGTTATTGTAGCATAAATCTCAAGTGTTCTTCATGCTTATCACGAGACCTGGAATACACTAATATATCAACAATGAAAACTGTAGGACTCGCTGCCATGCGTACCCTTGCTGCTGAAAGATCTCTTTTCTATTTATTAATACACTGAAAATGGGGTACACGCGACGGGAATCCTACGAAAAGAAATACCTGCTGCTACTGTACAATACATGCGGAAACGTAACTGAAATATGAAATATACAATGAGCCCAAAATGGCCTTTTCATAAATACATATTATTTCTGTACAATATTCTTACAATGAGTACATACAAAATGTACAATACAAGACCCAACAGGTCCAAAACTAAAATTTACATACTGAAAACTGGTGTGGGGCCCTCTCCCCTCAGCCTCGGTCCACCCACTCCTCGCCAACAGCACACTAATGTGAAAAGGAAGGAAAAAGGAAAGGGATAAGTGATAAAGATCACTCAGTAAACGATCCTTACTTCCCTCAACCCAAGCAAACAAACATACAATAATACATACCTAGCCTCGGTCCTAACATTCATCTAGTCGCTTGCTGGAACTAAATACTACTAATTCTGTTATCTGATTGCTTAACTGATTACTGAGTTTCATTATCAAGTTATGTCATGAAATATGAATCATGCCATGCTAACTGCAAATTGACTATGCATGCACTGGATATCTATATGTACCCGAAGGTACCTGCTATGCTAATTAGGTTGATGAACACAGGGATTCGGCATCTTGGCCATGTAGGTTGAATAGTCTAGCTAAGGGCTAAAAAGTTGAATGTGAAATGTTGAACGATCTGACTGGTGTCAGAAGGTTGAAACCCCACAGATGCCCCTTCGAGTTCACTCAAAATGTAACCCAGATATCAGGTTCTGAATACTGAATGCTACTGAATTCAGATCCCTTAATCCTCTTATGCTACATGTCATGCTATGAAATGCTCATGAGGCCTTTACCGTCTAATTTCATGTTTATCTGAGGCTTGTTAGCCTTTAAATTGGTTTCCCATGCTTAATTAGTCATTTTAAACCTTTTTTCTAGAAAATATGCTAGCGCACGGGCGTATGGGCAAAGCACACGGGCGTGCTGGAGACACACACGGGCGTGCATGGTAAAGGCACATGGGTATGTGCCCAGACGCACAGGGTCGTGCACTAGCCATGCAATCGGTCGTGCTCACTTCTAGAAAAAAAAAACTGGGCATTTTATTGAAAGAACTGGCACACGGTCGTATCTCTCAAGACACACGGGCCTACATCTGTAAACTAAGTTGTGCACACTTCGTGCATACGGGCATGTCCTTACAGAACAAAGGCACACGGGCATGCTCATGCAGGCACACGGGCGTGTGTCTTGCTTTGCATCGACAACACTCACTTGGAATTGTAAGAAACCATACCAAAACTCATCCAAACTGAAATTAACTCATCACAATCATTTTAGGCACTTCAATAAGCATGCAAAACACTTCAATTTGATCATTCATCAATCACAACTAAATCCACCATGGAAATATCTAATTTCTCTCACATAAACACACACAAGCAAAGCAAGCATGGTTCCTGGGTGGAAATCATAAACTCATGCATCATTTTATCGCATATCAACATACAAGCATCACATAAACATGCTGGAATCGTAAACAAACATTTCTAAGCATCATCAATCATCAAATGCAAGCTGGAAAACGCAAGGAAGAAGTAAGGAAACACTTACCTTTTGCCATAACTGTTGAATTCAACTCTCAAGCTAATCTCTTCCTTCTCTAGCTAGATTGGGAGCTGTTGGAAGTTGGAAATCTGGTCTAGGGCTGGGATTCATTGAAACAAAGAAGAACTTATACTGAAATGGGATAAAAGTTGGGTGAGAAACATTAAATCTCTTGTCTTTCTCTCTTCTACTCACCTACACGGGCGTGCAGGGCATAGTGCACGAGAGTGCACAAGGGAAAATGAATGAAATTCATTTCCCACGCTTTGCATGATAAAAACCTTCCAAAAAGAATCATGTGAAAGCCATACAGGCTCTAGAAACTTACTATCTCCCCCGTATACTCTTCTAAACTCCCAATCTATTTCTAAATCTCACATCTAACCCCAAAACTCTACCCCTAAGGGCTTTTCTAATCCTAGGATACTACAAAAACCACCAAGAATTTATCCAAACAATCATGGCAAACCTGATTCATCAAATCCATAAAATCATCGGGGTATTAGTCAAGCCAAATGACATTACCATGAACTTATAATGCCTATATTGAGTCTAAAAAGCTATTTTAGGTATATCTTTCTAAGTAATCCTTAGCTATTGATAACCTAACCTTAAATCAGTCTTGGAAAACATTAAAGCTTCCTTAAATTGATTAAATAAATCATTGATATGAGGTAGTAAGTATTTATTCTTTATTATCATTTTATTGAGCATTCTATAATCGATACATATGTGCAATGACCCATCTTTCATCTTAACAAATAAAATAAGAGCACCTCATGGTGAATGGCTAGGTCGTATAAAACTTTATCTAAAAGTTCTTGAAATTACTTTTTCAATTCTTAATGCTAAGCTAGAGCCAAATAGTATGAAGCCTTAAAAATAGGTGCAAAACCAGGTTTTAACTCAATATTAAATTTAACTTACTTTTCAGGAGCTAATCTTGGTAAATTATTTAGAGGAACATCTAGATAATCTCAAACTACTTTTATATCTTGTACAACTAGACATGATGTCTCTTTTTTATGCACCACTTAAGTTATAAACCCTGTACAACATTTTTTTAACAACTTTTAGGCTTTAATACTATTAATCATAATTGTCATCAAATAACCCTCACTAAAGCTAAATTTATCTCTATTATCCAAATTAAATCTAGCTATTTTCTTTTGACAATCAATCTTGACACCATTCTTTCATAGAAAAACCATATCTAGAATTACATTAAAATCAAACATATCAAACAAAATAAAATCCACATCCATATCTCACCCCTAAATAACCATAGACTTTATTAGAAGTACCTCACTAGTCACCATACTTTTACCATCAAGTAGCTTTATCTCAATAGGTAAAACAGCTCTTATAGGTGCTACACCAACCCCCTCAATAACTCTAAGTGAAATGAATGAATGTATGGCTCTTAAATCTATCAATGCATACAAAAGAGGAGCATGAAAAAATAATTGACTAGTCATAGTTGATAGGTTAGCATCTGCATGACTTTAGACCATTGTATAAACTATGGCATTGCCACCACTTACTGTCAAGGCTATTGAGGTTGGTGCTAACATTGGTGGTAAGACAATTTTGTGGAATTGAAAAGAGTCATGATCATGCACGTGTATAAACAAAAAGTTAAATGTTTAATTAAGTATTAAGTATGTTGGTTATTAAATAAGTAAAATGAATAAAATATAATGCATTTTCATGCATTTTATGACACAGCATGCCAAAAGAATAATTTATGAAAATAAGAAAAATGTTTTACATTTTTTTATGATCTTTGGATTGAATATACATGTTATATGAAAAATTAAAAAATTGATGATCTAGACATCTTTTAGGGATGGATACAAAGGAGTGCATATGGGTTCGTACACCTGTTAGAAAGAGAAACCAGTATCTATTATAGAGGATATAACCATTGACTAAGCTTGTTAGAGAGAGTACTTGTTGTGTATTACTAGTAAACTCACACAGCTAAGGTGCAAAATTCTTGTGTTCATCATTCTAATCAGTATATGATTTTTATGAATGATTTTATGAAAGAAATAATTTATAATAAGTTTTATATTACTCCAAAACTAGGTGTCTTCTTTTTGTACTTTGTTACATTTTGTATGTCTTTTCAAGATGAACCTATAGTGTATTAGCCTTTTTTAGGCATTTTTAACAATATAAATTGCCCAATCTAAACAAAATTCAAAAGTAAATTGTCCCTCATGGTAGATGATGATGAAAATGCCCCTTCCAAGATGAACATAGATGAAAATACCTCTACAAGATGAACTAAGTCACTGAATAACTATGGTAATGGAACAAAGCAATAAACTATTGAGAGTATTCCACACATGCAATACATTATGATATGTGTATGTTGATTACACTATCTTGGACATGAATGCTCCAATTATCATATCAGTGGGAGATAGAAGATTTAGACCAAAAGACAATACCTTAATTGACCAACTTTTTAATTTTTTCTTTTTGTTTAATTTCTTCTAATGGTTATAAAGGATATAACATCTTGACTTGACTCATAGCTTGATATGACATTAGATTTTTATCTAAAAAAAATGTTATCTTGCTTGATAGACACTTATGTATTGTTTAGTTCGCTCAAGTGTTTATAAGGATGAAAATTTTGTGTTCAAGTTAAACTCATAAAGGGTGCTTTCTATAGGCTTGCTTGTTTATTTGAGCTCCATCAACTTAGGTTGCATGTAAACACAAATCTAATGGTATTTATTAAGGTTGTAATGAGATTGGGGTGAAAGTGGGATTATTTGGGTAGTAGTGGCTTGGTTTGAAGAGACTGATAGAGTCATCTAGAACTTTTTCTTTAATATTTGGACGTTGATTCACATTTGTCTCTCTTTTTAACTTCCTAAGTACTTTTGTTTTGAGTGCACAAAGATTTTCTTCTTTTGTCTCTTTTTTCATTTACTTTTATTTCTTTTCCTTACTTTTCTCTTTTCTTCTTTTCTTTTTTTTCTTCTTTTCCCTTATTATGTTCATATTTCATATGGATGGGTGCAAATTCCAACTCTCATGGTAGGATAGGGATGAAAAAAATGTTGATGACTCATGTCATATGGTTTACCAAGGAAGAGTTTTAAGCTTAAAGAGTTTTCCTAGAGTCAACTTGTTTCATGGTTGGTTTTTTGGTCAAAGTGGCTTATTTTTTAGTGCCATCATTATTTTTATCAATTCATATCAATGATTGCTATCTTAATCAATATTTAAAACAAGTTTTAAACACACTTATCATGAGTGAATAGACTCAATAAAAAGATTAAAGGTTATATGTGTAAGCATGACTATGGGTTTAAAACCTTAAGTTTAGTGTTTTAAATTATACCAAGACTAGTTTACCTCTTTTTTGAAAAATTCAATCACATTTTATTGCCAAATTCTTTTAATACATAAATGCATGGCAAGATAAAAAATAGGTTTATAAAAATTATGCCATTCAAGTTTCATAAGAATCTCCCTTTAGGCTATTAATTTGGTTTAACCAACATTTTAGTATTAATAAGATTTTAAATCTCATGTCTCAATTTTTATGTTCATTAGTTAGATGGCCTCAACCTTGATGAAAGCGAAAATAAGCCTTTGGATCATAATTTGTCAGTAATAGGTTTGATGGTCGACAAGATGTCATTGGTTGTAATAGACCCTTTCTCATCAACTTGTCAAATGCCTTTGAGAGTGGCATATTCAGATTGGAAAAAAATTTTAGTCTAGGTGTTACCATATTTACTCCCTCAACATTTACGATTGCCCTACCATTTCTCATTTTAGGCATACTTTTCTTAAAATTATACCTATTTCACTATTGTATAGCCAAGACATCGTTAATCTGTACCTAGTTTCATACAATTGCTTAAACATGGCCAATAAGAAGAAACAAATTTTTTCATAAAAAGCTGGGAGAAGGTTTTTCACTACCATCTTTACTAATCCTTTTCAAGATGTTTATTTGTTATCTTGAAGGCTTTCTTTCTACCTAGTTAAGCACTCAACAAATGACTCATTATGTCTTTGCTTGGTTGTTTCTAGGTCCTTAATTGTCATATCTAAAGTAATGTTATAAAAATATTGTTGCATCAATTTTCTAAACAATTTATTAAGATTGTAATACCAAACACTAGCTACCCCTTTTAATGACAAAGAAAACAACTTCACCATTTGTTTTTTAGGCAATGTAGTCATTCCCATCATGGTAACATAGTGACTTAAGTGTATTTTTGGATCCCTAATCCTATCAAATTTGGGTAAATCAATCATTTTAAATCTTAGAGGTACCCTTTTTTCTCTAAGTATGTCTAAGTCATCCCAGTCTAATGAAGAGGATGCTATTTGCTTCTTTATGGCATTCTCTAGTTGCTTCAACCTTTCACATATCTCTTTGCCCTTTGAGGTGGGCATAGATACCTTTTTCTTTGGGCCTTTTTCTTTCTTCTTAGGTTTTTAAGTAATCTTCAAAGTTAAAGAAATTGTTTCATGAATCACTTTAATGCTCTTAAGGTAAGCCCCTTGTCTCACTAGTGTCTTCCACTTTTGTTTGTCTCATATTTTTGTCATCATTTGGGCTATTTTGTTTATCAAGTCATCCATTTTTATAACAAATTTTTTCTTCATTATATTCTTATGCTTTTTCGTTAATTCCTCCATTTTATTTCCTTCGGTCATGTTTCTCTTCTTCCATTAAATGATTGTAAAATAACATGTTAGGGTATAAATATATGATACGCATTTATGCATGTGCATGCTTTTAATGTTGGATTAGATAGGTACACCTATTTCAAACAACAAATTTATTGGCCTTAACAATATGGTGACAAGAAGTGGGTCGATTAAGCAAACAGATAAAAAAGTTCTAAGTCTAATGCCTGGATAGAGTGAAGACTTGAGCTCAATAGAGTCCTAATAACAACACATCGAGACCTAATGCCTTTATAGCTCTAAAGATAGAATTTCAAATTAAATAACACGATGACTTGAATCTAATAGGATATAGGTTTATTGCCCTTGGAATCTTATTACAATGTGTCTGATATGATAAATATGATGTGAATCTATTGCTCCTAGATGATTTTTGTAGCATCCCATGTTAGAAAGCCCTTAGGGGAAGAGTTTTGGGGTTAGAAATCGAATTCAGAAAGAGATTGGGAGTCTAGATAAGTTCAGGGGTGAGTTAGTAAGTTTTCAAAGCCGTGTGGCTTTCGTAGGAATCCTTTCGGAAGGATTCGATCAGGCGAGTGAGCGAGAAATGGATTAAGCCCATTTTCCCTTGTGCACGCCTGTGCACCCTTGATGCACGACCGTGCGTGGCCTAATATATAAGTAAGAGCCGAGAGAATTATCATTTCTTTTCTCACCCATTTCATTTCAACCAAAATTCTCTCTTCCATTTCAGTTCCTCCCATCCTTAGAGAGGAGAACCAGCAGCAAGTAGCTCCCAATCCGGTGAGAGAGCAAAGAGAATAGTTGCTTGAGATTGTTTTCAGAAGCATGGCGCGAGGTAAGTGTTCTCTTACCTTTTCCTTGCGTTTCCCAGCTTGCTTTGTGAGTTTTGATGCCATGGATGGGTTAAATGCATGTGGATGAATGTTTGGAATGCTTATATGGCCTTGCATGTTGATTTATGATGATAAATTTCCACCCTTGAAGCATGCATGTGTTATGTGTGTGTTTTAGTGAGAGAATCAAGAAGCTTCCATGGTAGATTTCATGTGGATTGATGCATGTGATGGTTGATGATTGAATTGTGTTATATGAAGTGCTGGGAATGCATATATGAAGTGATTTTAAGTTTGAATGGGATTTGGTATGAGTTTAATGCAAGTGTTCGGTGGTGCTCTTGTTGAAGAACAAGACACACGGCCGTGCGCCAGCATGGCACGACCGTGAGTCTTTGTTTTTCCAGATGCACGCCCGTGTGTACACTGTATGCATGGCCAGAGAATGCCCATGCACGCCCGTGTGTCTGCATACGTACGCCCGTGCATGTGCTTTCAGTGAATGTTTTCCAGGAAATTCCAATAGCTTGCACGGTTAGGCGCACGACCGGCGCACGACCAGCGCACGACCCCGTGCGTCCTGGCTCACGCCCGTGCACCTGCAGATTTTCAGAAAAAAATGTTAATTGATTAATTAAGCATACGAATTCCGAATAAAGGCTAATGGGCTTCAGATAAGCATCAGATGAGTATGAATTCAGTTAATAAGCTGCATATGCATATCATAGCATGACATGTAGCTTCAGATAGGATCAAGGGATCCGAATCCAGCAGTATTCAGTATTTAGAGCCTGATGTACGGGTGAGAGCATTAGGTGGAACACGAGGGGGCATCTGTGGGATTCAGCCTTCTGACACCAGTCAGGACGCTCAGCAGTATTTCAGATTCAGTTTCTGACACCAGTCAGAATATTCAGCAGCATTCAGATTTTTACCATCTGACACTAGTCAGATCGGGCAACAGTATTCAGATTCAGCTTTCTAGTCAGTAGCTAGACTGTTCAGCCCCACATGGCCAGGATGTCGAATCCCTGTGTCCACCAGTCTGATCAGCACAGTAGGTACCTTCAGGTACATTCAGATAGAGGTATTCAGATGCATGCATCCGTGAGATATTTTAGTAGCATGGCATGACATACATATCATGACATGAATAATAATGATATCAGTATATAATGAGAATGAGATTCAGATAACTGTTCCAGATTCCAGCAAGCCATAGATGTATGATTAGGGCCGAGGCCTAGGTATGTTCGATTATTGTGATTGCTTGTGCTTGCTTGTGCTTGCTTGGGTTTTGAGGGAAGTAAGGAGCGCTTACTGGGTGATCTTTATCACTCATCCCCCTCCTTCTTCCATCCTTTTCAGGTGTCCGCACTGGTTCCGAGGAGTGGTTGGATCGAGGCTGACAAGAGAGGGCCCACACCGTGATCTCAGTTGTATGTATATCAGTTTTGGACCTGTGAGGTCATATTGTACATATTTTATGTATCCGAATGTACAGAAACAGTATATGTATGTATGAAAAAGGGGCAATGAGCCCATTGTACAGAACAGATATGTATATTTTACAGTTGATGTATGTATTTCAGCTTCCGCATGTGTAATTCTGAATGTATAGCAGATTTCAGGGAAGATCAGTTTTATTTTTGTAGGATTCCCATCGCAGGTACGCGAGTTTTTAGATGATTAATAAAAGTTTCCTATAGTATTATTCAACAATAGGGGTACTCGTGGCGGTGGGTCCTACATTGGTGGTATCAGAGCCGTTGTAAGTGTGTGGTGCCTTTTACTCTCCTTAGCAGCCTTCGTCCAGACCCTCCTCACAGTACAGTCAGGTATTTATTTTCCAGCTTTGATTGTGATATGTGATTCTAACCCCAGTTTGTTGTGATGCTATAGATAGAGAGGAGTATGTCCCTAGATGTCTAGATGAGACAGACAGTAGTTCACCTGTCCATCCTATGAGTGTTAGTGGTAGGCGACAATCTCAGAGTACCTCCCGTGTCGATGAGACCAGAGCAGTTGAGAGAGATGATTGGGGATGTTGTCAGAGAGAGCCTCCAGTAGGCTGGAGTGGGTAATGTTCAGGAGCCAGATAGAGTTACTCCTCTTCAGTATGAGAGTCATCAGATTCCGAGGAGAAGACATTCCCAGTCGCAGCATCAGTCGTAGCCACAATATCAGCGACAGTATCAGTATCAGTCTCAGCCTCAGTCAGTTAGAGAGAGGCATCAGTATCCAGCTGGTTATGTAGATTTCAGTCAGAGTATGAGTACAGAGACAGCTGGCACTAGTTCTTCAGGCAGACTTCATCCGATTTACCACCTAACTGGGCCGTATCAGCCAGTAAGATTCAGTGGATCGAGGGATCCAGTAGTGGCAGAAAAATGGGTAGAGTCAGTGGAGAGTGTCATGGGACTCTTCACTCTTTCAGAGAGAGAAAAAGTTAGATATGTAGTGTTTCATCTCAGGGGTGATGCCAAGGTTTGGTGGGGTCTAGCCAAGGCTTCCATCAACGAGGAGCAGATGACATGGGCCAGATTCAGACAGTTGTTTGATGCTGAGTACAGGAGTACAGAGGTGTTGTATGCCAAGGCCCAGGAGTTTATTGATTTGGGTCAGATGTCCAGTTCGGTCAAGGAGTATGCTACCAGGTTTAATGCACTAGCGAGATTCGTCCCGAGTTTGGTGGGGACAGAGATGGGCCGAGTTCAGAAATTCATCCATGGGTTACACCCTGCAATCTATAAGGATGTCATGACAGGAGCAAATCCTTCCCAGAGATTCAGTGATGCCTTGGGGAGAGTACTTAGATTAGAGGCCGATTTGCAGAAGATGGGTGCTATGAGCAGAGCATCCGAGAGAGATCAGAGGATGGATGATAGAGACAAGGGTAAGAGGCCGATGTCAGCCAAGAGATCTACCAAAGGTTTTCAGAGTCAGAGGCAGAGAGTTACACCCCAGCTGCCACAATGTACCAAGTGTGGCGGCGCCATTCGGGAGAGTGTCTAGTCGGCCAGATTGTTTGTTATTGGTGCCATCAACCAGGGCACATGATGGCAGCGTGTCCAGCCAGACTTGGAGCTAGTGGTGGTGGGCCGAGCCGAGGTGGAGTCAGTCAGTTCAGAGGTCGAGGTGGTCCACCCAGAGACGGAGCCAGAGTAGAGAGAGGTGGAGCAAATGTTCCCAGAGTTGGTGACAGAGCACCTAAGGGAGGTGCCGGTCCTTCCGGAGTTGGCGGAGGCAGAGCCAGAGTTTATGCTATTCGCCAGGAGCAGGCAGAGGCCATTCCCCACGTGGTGACCGGTCAGTTACTTTATTTTGATACTCTATTATTTGTACTTTTTGATTGTGGAGCCACACACAGCTTTGTAGCTTGGAGTGTAGTGGAGAGATTAGGGGTTGACCCTAGTGTGGCTAGTAGGAGTATCCATGTAGAGATGTTAGATGGGGGATTTGTGTTAAGTGACAGAGTCCTCCTAGATCAGGAGGTAGAGATTATGGGTAGATTGATGATGATAGATTTGATTCTGCTGAAGTTAGCAGATTTTGATATGATTTTAGGGATGGACTTCTTGGGTAGATATGGTGCAGAGATAGATTGTGGAAGGAAGAAAGTGAGATTCCACATAGGCCTTGATCAGTTTGTGTTTGGTGAGGGCAGAGTTGACAGTCTGATGATTTCCAGTATTCAGGCGAGCAGATTGATGAGACAGGGTTGTGTTGGCTACTTGGCCAATGTTGTATGCAGCAGTTCAGTGGGTCTGAGTATCGAGGAGGTACCAATGGTCAGAGAGTTTCCAGATGTATTTCTAGATGAGTTGCTAGGGTTACCTTCAGACAGAGAGTTGGAGTTTAGTGTCGAGCTTCTTCCAAGTACGGCTCCAATTTCCAAGGCTCCGTACCGGATGGCTCTAGCTGAGCTTCAGGAGTTAAAGAAGCAGCTTCAGGAGTTGATAGATAAGAGATTCATCAGGCCCAGTTGTTCACCTTGGGGGGCTCCGATTCTGTTTGTTAAGAAGAAAGATGGGTCGATGAGGATGTGTATCGACTACAGGGAGCTTAACAGAGTGACAGTGAAGAACAAGTATCCCCTGCCGAGGATCGATGACTTGTTTGATCAATTGAGAGGTGCAGCTGTGTTTTCCAAGATTGACTTGAGATTGGGTTATTATCAAGTCAGAATGGCAGATAGAGATGTTCCCAAGACAGCTTTCAGGACCAGATATGGGCATTATGAGTTCGTGGTGATGCCGTTTGGGTTGACTAATACCCCAACGATCTTTATGGATCTGATGAACCGGGTGTTTCATGATTGTTTGGACCGGTTTGCGGTAGTCTTCATTGATGACATTCTGGTGTATTCCAGGAGTGTGGTAGAGCACGAGGAGCATCTCAGATATGTACTTTAGAGATTAAAAGATAGACAGTTGTATGCCAAGTTCTCCAAGTGTGAGTTTTGACTTGACAGAGTAGCATTTCTGTGTCATGTGGTGACAGCAGACGGTATTTCAGTGGATCCCAGCAAGGTAGAGGCTCTTTTGAGTTGGCCAAGGCCGAAGACAGTGAAAGAGATTATAAGTTTCCTTGGATTGGCAGGTTATTACAGGAGATTCATTGAGGGATTCTCTAGCCTAGTGAGGCCCCTCACTGCCTTGACTAGGAAAGAGGCTCCATTTGTATGGTCAGATGAGTGTGAGGCACGATTCCAGGAGCTTAAGTAGAGATTGACCAGTGCTCTAGTTTTGGCACTACCTCAAGAGGGAGTAGAGTTTGACATTTACACAGATGCGTCTCATCAGGGGATTGGAGCAGTATTGATGCAGAGTAGTAGGGTCATTGCCTATGCCTCCAGACAGTTGAAGGATCATGAGATGAGATATCCCACCCATGATTTGGAGTTAGCTGCAGTTGTGTTTGCTTTGAAGATTTGGAGACATTATATTTATGGGGTCACGTGCAGCATTTATTCAGACCATAAGAGTCTGAAGTATTTCTTCACCCAGAGAGAGCTCAATATGAGACAGAGGAGATGGCTAGAGTTGGTGAAGGATTATGATTGTGACATCAGATATCATCCAGGGAGAGCCAATGTAGTGGTAGATACATTGACCAGGCGAGTAGCCTTATCCAGTCTTTCAGTTCATAGAGAGCTGCAGTATGAGATTGCCAGAGAGTAGATTGAGATTGTGACTACGGGTTTCTCCAGACTTCAGATCAGATCAGATCTTCTCTGTATGATGAGATCAGAGAGTGTCGGATGTCAGATGAGTGGACTTAGAGTATGCTACTGTAAGACCCGCCGCCCCGAGTACCCCTGCTGCTGATTCAACTGCTCTTTTCTTTATTAAACTGGAAATTGGGTACCCGAGACGGAAATCCTACGAAAAAGAAACATGCTGAACTAAATTACATCATAAAGCTGAACTGAAAATGAAATATACAATGAGCCCAACTGGCTTTTCATTTATATACTATTCTGTACAAGGTTCTTTACATCTGAAAATGTACAAAATACATACAAGACCTCACAGGTCCAAACTGAAAAGAAATACATCTGAAAAGTGTGTGCGGGGTCCCCCCTCACGAGCCTCAATCCACCCGCTCCTCGCCAGCAACAAAACCTGAAAAGGAAGGAAGAAGGAAAGGGATGAGTGATAAAAATCACCCAGTAAGCATTCCTTACTTCCCTCGACCCAAGCAAGTAACAAACAAGGGCGCACATACCTGGTCGGCCCTATACATGCATCTAATCGCTTGCTGGCGCTGAAACTGATTGCTCGTTATCTGATTGCTTACTGTTTACTGAATATTATCAATGCATGTCATGTCATGCTAAACTGGAAATAACTGGTGATGAATGCATGCATCTGAATCTATAACTGTACCCAAAGGTACTTGCTGTGCTGATCAGGCTGATGAACACAGGGATTCGGCATCCTGGCCAAGTGGGCTGAACATTCTAGCTACTAGCTAGAAAGCTGAATCTGAAATGCTGAGCAGACTGACTGGTGTCAGAAAGCTGGGTCCCACAGATGCCCCCTCGAGTTCACCCCAAACTGAAACCCATACATTGGGTTCTGACTGCTGAAATCTACTGAATTCGGATCCTTGGATCCTCATTCAGGCTACATGCTGTGTCATGCTATGCATATGCTGCATTCTTATTTGAAATCTGGATTATCTGATGTCAATTAGGCCTTGGATGGATTACCAAACCTTTACTAAGTCATTTCTACAAATTCTGGGAAAATCAAGCTGACACACGACCGTGCAAAAAGGGACACACGGTCGTGCATGCACACACGGTCGTGCCCAACAAAGGCACACGGGCTTGTGCCCAGACACACGGGACCGTGCCCTGGTCGTGTGTCTGACCATGCTAGCTTCTAGAATAAACTGGCCATTTCATACATTAAACGGACACACGACCGTGTCCCTCAGGACACACGGTCATGTCCTCAGCTTTTCAGACCGTGTGCACTTCGTGCACATGGTCGTGCCTTCGCAAAGACAAGGACACACGGGCGTGCTCGAGTGGGCACACAGCCGTGCTCCTGGTCTTGCTCAGACATGGCTTGTCTAAAACTGCTGGAAACTAACCAATTTCTCATCCAAACTGAAATTAAACAGAATCAACCATCTAAAGCGCTTCAATATACATATTCCATTCATCAATTTCATCATTCATCAAACATCACGCATTTCACCATGCAAATCTGAGATTTCTCTCACTAACACACATATAACTGAGATAAGCATGCATGTGGGTGGAAATCATCATAAAATCATCATCTCATCAACATATAAACATACCAACATCACACAACATGCTAGAAATGAAAACACATGTTTCCAATCAACATCAAACAAGCTGGGAACGCGCTGAAGAAGTAAGAAACACTTACCTCTTGACATGGCTGCTGGAAACTCAAACTTAAGCTAATCTCTCTGATCTCTAGCTAGATTGGGAGCCGCTGGAAGCTGAACTTCTCGCCTAGGGCTGGGAGCTACTGAAAATGGAGAAAGAAAAGCTGAAACGAGTGAGAAAATGTAATAACTCTCGCCTCTCTCTCCTTTTCTACCCACCTGCACAGGCGTGCAGGGATGATGCACGGGAGTGCACCAAGGGAAAATGAATAAAATCCATTTCCCACGCTTCGCATGATTAAAACCTCCCTAAAGGAATCATACGAAGGCCACATAACTCTAGAAAACTACCATCTCACCCCTGAACTCTTCTAGACTCCCAAACTATCTCTGAATTCTATTTCTAACCCCAAAATTCTACCCCTAAGGGCTTTTTTAAAACCTGGGATGCTACAGCTACAGAGAATGTCAGAGAGAGCAGTGCCAGACTTTGAGTTCAGGGATGAGATCTTGAGATTCAGAGATAGAGTATATGTGCCACAGAGTTTAGAGTTGAGACAGATGATTTTGTCAGAGATGCACAGTACGATGTATTCAGCACACCCAGGCAGTACAAAGATGTATCAGGATCTCAAGAAAAGTTTCTGGTGGTCAGGTATGAAGAAGGACATAGCAGATTTTATTTCCAGATGTCTGGTATGTCAGCAGGTTAAGGCAGAGCATCAGAGACCATCAGGTTTACTTCATCCTTTGAGTATTCCTGAGTGGAAATGGGAAGATATCTCCATGGATTTCATTTCTGGTCTTCCCAGAGTTCAGAGAGGATTTGATGGTATATGGGTAATAGTGGACAGACTGAGCAAGTCAGCTCACTTTCTGCCAGTCAGACAGGGCATGTCTACAGATCAGTTAGGGAAACTGTATATCAGAGAGGTAGTCAGACTTCATGGTGTTCCCAGGACGATAGTGTCAGACAGAGACTCCAGATTTTTGTCAGCTTTCTGAAGATCATTGCACAGAGCCTTGGGAACCAGATTGTAGTTCAGTTCAGCATATCATCCTCAGACAGATGGGCAGACAGAGAGAGTAAATAAGATTCTGGAGGATATGCTCAGAGCTTATTGTATGGACTTTCAGACTGATTGGGCAGAATTGATTCCCCTCATGGAGTTTACTTATAATAACAGTTATCAGACGACGATTCAAATGGCTCCATTCGAGGTGTTGTACGGTCGGAAGTGTAGATCTCCTCTTCATTGGGATGAGATTGGAGAGAGAGATTCTCTGGAGATAGTTGTGGGTCCAGAGATAGTTCAGGGGATGATTGAGCAGATCAGGATCATCAAACAGAGAATGAAACAGGCCTAGGATCGATAGAAGAGCTATGCAGACTTGAGACGTAGAGAGATTGAGTTTTCAGTAGGCGACAGAGTATTTCTGAGGGTTGCTCCATACAGGCACGTTCTCAGATTCGGCAGAAAGGGGAAGTTGGCCCCTAGATTTATTAGTCCCTATGAGATACTTGAGAGAGTGGGGACAATTGCCTACAGATTGGCTTTACCAGCTAGCATGGATAGGATTCATAATGTGTTCCATGTGTCTCAGTTGAGGAAGTATGTGGGGGATCTTTCTCACGTGCTTCAGTTTTCAGAGATTGAGTTGGCAGAGAATTTGAGTTATTAAGAGCTGCCAGTGCAGATTCTCGACTATAAAGTCAAGGTTCTCAGGAACAAGCAGATTCCTCTAGTGAAGGTCTTATGGCGCAGTCAGAGAATGGAGGAAGCCACTTGGGAGGTAGAATTTGAGATCAGGGATAGGTTCCCATAGTTATTCAGGTAAATTCCGAGGTCGAAATTTTTATAAGGGGGGAGGAAATGTAGCATCCTAGGTTAGAAAGCCCTTAGGGGAAGAGTTTTGGGGTTAGAAATCGAATTCAAAAAGAGATTGAGAGTCTAGATAAGTTCAGGGGTGAGTTAGTAAGTTTTTGAAGCCATGTGGCTTTCGTAGGAATCCTTTCGGAAGGATTCGATCAGGCGAGTGAGCGGGAAATGGATTAAGTCCATTTTCCCTTGTGCACACCCGTGCACCCTTGATGCACAACCGTGCGTGGCCTAGTATATAAGTAAGAGCCGAAAGAATTGTCATTTCTTTTCTCACCCATTTCATTTTAGCCAAAATTCTCTCTTCCATTTCAGTTCCTCCCGTCCTTATAGAGGAGAACCAGCAGCAAGTAGCTCCCAATCCGACGAGAGAGCAAAGAGAATAGTTGCTTGAGATTGTTTTTAGAAGCATGGCACGAGGTAAGTGTTCTCTTACCTTTTCCTTACGTTTCCCAGCTTGGTTTGTGAGTTTTTATGCCATGGATGGGTTAAATGCATGTGGATGAATGTTTGGAATGCTTATATGGCCTTGCATGTTGATTTATGATGATAAATTTCCACCCTTGAAGCATGCATGTGTTATGTGTGTGTTTTAGTGAGAGAATCAAGAAGCTTCCATGGTAGATTTCATGTGGATTGATGCATGTGATGGTTGATGATTGAATTGTGTTATATGAAGTGCTGGGAATGCATATATGAAGTGATTTTAAGTTTGAATGGGATTTGGTATGAGTTTAATGCAAGTTTTTGGCGGTGCTCTTGTTGAAGAACAAGACACACGGCCGTGAGTCTTTGTTTTTCCAGATGCAAGCCCGTGTGTACGCTGTATGCACGGCCAGAGAATGCCCATGCACGTTCGTGTGTCTGCATACACACGCCCGTGCATGCGCTTTCAGTGAATGTTTTCTAGGAAATTCCAGTAGCTTGCACGGTCAGGCGCACGACCAGCGCACGACCCCGTGCACTTTCCTTGCACGCCCATGCACCTACAGATTTTCAGAAAAAGAATGTTAATTGATTAATTAAGCATATGAATTCTGAATAAAGGCTAATGGGCTTCAGATAAGCATCAGATGAGTATGAATTCAGTTAATAAGTTGCATATGCATGTCATAGCATGACATGTAGCTTTAGATAGGATCAAGGGATTCTAATCTAGCAGTATTCAGTATTCAGAGCCCGATGTACGGGTGAGAGCATTAGGTGGAACACGAGGGGGCATCTGTGGGATTCAGCCTTCTGACACCAGTCAGGACGCTCAGTAGTATTTCAGATTCAGTTTCTGACACCAGTCAGAATATTCAGCAGCATTCAGATTTTTACCATCTGACACCAATCAGATCAGGCAGCAGTATTCAGATTCAGCTTTCTAGCTAGTAGCTAGACTGTTCAGCCTCACATGGCCAGGATGCTGAATCCCTGTGTCCACCAGTCTGATCAGCACAGCAGGTACCTTCGGGTACATTCAGATAGAGGTATTCAGATGCATGCATCTGTGAGATATTTCAGTAGCATGGCATGATATACATATCATGACATGAATAATAATGATATCAGTATATAATGAGAATGAGATTCAGATAACTGTTCCAGATTCCAGCAAGCGCATAGATGTATGATTAAGGCCGAGACCCAGGTATGTTTGATTATTGTGATTGCATGTGCTTACTTGGGTTTTGAGGGAAGTAAGGAGCGCTTACTGGGTGATCTTTATCACTCATCCCCCTCCTTCTTCCATCCTTTTCAGGTGTCCGTGCTGGTTCCGAGGAGCGGTTGGATCGAGGCTGACAGGAGAGGGCCCACACCGCGATCTCAATTGTATGTATATCAGTTTTGGACTTGTGAGGTCATATTATACATATTTTATGTATCCGGATGTACAGAAACAGTATATGTATGTATGAAAAAGAGGCAATGAGCTCATCGTACATAATAGATATGTATATTTTACAGTTGATGTATGTATTTCAGCTTCCGCATGTGTAATTCTGAATGTATAGCAGATTTCAGGGAAGATCAGTTTTATTTTCGTAGGATTCCTATCGCGGGTACCCGAGTTTTCAGATGATTAATAAAAGCTCCTCATAGTATTATTCAGCAACAGGGGTACTCGTGGCGATGGGTCCTACAATTTTATCTTATAAGATGACTCATATTGAACTTACCCATTTAGAGAAATGATAATTTTGCTTCGTCGATGTGATTTGGGTCAAAATTCCTACTTTAAATGATAAATGACGATTTTACCCTTATAAGGTGATTTAGATCAAAATTACTCATTTCAAACGATAAATGATGATTTTGTCCCTATGAGATTATTCAAATTGAAATTACCTACTTGGGATGACACTCAATGATTTTGTCTCTATGAAGTGACTTAGATTAAAATTACCTAGTTGAGGTGACATTTGACAATTTTGCTCTTATGAGGTGACTCGGATCAAAATTACCTACTTGGGGTGACACTTGATGATTTTGCCCCCCTACGAGATGACTTCAATTAAAATTACTTACTTAGGGTGATACGACGATTTTGCCCTTATAGGATGATTTGAATCAAGATTATCTACTTGGAGTGACATGTGATGACTTTGTCCCTATGAGATAACTTAGATTGAATTACCTACTTAGAGTAACATTTGATGATCTTGTCCCTATGAGATTATTCAGAGCAAATTACTTACTTAAGGTGACACTTGACAATTTTGCCCTTACAAAATGATTCAGATCGAAATTACCTACTTGAAGTGAAACTTAACGATTTTACCCTTTATGAGATGACTCAGATCGAAATTACCTATTTAGGGTGACATTTGATGATTTTATCCCCTATGGTATGATTCAGGTTAAAATTACCTACTTAAGGTTACAGTTGATAATTTTACCCTTATAAGATAATTCAAATCGAAATTACCTACTTTAGATGAAACTTGATTTTTCCTTTACAAGATGATTCAAGTCGAAATTCTCTACTAGGAGTGACACTTGACGATATTGCCCTTATGAGTGACTTAGATTGAAATTACTTATTTGGGATAATATTAATGATTTTACCTTTATGAGATGACTCAAATCGAAATTATCTACTTGGGATGACCCTTGACAATTTTGCCCCTATAAGATGATTAGGATCAAAATTACTTGGGGCGACACTTAACAACTTTGCTCCTAGAGGATTATTCGAATCAGAATTACCCATTTTAGAAGATCAAAGATGAAAATGCCCTTACTGGGCTATTCAAATTGAAAATTACCCATTTTGGGCGATCAAAGATGAAAATACCCCTTTGGAGTGACTCAAATGAAAGAAAAAAAAAATACTTTTTAAATTTAGGCTTCGTTTCCTTATCATTCCCTTCACCCTTTTATTGCTTTGGTTAACGAAAGGTCAAAAAAGTCAATTCTACCCTAGATGGGTTAGTACCAACTAGGTCATTAAGAGACCCAATAGTTCTTTATCCCAAACCTAATAAATCTTTACATACAAAGGTTTGGGTTTTATATGCCCATTTGAAAGTATGTCAAGTCATGTCACAAAAACTTCTATAAAATGATGTTTCAAAAAGTTTTCACTTATTGAGGACCACTAAAAAAAATGATTAGTGAGATCTTAATGTCATGGGTGAAGACGAATTTCATAATGGGTAATAAAAACTCAAGACTTTATACATAAAGATTCGATTTAATCAATCACATGTGAAAGAGTTATAAGGATTGACATCTATGGGCCACTACATGGGTTTGACTTGGGTAAAGGATGAGAGACTACCTTAGGCAAGAATCAAATATTTTTTTTATATACTCGAAGGTACGTTGCCTAAGACTGATGTACAAGACAAACTACTTGTAGGTTGAGTAGGCTTTTAGGCAAGGTCTAAATTTGCTATCAAAGGTGATAGATGTTAGTGTTATGTAATGTAAGGAACTTGATTAAGCTCAAAAGTAGTTTACAAACTTACCACATCTGAATTGACTCTTCGTATTATCCCAATGAGAGTTACTAGAGCTGTAGTGCTAGTTTTTATCACACCAAGCTAGGACAAATTTGTCACTTTGATTTAACCACCTTAGATATAGTCAAGAGGAGTGTGTAACGGGTTTATGACTTATTATAGAGTTTAAGGAGTCACCACTTAGAGGTTATCCTAGGAAAGTATATGTTAGTGAGAACGAATGATTTGTGAATTCCTTACAAAAGACTTAACCTTCCTCATCTGCTCAATGGGTTGGATTCGGGAAATTGGATATGATGATGGGAAGTTGTTAGATGGCCATGTCGTTCGGCTCAAAGGCTAGCCTCCATTATTATGGTGTGTTCGTTAAACACATTATCGAGTTTAATCAAGTCCCATTTTAATCACGTGATGCATATATTATTTATACATCTAAATAATCATGAAAATGAAATTAAACCATCTATAAAAATAAAAAAGTAAAAATAACTTAAAAATTACAATGTGATGCACATTCATCGGTATACATTTTTCAAACCTTAACAAGCTTAAAAAAATAAATTAAAATAAACCTGTGAAAACAAAATGATAATTGATCTAATAATAGATAATACATACATATATGCATATCTGGAGCAATGTTGCCACGCTACAATAATGTTCTCTTTCTCCCCATAACTTGTTTAGGCATTCCTTACATAAAAAAAACAAAAATAACAAGCAAAACATACTACAACAAGAAGGGTTTTTAGCGGCGTTTATTGAGGTTTTTACTGGCGTTTTAAAACGCTACAATTAACATTACCGACGTTTGGGTAAACGTCACTAATTCGTGCATCGGTAAAGGTTTTTAGTGGCATTTCAGAAAAATGCCACTAAAAACCTATTTCCCCGCTAGGCTAATTTTTTCCACTCGTTTTGGTACACGTGTTAGCGACAATTCAAGGGACCTAGAGTGACATTTTTTGGGGTTTTAGTAGCGTTTTTATTTTTTCCCGCAATGAGATATATTAGCATTTTTTTTAAATTGTGGTGTTTTTTCCTGGTTTGTAGCGGCGTTTTGACCATTTTTTAGTCGCATTTTTTAATTTTTAGCAATACTTTTGTGATTTAATGCACTAAATTTTTAGTAGCATTTTTCTTTACACTTTTTACTTCTAATTAATTATATTCATTACACTTTCCCTATAAATAGTAAACAATATAATATTTTTAACAATATATTTTAACGAAATTAAAAAAAAAATTTACAATAACATTTGAAGTCAATATGACATTTAAAAGTACGTACTAATAAATTCACGAATTCATTAATGAAATATTTGATAGAAATACTATCATAATACTTAACGTAAACGTATACAATAGTCAATCACCATATAAACTTGAAATTTTTACATTAACTATCATAAAACTTATTTAGAGAACTGGAGCCAAAACTCTGACATTTTGTCATGAAAAAAAAAAATAAAAATGTAAGAAGAATGAAACACAAAAATAATAAACAACTCATATGTAACAAGGTCAAACTCAATAATCAACCAACAACTATATTCAATTTTTTATTAAAAATATACAGAAATGAAAAGAAGTACATTATGCAAGAATTACAAGAAGTGCTTTATATGAGAATTTAAAGAAGTGTATATTAAATATATACAATAACCAACCAAATAAAGTTTCTAACTTTTTGTTTAAAGTTCTTTACTATAGCTTAGAAATACAACACCACCTAATTAATAATGATATCAACAAAAAAAAAATATAAAAATACTGAAATGACCTTTATTTAATTTTATTTTTTTTTTTTAGTATTTTCTATATGACTAAATATTATATCATAACCTATAAGAGTTGTTAACTTTATAATTCAAGGCCCAAACCTTCACTTCAAAATACAACATCACAATATAAACTACAAGAAACCTCAAAATGAACCAAGTTTGATATATCAATTTGATTATACAAGTCTGACAATGAAACCTTAAAATGACACTTGAATAAACAACATTCAATTGCACTTATGCGATCCATTTGGTGCACTCAATTACATTATGAATTAAGTCAAGTTTGATATTTGAATTATAACAAATAGAAAAAATGTAACAAGTCATCAATTCTATGCTTGATATTTGAATTATAACAGTTTTCAGTTTCTTAATAGAGATTTGTAATAAAGTTCTGCATTCATACCATTAAAATGTGAAAACAGTTTGTTTAGTAATTTTTGATCATCTAAATCTGCATTCAAGAAATCATCAAACAAAAAGCATAGTTTTTAGGCTCTACATAGCTTGCATATGCCATTATGCATTCATAAACCATAATCTCCATACAAAACTGATAAACCAACTCAATAATGTCATGTTTTGTTATACAATAATTTCAACATTTTATAAACACATACAAACTAACTCTCCAATCCACTAGATTTCATCAATAGCATTTTTAATATTTTACAAACATTTAACATGATCTCATTAATTTGTGTTATTTTTCTTACGATAAGTAATACGATAGTTTAGATAGATAATAAATGCAATATTACCTTAACAATTTCAAGGAATTTCTCTTTCTCAATTGTTGAAAGAAAATAGGAAAGCAAGTATCTCAAATAACATAGCTCTGTTGCAAACGCAGACAAGTTGAATAGTTGGGTCATGTTACCTAATAAGCAATAGATAACAATTAATGCAACAATAAGGAAAGGGAGAAGGAACTTGTTTGCAATAAATGGCCGCTCAGCTAACCCTAATACTTTTAATGTAAACCCCAGTTGAGTGGGATGATCTTGCTTACAGAATTATTAAAAGACATTCAAGGCAAGCTAGATCCAAACTTAAAATCAAAAGCTAAGACAAACAATAATTTCCAAAAGATGGAGGTAAGGAATGGTTAATTATTTGAGGCTATAATGCCTTTAGGGTTTAGGGTTCTCAAGCACTGTTGAATTCCAACCTCAATGACTGTTACCCACTTTAAACTATCTATACAAGGCAATATGGAAACTCTCTTTCAACATGGAAAATCTATCAAAGAATAAAAATGTTGCTGACTTTAAAACCATAACCTTCAAAAAATATTATCTTAATATGGAGAATGATTGTACAAATAACTAAAGATTAGAATGAAAACAATGTTAAACATCAGATGTCGAAACTAACAAAATCCAGTTTATCATAGAAAATATTATATCAGAAGAGAGACATTTCTCACATACTTTCCAAGTGTTTTCAACTTCAGGAAACATGCTGTTATCAGCTCGTCCACCACCTAGTTGATATATTGGAACAGTTTTATGTCAACATGTCATGAACAAAAATATAGTTGGTAATAATGTTCATCAACAAAATTTTCCGTATTCATAAATGAGATTCATAATCCCAAAAATAGTGGAAGAAGTTTGACCACCGAACAAATAATCACTTTAAAGTTTAAGAAACTTGTACTAGAATAACCAAGGGATCCCTGTCTCAGATTTTTTTCATTGTAGTCCATTTAATATTTACTCAAATAAATCGCAATAATCTGCTACAACTTTCCCCAGACTAGCATGTTTACACATGCCATTGTGCCATATTAACAACTACAAAATGTTCATACGAAATATTTGACTTGGATTATACATTTGGAAAAAAAAGTAAAAAGTGTCACAAAATAAACACTAGAGGAGAAAACAATGTTTGCTCATACAAACTGAATTTTTTCACCCTTGGTTTTTACAGTGTAGTGTTTATAATTACTAGCAAAATATAAATAGTAATACTAATGAAACATGGAGCATTTGAAAGAGAAAAGTCAAAACCAACGAGATTTTTATGAAGAGATTGACGCAAAAAGATGATTTTAATAAATTTACATACTTGATATAGAATCCAATGCTAAAAGGTCATAATCTGAAACAAGAGCAACCTACAGTAGAAAAAATTTAATTTATTGTTGTAGCAAAATAAAACTTTAGCTAAAAAAAGGAATAAATTTCAAGCACCAAACGAAGAAGAAATGACCAAAATCCATGAAAAAATGGTCTAAAACAGAGGAAGATAGAGGCAGCAGCGAGATAGAGTTTTTTGTGTGGCGGTAGGAAGAAATGAGAAAAAAATGAAAGGAGTGTGCGTTTTAGAGTATATAGGAGTTTTACCGGTGTTTTAAAAACACCAGTAAAACCTCATCCTACATTGATACAATAAGTGACATTTCACGAAACCACCAGTATTAACGATTTTTAGAGGGTTTTTTTTGAAAAACGCCATTAAAGAATCCCCTTTAATGGCGTTTGGACAAACGTACTAAAAAAATGCTGTTAAAACTCGTTTCTCTTGTAGTAACAAGGTAATAAAAGTATAACCCTACCATCAATACACATTCCCCCATCAGTCAGATTTCCGTATAATTTCATCATTTTTCATAACATTTATCCAACCATTATTAATTCATCATATCAATTCAATTAGAGTTTATTCATACATTCATAACCATGCTATATATGATCGTAATGTATTATTAATCTTCAATTCACACCTAGGCAGAATATATAACATATATTATATGCACATATATACATATAAGATATTTAATAACATATACGCATGCACAGAATATACAGGGCAGAAATGCACAGAACGTATAATATATTATGTATACATATAAACAAGTACTATGTTAATCTATGCATACAGATACATACAACTAGCATGTAAGAAGAAGAAAAGTTAAAAAATAATAATAATAAGTAAATTGAATCAAACAAATTTTATGCCCCCAACACCATTATCAGGTATCACAATATAAACATCTCTATGTGTTCGCAAGATATTCAGTCGGTTATTAATCATGACATGGACATAAAACTTGAATGAAAAGACCTACATACCCAACACAACACAATATGATCAAACACCATAATGCCTGAAAATAAAATCAAACAAAATAATAATAATAATAATAATAATAATAATAAAAATAAATTACATGAAACAATTATAAATTAAATTCCCTTATAATTCATGAAATTGCGGCATTCGTGCTTAGTTAATGTCACTGTTGAGGACAACCTGGTAGTTTTTTTTGGGTCTAAAGTTTTTCGAATGGATAAATTTTTATATTTGTCAAGCTGAAAAAAATTCTCCCACAATTTTAGATTTTCTTTCTCTCTTTTCTTTTTTCATTGTTGTGAAGCCTCCCTCCTCATTGCTCTAGAGCAGTTCCCTTTTTATAAGGCCAGATTGACCTCCCTTTAATGCCCTAGATCAAGGGATTTTATTTCCCTTGATTGTTGCATAATCACAGCAAAATCAAATCCCCCGGTAAGGGGTCAAACAGCCCAAAGAAATGGAAATTTGAGGCATGTAGAGAAAGGAAATAAAAAGCTAAAAATAAGCAAAAACGAGCCACGTGTGTACTATGGCTGTAGAGAGCTCTCTTGCGCCTCAGCATACGCATAAGAGCCACGTGTGTGAGTATGGCTGTAGGCTTGCGCACTGGGCCCCTCTACGAGCCCCTTGGGCTGCTACTCTTCTCTGTTCTCCTGGGCTTCTATGTTCTTTTCTTTTGGACTTTCTTCTTCAAGTGGACTTGGGCTCTTTTTATGGGTTTTATTTAGACGGGCTTTGTCTTTACCTTGCTTTCTTGTTATGGGTCTTCGTGGATTTTAATTAAATGATAGGCTAGGGTCTTTTTTTTTTATTTTTTATATATTTTAGGCTTTCCCTCTCTCTCTCTCTTTTTTTTTTTTTTTTTAAGTGGGCTTGGGTTATAAGTCTTGGGTTTTATGATTTTCAAGGTTTCGGCTTGGGTCTAAGGTTTTTTTTTACTTAATGGGATAGGGGTTTGGGTTTCTTGCTTGTTAATCCTCAGTTCGATAGCTTAAAAATTTTACATCAATTTTCGAATTTTCATCATTAGGGATAATTTTGTTGGGTCCAAAATAGGGTATTTATATTTTATAATAAGATTTAAAGCTCGATTATGATATGTTTTTTGATAAAATTTTTGAATTAATTGTGATATTTTTAGAAAAAGATTTTAAGTATGGAACTTTTAAGCTAAGTCATGGTTTTCAGCATGTTTTATATTATACCATACATGACATAGCATGATTAAAGAGGAAATAATAAGTAAGATTTTTAGGGAAATTAAGACATATGAATAAGATATGAATATACAAGAATAAATCTAAATAAGACAGTATAAGACATGATTAATGAGTTAAGATAAAAAGGAAGATTTATTAAGCATAAAGAAGAAGACATAATGATATGAATTCAAAGTCAGGGTTATGAACGTTAGGTTGAAAAAATTACTTACTAAGTAACTTATCAATCATTCTAAATCCCTTTTCTTGCAAGTTATGATCTTGTGCTTGCTGAGTAGCCGTTATCTCTGTCAGGATATTTTTTGATGGTTCATGTGTATATGTATAGTTTATGTTTTGATTTTTCATTTTTAAAACAATTTGTGGTTTATATTTGTAACTATTGTTAGCTCCATATTATGAATAAAGTTAAGATATATTCAGTATGTTTGAATAATCCATAAAATTTATGATATTTTAACAAAGAGGTATTTTAAATGTATTTTAAATGTATTTTATAAATCTTCGCATTTATGATTATTATTTAAAATTCCGCGTATGTATGAAAGAAGTTTATGTATGTCTGTAATATTATTAGATTTAAAAAAATATAGTAGTGTTACAAACATACATGAGGAAGAAGTAATCAACTTTTTCTTTTCAAGGAAGGCTTTGCAGTGTTTTCCTTTAATAGCTCAATTTGCCATAGAAGAAGCAAAGAAACTATAATTTTTCTATGCCACTCATGGACTAGAAAGCAATAGGGGTTGGAGTTTAGACTTGGGCCTTGGGTTTAGCCTTTGGCTTAGCCTTACCTTTTCCCTTGGCTTCAGCTTTGGTGACAACCATAAGCATGTCTTTCCTAATACTCTTATTCATATATGACGCCTAACAATTCAACCAAGATAGTCTCCTTATTTGCCAGGTTGAAGTTCATTACAAAACTCAACCATGAAGGAGGAAGAAAGTTTAACCCAAGGTTTATTGCTAGCTTGTTGTCTATAATGAACCCCAAGCTAGCTAGTCTCTTAATGTAGCCTATTTTTCTGGCTACGTGAGTGCTAGCCTATGCATCCTCTTGTATCATACATTTGAAGTTAAGCTTACTTAATAATGTTTGGTTCTCTTTCAAGTATTATACATTTTTTTTTTTTTATAAATGTTGAAGAATTGATAGTATATCCATTTCTTCATGTTTTATCTATAATTTGGGCACCATAGAAGCCAATATAAGACATTGTACTTTTATATAGTCTTTTTGATATTTTTTACAAACATCTTTTTCAACATCAGTGGGTCGGGACCAGGATCTTAAGGTTTTTTTCCCTTCAAAGACATATAACCTTACTTCCTAACATAGAACTATACATAAGTTCTTATACCAATCAAGAAAGTTGACACCCTCAAGTTTGTTTTCCTTTTCTAGAATGATGCGTAATGAAGTTGTTATCATGGTGGTTTTTGATTTTACATGTGAAATAAGAGTTCATTAGTTTGATTATTAATAATTCAATTAATCAAGTTTTTATTAAATTTTTTTACTAATTTTCCCCAAGTTAACAACCCATATTGTTGTACTTGAGAAGTCCTAGTAGACTTTTTAGTGGACCGAAATCCCATTAAGTCAACCCATCTTTCACTTTGGAAAACAAGCCAAATTGATCTAAATAGATAGGTCAATTAAACTAATCATCAAAAGCCCATGATCTTAAGTTAGGGTTACCTTAACAAATCATGATGACCTTAATCACGATTCCTAGTATCAGTGGGTTAGGTGCTACATATCACTGTGTATTGACAAATATGCCCTCACTTAGCCTTTTATATATTATACTTTACTTTGACAAACAAGTGGAATTATATTAGTTAAGTTAAACCTAATTATAACCATTAGCTAGTTTTCTACTTAGTAAAAGTTTACCTTTCACTTTCGTGCACAAGGTTCCAACGAATAGGGGCATGTCCTAGTAGTATTATATTAGCAGACTTCACACGACTTAATATTTATTGAGAGTTTTATTATTAGGTTTCACCAAATTTGTGGGCACTCCTACTATATATTACTGTTCCTGTTATTTTATAAATTAATGATAATATAATTTTATTCTAAATAATTTATATGTCTAATAATACACAATAGAAATATCTAAAGCTGAGCTAAAATATGACAACGAAAGAAACATGTGGTGAATACATATTAATATGGCCTCAAAAATTTTCTTTTATCTACTGAAAGATATATATAAAGTATGTGTGTGTTCATACATATATAAACATTGTGCATTCATATGCATATACAAAATTGGAAAAACATGTAAATCAGAAGCATGCTGCAAACTGAAAATAGAACCCCAATTGGCAGTCATCTCCTCCTTTCAACTCCCATGATACTGACTTGCAAAAGAAAGGAAAATAAAAAGTGAGTGGGATATTCACCTAGTAAGCATTTCCTGTCTCTGACCTTAAATCAATCCTCCTTGGAGGATTCTTACTGCAATCAAACATTGAAAACATGCATACATACTGGAGAGAAACCAAACTGGTTCTCACGTGTATCACTATAAAATTCATATTTACTAAATTTGGCATACAGTTGCCTGTCTTTCAGCCTCTTTAGCACAAATCTGAGATGCTCTACATGTTTCTCAACACTTTTTGAATAAACCAAGATGTCATCGATAAATACAAAAACAAATTTATCGAGATAATCTTGGAATACTTAGTTCATTAAATCCATAAAGACTGTTGGAGCATTAGTTAATCTAAATGACATTACCACAAACTTGTAATGGCCGTATCTAGTCCTGAAGGTGGTGTTGGACACATCTCTGTCTACTACTCTGACCTGATGATAACCAGATCTCAAATCAATCTTCAAAAAGACTAAAACACCACTGAGCTGATCAGATAAATAATTTATCTTGGGCAATGGGTACTTGTTCTTCATTGTAACTTTATTCAACTCCCTGTAGTTGATACACATTCTCATTGACCTGTTTTTCTTCTTAACAAAGAGGATTAGAGCACCCCATGGATAACAACTTGGCCTGATGAACTTTTTATCATTCAGCTCTTGCAATTGCTTCTTCAGTTCTTAAAGTTTAGCTGGAGCCATTCTGTAAGGAGCTTATAAATGGGAGCTGTCCTTAAAAGCAATTCAATACTGAATTTCAACTCTCTCTATATAGGTAACTTAGGTAACTCTTCTGAAAATACAACAGAAAACTCTCTGACCATCGACATCTGCTCAATACTTTGCCCACTCAAATCTCTATACACTATATTAGCTAATAAGCCAACACAATCTTTACTTAGCATCATTTTGGCCTACACATATGATATTAACACGGTCTCTATTCTGCCCTCTCTAAAGACAAACTGATCAAAGCCTAAGTAAAGCCTAATATTTTTCCTCTGACAATCAATCTTTACTTCATATCTTGATAAGAAATCCATACTTAAGATCATGTCAAAATCAACTAACTCCAACATGATCAAAACTATCCTCAAATGTTTACCTATAACCACAATCTCCTAGTCAAATAATAATTGGTCACTAAACATCACTCTCCTATCTGGCATCTCAACACAAATACTCCTCTTAGTCACACTAGGGGTCATTTCTAATCTGTTCATTACCTTTCTCGAAATAAAACTATACGTGGCATAATAATTAACTAAAATAAATAAGAAAGTGTCAAGGAAGAATAACTGACTAGTTAGTGCATGTAGAGTAGCTTCTGCTTACTCCTATCTTACTGTATAAACTCTAGCTCGACCACCACTACCTGATGGCCCTATACCTCTTCTCGGTGCCCTAACTCCATCATCTCAATGCCGATCAACTCTCCTAACTAAACCACCTCTGAAGGGTCTAACTTGACCTCTATTAAAACCAGTGCCACCTTTGTTAGATCCTACTCTGCCTCTGGTTGGATACTCAGTAATCTTATGCCCTAGTTGATGACACTTGAAACATAGCTTGACCAATCAGACACTCACCATTATGTCTTTTGTCACATTTGGGGTAAACTGGCAGTTGATAATCTGTCCTCTATCTCTGACTCTTTTTTCTTGACTTTTTCTGTTGCATAGGTCTCTTGCCTCTATCATTGCCTCTCTCAAGCTACCTAGAAAACATACTCATCCTTTGAAGACACATATCTAATCTGGTAGCCCTCTCTAGCGCATCACTAAATCACTGAAGGGGATGATCATCATTCAGAACATCTCTAGCTATGGCTAGATATAGTCCATGAATGAACTTCTATACTCTGCCAGCCTTAGTCCTTACTAAACTCAGACTAAATCTAGCCAATGTATTGAACTGAGTAGCATATTCTTTTATTGTGCTCAGTCCCTACTATAACTCAATAAACTTTTGAGCTCAAGCATAAACTATCCCTGGGCTCCTAAATTCTCTCTCAAACATGGCTCTGAACTCATCCCAGGTCAAGTACTCCTTTTGAACTATCGTCTTTATGAGATTCCATCATAATCTTGCATCACCTCTGAACATAAAAACTACATATCTGACTTTCTCGCGGTCTGACATAGTAATCAAGCTGGTAACACTCTCAACAGCCTCTATCCACTCTTTGGTTGTTGTTGGATCTCTAGTCCTATTAAACTTGGGAGCCTGATAGATACCCGATAGACTGTAGGTGAGATATACTTTCTCTGAATCACTGGTACTAACTGTATCAAACCTATAACTCTATCTCTGATACTAACCCATCTATGGCCATTGCTATCTACCTATCTGAACTGGAAGTTCTCTTCTTTTAACCTCTGGTTATATTCTGACTGGTCTTTCATAGATAGACACATTTTTGACAGGTGTTTGGTCATCACCTCTAATTGGCTGCTAGGGCTAGAGAAATTCTTTCATCATTTCCTTGAAAATCTTTCTGACATCCTCTGCCCGAAAGGCTTAACGAGAGGCCTGATATCCTCTCCTCACACTTTTACTAGAAGGCTTAATTGAGGTACTATCCTTGTCCTCCATAAGTCTAAGAACATGGGTTCTTTTACCTAGATAATCACAAAACATAAGGATCAAGTAACTAAGTTCAATAAAACTTATATTACTATACTTACATTGAGAGGAAGATAGGCTCTGGCTACTGGGATACTCTGAACTTTATGCACATACAGTCTGAAAACAATGTAATTCACACACATATACACTTACTTTTGAAAATAATAGACCTATTTTTGCTTTGATACCAAAAAAACAGGCACTCTTATTGTATATTACTGTTCCTGCTATTTTATAAATTAATAATACTATAATTTTATTCTAAAGAATTCATATGTCTTAATACACAACATAAATACCTAAAGCTGAGTTGAAATATGGCAACGGAAGAAACTTGTGGTGAATACATATTAATATGGCCTTAAAAATTTTCTTTTATATGTATGTGTTCATACATATACAAATACTGTGTATTCATATGCATATACAAACTTGGAAAAGCATGCAAATCATAAGCATGCTACAAAACTGAAAACTAAACCCCAACTGACAACCATCTTCTCTTCTCAGCTCCTATGATACTGACTTGTAAGAAAAAGAAAAGTAGGGAATGAGTGATATATTTACCTAGTAAGCGTTTCTTATCTCTGACCCTAAACCAATCCTCCTCGGAGGATTCTCACTACAATCAAACATTAAAAACATACATACATACTAGAGAAAAATCGAATTGGTTCTCACATGTATCATTCTGCTATACATATTCTATTCTGGTGCTCGTATTTTATAATTCGCGTATCATCATGTGGATTTCATGCACTTTAAGTATTCTCTGAATGTTTACTATTTCTTACTGATTAATCATAAACTGAATTATGCTCTACTATGTATGTTATGTGAAAATGACATATTATGAAATATGTTGAAATCATGTCCTTGGCCTGTATACTAAAAAGATCTTTCTAAAAACTGTATACTGAAAATATCTTTCTAAAAACTATATACTGAATATATCTTTCTAAAAACTATTTACTGAAATAGTGTTATTGGATCTGAAAATCCTAAAATATCTACAAAACTGATATAAAAGCTACTAAAATACTGAAAACTATATCTGAAAACTATGTATCTGAATATACCTATTGTGTTACGCAGACTGATGAATACAAGGATTCAACACCCTGACCATGTGAATTTCTTAAGCAAACACATGCTAAAAACTGTCTAAAACACATTCTACCACTGAATTTGAAATTTGAATACTGATCTGCTCACAGAATACTGATAGCTGAATCTAAGTACAATACACTGTATACTAGTCACATCATCCTAAACTGCTAGTCGAGCATACTAGCATATGCCTATATATAATGGCTAGTATAGTCATAGACCTTGATGTTGGCTCCCATCTGGGTGTGTTAAAACTTACAAATGCCCCATCGTATTCACCCTTAAAATTAATGTCTGAATCATCATGTTTTTTTTTACTGAAAACATACATTTAGATCATTGGATCCTTTTTTGAAAACTCTGTATGACATACCATGTCATAATATGCATGTGATGCATCATATATGCTTATCTGAGCTTATGATACTGAATTATATCAATTATATTGCTTTTACTGTTCAATATGTTTGTTTCATGCTTTATTTCCCATTTCTGCCTTACGAACGGGCGTACATGTCTAGATGCATGGGTGTACGTAAGTTTACACAGGTCGTATGCCTGTTGTGCATGCAAATCATGCTAAGGCTTGTTATTTCAATTCATTTCTCCTTTTCTGTGCATGCACGGTCGTGACTCTACATTATTCGATCGTGCACGGGTACGTGAACATGGTTGTGACCATGAAAAGCTTTACTTGCACAGGCATGCACGGTTGTGCGTTTTGATCTACTTCAACATAGTCAGCTTGATCATGCTAATTCCCATCCAATTTACAATCCAAACACATATCAAGCAAATTCCACATTCAAATCAGTTCATATGCATATAATTATGGCACTCATAACACCAATATTCTCATTCAATCATCTTAACATCTCAAATTCATAAATATTCATACATATCAACACATATGTTATCCATCCATGCATAAATCATCATTATCATCACTTTATATCATTGAACATGCAAAGAGACATCATAAGTATGCTAAAATCAAGCTCAACTCAATCAAAGCAAGTATCAAACACATCAAAAGAAAAAAGGAAAGAGGTAAGACACACATACCTTTAGCCATAGCAAGCCAACTTCATCTCTGTAAGCAAAATCTCACTCTCTAATTTGATGAGAGGCTCTTGAATGCTGCTCTTCTCTTCTAGGGTTACTGGTCTCTAGAAAACAAGGGGAAACTTTGGGTGAAAATGGTTGGAAACAAGATAAGAACGACTAAAAACTAAGGCAGTTAAAACTCATCGCACGCATGGTTGTGTGCCTTAACACGCACGGTCGTGAATGGTTGGAAAAATGGATTCTTCCACTTTCCCGCACATGCATGAAAATCCTCTCAATAGGATCCATGTATAAGCTACCTAAACTCTAGAAAAACCTCTATTATACCCCTGAATTGTCTCACAACCCTAGTACTCTTACCAATTTTCATTCTAACCCCAGATTAGGTGCCTAAAAGACAATTCTAACCCTATGATATTACAAAATTTTAGTTTATATATGAGGTGATATTTTGCAAAATAAAGCCTAACACATGCATATTATGAGACATAAAATAAACGTGATAGAGTACGAGTATCAAACTAAAGTTAAGCCTGAGATAATGAAACCAATAACTTAGGTTTAGCTCCTTAATTTTGAGACTCCAAGTATAATGTTCCTTCTCTCCTTCATGTTTTCAAGTAATTTACAAAGTTTTGCCTCTTAGTTATATATTTCTAAGAACATGTAACTTCTATTCTAAACTTTACATAGTAAATTCAAAACTCTTATGTTACATACAAGAGAAGAGAGTTGATAAGAGAAATTACATTCAAAAGTCATAAGAAAAGGTAGGACTTGTAGGTCTTATTTCAAATTTACAACATACATAGATTAGTCAAATTCATACACCAAGCACCATGCACATATAAAAACAATCATATATACATTCAATTAAAATTAAATCATATTAATTTTAATTAATTTAATTATGTGTCAATTTTTTTAGTCCTTGTAATTATATAAAATTGTAAATAGACCCCCAAGTGATATGAAAATTATATTTTGTCTTCTAAAGTGGTCAACCAGGTCAAAACTTAAAAATGACATCACACATGCTCATGTGTGGTAAGACACATAGTCGTGCTAGATCAAAATTTGCTACACACAATTGTGCATTCATCATACATGATTGTATTCCCATAAAAGTTTGAAGCTGTGAAAAATTCCAAACCCTTACAAGCGCAAGGAAATGATATGAACAGGACTTACACACGAGTAGATTATAGGTCTCAACACAACCGTGTGTTTTAACAAGCACAATTGTATATAGATACATAGAATGAATACATCAACATGACCCTTATGTATTGTGCTTTGCATGATTATGCACTTGTGATATACCGACCATGCTTGACATATATTTTGAGATTTTTAGTGACAAAATGGTTAAAAAATCACCCATTTTGGCAAAGGCACTACCAAAAATGATTAATATTGGCATAGAATGCCATAATCATTTTAGGCAATGTCTTTTCAACTTAATTTACATAATCATATGTATCAAGCAAATATTCATAATATATCAATATAATAAGAGAAAATAAAAACTTAATAATCTAACATATTTACATAATAACCATATTCAACATGTTATATTAATGTTGAAAATACAATAACATGCACATAAAAATAACATCATAGATACAGTTTTTCATACATGTGAAGATGGTGGCTCTTATACCACTGTTGAAAATTCCATGATCGCTAGAAGGGTGCCTACACTGTAAAAAGACTTATCATAAATTTCAGGAATTCCAAAGTACAACCATGTCTTTCAAATGTATGAAAAATAAAATTGAAACAAATATAGGGTTTTTATAGAAAACATGCCTATGGTATACCCTTTTAAAAATTCTGCTCCTGATAACTTTATAGTTCACTTACCCAATCATCAAAAAATTCCTAATACTAGTAGTATCCATATAGAGTAGCTGTAATGAGATCTGTATATTTCTTGATACTAGCTTAGAACATGTATATGGTTATGCATTTGTTTATGGTAGAGTGCATATATGCTAAGTGTTTAAAAATGTTTGGATATTCCTTTGATAATATAATAAGCTTATATAATAAACACATTACAAATAAAATCATGCTCTTATTTATAGGAATAGACACATGGTTAAGTTACATAATCGTGTATTGTACTTGGACTTTACATATTGTCTTTGCATTGTTTAAGCAATAACATAGTAAGACCACTATTCATGGTGATGTCAGGATTATAGACCTATTTTAGTACAACCACTATTATACACATATGAAAAACATGATTAGTCGTCTGATTCTATTATTATGGTTATACCATACTAAAGGCATATCATACATTTATTTATTTAAATGCATCTACGTCAATATGATTAAAATATCTTATATTAATAATCATAATGTATTTATAAGTTACATTATAGTTTAAATTAATGATCATAATGTATTTATAAGTTACATTGTAGTTTAAGTAAACACAAAATTACACAACATATACAAGGTTATAGGTTACCAACCCCAACATTATGTTATTGAGATTAACTTTACTGTTAATTCATCTTAGGTTGAATATATAGGATATGATACACATATTATTTTTGATGTGCAAAGACTAAGGTAAATTGAATTGCTTAGCCTAAGAGAGGAAGACTTATGAGTTAGGAATAGAGTGAGGATTACAACTCTAGCTATAGGATCTTGTTATTTGCGTTTACCTATTCAGCTTGTATGAGAACTTAAAAATTGCTATCATGTACCTGTTATTTCTAGAAATCTTATTTCTATATTTGTTTTAGATAAAGAGATTTACTTTTTGGTTTGGAAATATAAGGTAGAATGTAAGAGTGATTTTGAGTGCTCTCTCTTTGATCATCTACCATAAGACAAACTTTAAGAGTAAGAAAAGTGAAAAGTTTATGTAGGACCCGTCGCCCCGAGTACCCCTGCTACTGAAAGACACTGTCCTTTTATTCAATAAACTGGAAATTGGGTACCCGAGACGGGAATCCTACGAAAAAGAAACCCGCTGAACTAATTACATCACAAGCGGAAGCTGAACTGAAATTGAAATATACAATGAGCCCAACTGGCTTTTTCATATACATATAACTGTTCTGTACAATATTCTTTACACCTGGAAACATTTACAATGTATATACAAGACCTCACAGGTCCAAAACTGAAAATACAACTGAAAACTGTGTGTGTGGGGTCCTCTCTCGCCAGCCTCAATCCACCCGCTCCTCGCCAGCAGCACACTAACCTGAAAAGGAAGGAAGAAGGAAAGGGATGAGTGATAAAGATCACCTAGTAAGCATTCCTTACTTCCCTCGACCTAAGCAAGCAACAAACAAGGGCATACATACCTGGTCGGCCCTATACATGCATCTAATCGCTTGCGGGCACTGAAACTGATTATCTGATTGATTTCTGATTACTGATATTCATTATTTACTGCCAATATGTATATATGCGATGACATGCTGAGCTGGAAACTAAAAATGACTGATGATGCATGCATCTGAATCATCTAACTGTACCTGAAGGTACCTGCTGTACTAATCAGGCTTATGAACATAGGGATTCGGTATCTTGGCCAAGTGGGTTGAACATTCTAGCTACAGGCTAGAAAGCTGAATGAAAGTGCTAGACAATCTGACTGGTATCAGAAAGCTGGGTCCCACAAATGCCCCCTCGAGTTCACCCACAACTGTAACCCATACATTGGGTTCTGAATGCAGAAACTACTGAATTCGGATCCCTGGATCCTCTTTCAGGCTATATGCTATGCTATGTATGCATATGCATCTGTTCTTAGTTGAATTCTGGATTATCTGATGATTATTAGGCCCTAGATGGATTACCAAACCTTTATAAAGTCAAATTTTAAAATTCTGGGAAAATCTAGCAGACACACAACCGTGCAAGCAAGACACACAGTCATACATGCGCACACACGGCCGTGCAAGGCAAGGGCACACGGGCGTGTGCCCCAGCACACAGGACCGTGCGCTAGTTGTGTGGCTGGGCGTGCAAGCTTCTGGAAAATCTGGGCCATTTCACGCGAATGAAGGACACACGACCGTGTCCCTCAGGCCGTGCCTTCACAGAGACAAGGGCACACAGGCGTGCTCTTGCAGGCACACGGTCGTGCTCCTTGTCTTGCTCAGACATGGCTTGTCTGAAACTGTTGGAAACCAATCAATTTCTCATCCAAACTGAAATTAAACTGGAACATGCATAAATGGCACTTCAAACAACACATATTCATCATCAATTTCATCATCCATCAACTACTGCTGATTTCACCATGGAAATCCATCACTTCCCTCACCAACACACATACAAGTCAAGTAAGCATGCATTCAGGTGGAAAACTCATCAAACAAAGCATCATAATCTCATCATGGCATCATATAACATACACAACATATCATAATATGCTGGAAACACCGACAAACATTTCCAAGCATCACCAAACAAGCTGGGAACGCTGGAAGAAGTAAGAGAAAACTTACCTCTTGACATGGCTACTGGAAACTCAAAATCAAGCTAATCCCTCTGATCTCTAGCTGGATTGGGAGCTGTTGAAAGTTGGATTTCACGCCTAGGGCTGGGAACTGCTGAAATAAAGAGGAAACTTGGCTGAAACGGGTGAGAAATGCAATAACTCTCGCCTCTCTCTCCTTTTCTACCCACATGCACGGGCGTGTAGGGATGATGCACGGGAGTGCACCAAGGGAAAATGAATGAAATCCATTTCCCGCGCTTCGCATGATTTAAACCTCCCTTAAGGAATCATACGAAGGCCACACAACTCTGGAAAACTACCATCTCACCCCTGAACTCTTCTAGACTCTCAAACTATTCCTGAATTCTATTTCTAACCCCAAAACTCTATCCCTAAGGGCTTTTCTAACCTGGGATGCTACATTCCTCCTCCCTTAAAAAAAATTCTGACCTCGAAATTTACCTGAACAACTCTGGGAACCTATCCCTGATCTCAGACTTTACCTCCCAAGTGGCTTCTTCCACACGCTGGCTGCGCCACAAAACCTTGACCAGTGGAATCTCTTTATTTCTGAGGACCTTGACTCTGTAGTCGAGGATCTGAACAGGAAGCTCTTGATAGTTGAGATCTTCTGCCAACTCTATCTCTGAAAACTAAAGAACATGCGATGGATCACCCACATACTTCTTCAACTGAGACACGTGGAAGACATTGTGGATTCTGTCCATACTGGCTGGCAGTGCTAATCTGTAGGCGACTGTCCCTACCCTCTCAAGTATCTCGTAGGGACCAATGAACCTGGGCGCTAACTTTCCTTTCTTACCAAATCTGAGGACTTGCCTATAGGGGGCAATTCTCAGAAACACCTTATCACCCACTGTAAACTCTATCTCTCTGCGCCGAAGATCAGCATAACTCTTCTGACGATCCTGGGCCTGTCTCATCCTCTGCTTGATGATCTTGACTTGCTCAATCATCCTCTGAGTCGTCTCTGGTCCCACTGCCGTCTCTAAAGAATCTCTCTCCCCAATCTCATCCCAATAGAGAGGAGATCGACACTTTCGACCGTACAATGACTCAAATGGAGCCATCTGAACCATCGTCTAGTAACTATTGTTGTAGGCGAACTCTATTAGAGGGATTAACTCTGCCCAATCGGTCTGGAAGTCCATACAACACGCTCTTAGCATATCCTCCAATATCTTATTCACCCTCTCAGTCTGGCCATCTGTCTGAGGGTGATATGTTGAGCTGAAATGTAGTCTGGTTCCCAATGCTCTCTGCAGAGACCTCCAGAAGGCTAACAGAAACCTGGAGTCCTTGTCTGACACTATCGTCCTGGGAACCCCGTGGAGTATCACCACCTCTTTAACGTAGAGTCTGGCTAACTGCTCTGTAGACATCCCCTGTGTGACTGGCAAAAAATGTACTGATTTGCTGAGCTGATCAACTATCACTCAAACACCATCATATCCCCTCTGGACTATGGGAAGACCCGAGATGAAGTCCATGGAGATATCATCCCATTTCCACTCAGGAATACTCAAGAGGTGAAGTAATCCTGAAGGCCTCTGGTGTTCTACCTTCACTTGCTGACATATCAGGCATCTGGAGACGAAGTCTGCTATGTCCTTCTTCATCCCTGACCACTAGAAATTTCTCTTGAGGTCTCTGAACATTTTCGTGCTGCCTGGGTGCGCTGAATACGCCACACTGTGTGCCTCTGACAAAATCTTCTGTCTCAACTCTGAACTCTAGGGCACACATACTCTGCCTTTGAACCTCAAGATCTCATCACTGAACTCAAAGTCGGGCACTGCTTTCTCTGACATCTTCTGAAGCATACTTTGAGTCCACTCATCTGACATCTAGCACTCCCTGATCTCATCATACAGGGAAGATCTGACACGTAGTCTGGAGAAATCCGTAGACATCACCTCAATCTACTCTCTGATCAACTCATGTTGCAGCTCTCTCTGAACTGATAGGCTGGATAGAGCCACTCGCCTACTCAAGGCGTCAGCCACCACATTGGCTCTCCCTAGGTGGTATCTGATGTCGCAATCGTAGTCCTTCACCAGCTCCAACCACCTCCTCTGTCTCATGTTGAGCTCCTTCTAGGTGAAGAAATATTTCAGACTTTTATGGTCTGAATATATGCTGCATCTGACTCCATACAGATAGTGTCTCTAAATCTTCAGGGCAAAGACGACCGCTGCTAACTCTAGGTCGTGGGTAGGGTATGTCAACTCGTGATCTCTCAATTGCCTAGAGGCATAGGCAATCACTCTACCATTCTGCACCAAAACAGCCCCGATCCCCTGATGGGATGCATCTGTGTAGATATCGAACTCTACCCCCTCCTGGGGTAGCGCCAAAACTAGAGTGCTAGTCAACCTCTCTTTAAGCTCCAAAAACCACGCCTCACACTCCTCTGACCAAACGAATGGAGTCTCTTTCCTAGTCAAGGCAGTAAAAGGCCTTACTAGGCTGGAGCACCCCTCAATGAACCTCCTATAATAGTCTGCTAGCCCAAGGAAGCTTCTGACTTCTTTCACTGTCTTCGGTCTCGGCCAACTCAGAATCGCTTCCACTTTGCTAGGGTCCACTGATATCCCATCTACTGTCACCACGTGGCCTAGGAATGCCACTCTGTCGAGCCAAAACTCACACTTGGAGAACTTGGCAAATAAATGCTGGTCTCTCAGCCTCTAAAGCACGAATATTAAATGCTCTTCGTGCTCTGCTACACTTCTGGAATACACCAGAATATCATCTGTAAATACCACTACGAACCGGTCTAGGCAGTCATGAAAGACCCAGTTCATCAAATCCATGAAGATGGTTGGGGCATTGGTCAATCCAAAAGGCATGACCACAAACTCGTAGTACCCATAACGAGTCCTGAATACAGTTTTGGGGACATCTCTCTCTGCTACTCTGACCTGATAGTAGCCCGACCTCAGGTCAATCTTGGAGAAAACTACTGCGCCTCTCAACTGATCAAAGAGGTCGTCAATCCTCGGCAGGAGATACTTATTCTTCACCGTCATTCTGTTCAACTCCCTATAGTCGATGCACATCCGCATTGATCTATCTTTCTTCTTCACAAATAAAATTGGAGCTCCCCACGGTGAACAACTTGGTCGGATAAATTTCTTATCCACCAGCTCCTGCAGCTGCTTCTTTAGCTCTTGGAGCTCAGTTGGAGCCATCCGGTACGGAGCCTTGGAGATAGGAGTCGTACCAGGAAGAAGCTCGACACTGAACTCCAACTCTCGGTCTGGAGGTAGCCCTGGCAACTCATCTGGAAAGACATCTCTGAAATCTCTAACAACGGGCACCTCATCGATACTTGGCCCCACTGAACTGTTGCATACTACATTACCCAAGTACCCTACACAACCCTGCCTCATCAATCTGCTCGCCTGGATGCAAGAGATCATCATACTCTCTACTCTGCCCTCACCAAACACGAAGCAATCAGGGCCTATGTGGAATCTAACCTTCTTTCTTCCACAATCTATCTCAGTATCATATTTCCCCAAGAAGTCCATCCCCAAGATCATGTCAAAATCTGCTAACTCCAGCAAAATCAAGTCTATCCTCATCTGTCTACCCATAACCTCTATCTGCTAATCTAAGAGGACTCGGTCACTCACCACATAACCCCCATCTTGCATCTCAACTAGGATACTCCTATCAGCCACACTAGGGTCAACCCTTAATCTCTCTACCACTCCCTTGGAAATAAAGTTGTGTGTGGCCCTGCAATCAACTAATATAAACAAAGGAGTACCAAGGTAAAGAATCTGACCAGTGACTGCGTGGGGTATGACATCTGCCTGCTCCTGGCGGACAGCATACACTCTGACTCTGCCTCCACCTTCGTCTCCTCCTGACGTACCAGCACCTCCTCCAGGTGCTCCAACTCCAGGTCTGGGAAAGTCTACTCTACCCCTCTCTACACCACCTCTCTCTGCACCGCCTCTAGGTGGACCTCCTCTACCTCTAGACTGACCACCACTACCTCTATTGGGCCCAACACCAGCTCCACCTCTGGCTGGGCACTCAAACATCCTGTGCTCTAGCTGACGGCACAAGTAGCATACGATCTGGCCAGCCAAGCACTCACCCGAATGACGTCTGCCACATCTAGGGCACTGTGGCAGGGAAAACTGTGGTGCAGTCCTCTGTCTCTAGACACCTCGAGCTGATCTCTTGACCAACATTGGTCTCTTGCCCTTATCTCTGTCATCTACTCTCTCAGCTGCTCGGCTCATAGCGCCCATCCTCTGAAGACCTGCCTCTGATCTAAGGGCTCTCCCCAAAGCATCACTGAACTACGGGGGAGGATACGGTCCAGTTAAGACATCCTTGGCTATAGCTGGATGCAAGCCATGGATGAATTTCTACATTCTTCCCAACTCAGTCCCCGCCAAACTAGGGACAAATTGTACCAAGGCATTGAACTTTGTAGCATATTTCTTGATCGAGCTGGACCCCTGAACCAAATCGATGAACTTCTGGGCCTTTGCATACATCAGCTCTGAACCCCGATACTCGGTATCAAGCCGCCTGAACTCTGCTCAAGTCATCTGCTGCTCACTGATGGTAGCCTTAGTTGGGCCCCACCAAACCTTGACATCACCCCGGAGATAGAATGACGCAAATCTGACCTTCTCTCTCTCTGATAAATGGGATGTGACCTCTCTGAAGAGCTTGTACCCACTGTCTCTGTACTCATAGCCTGACTGTACTCTGTAAACCTAGGTGGATACTGATACCCTTCTCTGATAGGCTGAGGCTGAAACTGATAACCCTCTCTGACTGATTGAGGCACTAAATAATATCTTGGCTGAGGCTGAGACTGTGGTTGTGGCTGTGCTGTTCTTCTTCTTGAAGACTGATAAATCTCAAGCTGAGGGGGATTAACTCTAGCTGGCTCTTGAACAATACCCACACCAGCTTGCTGAAGACTTTCTCTGACAACTTCCCCTATCATTTCTTTGAGCTGATCTTACCTGACAGACACATGGGAGGAACTCTGAGATCGCCGCCCCCTACCCACACTCACACTCATGGGTTGGACAGGAGGGCTACTACTAGCCTCATCTAGGTATCTAGGGACATATTCCTCTTCTCTATCTATAGCATCACAAGCAAACGGGGTTAGAAACACAAAACACATCAAAACTGGAAAGAAATACCTGACTGTGTTGCGATGAGGGTCTGGACGATGGCTGCGAAAGAGAGAAAATAAGCACCACACACTTACAACCTAAATCTCTACTAAAATGGCACAGAGAAACGCTCTGATACTAACAATGTAGGACCTGCCGCCCTGAGTACCCCTGCTACTGAAAGACACTGTCCTTTTATTCAATAAACTGGAAATTGGGTACCCGAGATGGGAATCCTACGAAAAAGAAACCTGCTGAACTAATTACATCACAAGCGGAAGCTGAACTGAAATTGAAATATACAATGAGCCTAACTGGCTTTTCATATACATATAACTGTTCTATACAATATTGTTTACACCTGAAAACATTTACAATGTATATATAAGACCTCACAGGTCCAAAACTGAAAATACAACTGAAAACTGTGTGTGTGGGGTCCTCTCTTGCCAGCCTCAATCCACCCGCTCCTCGCCAGCAGCACACTAACCTGAAAAGGAAGGAAGAAGGAAAGGGATGAGTGATAAAGATCACCCAGTAAGCATTCCTTACTTCCCTCGACCCAAGCAAGCAACAAACAAGGGCATACATACCTGGTCGGCCCTATACATGCATCTAATCGCTTGCGGGCGTTGAAACTGATTATCTGGTTGATTTCTGATTACTGATATTCATTATTTACTGCCAATATGTATATATGTGATGACATGCTGAGCTGGAAACTAAAAATGACTGATGATGCATGCATCTAAATCATCTAACTGTACCCAAAGGTACCTGCTGTGCTAATCAGGCTGATGAACACAGGGATTCGGCATCCTGGCCAAGTGGGCTGAACATTCTAGCTACAGACTAGAAAGCTGAATGAAAGTACTGGACAATCTGACTGGTGTCAGAAAGCTAGGTCCTACAGATGCCCCCTCGAGTTCACCCACAACTGTAACCCATACATTGGGTTCTGAATGTAGAAACTACTGAATTTGGATCCCTAGATCCTCTTTCAGGCTATATGCTATGCTATGTATGCATATGCATCTGTTCTTAGCTGAATTATGGATTATCTGATGATTATTAGGCCCTGGATGGATTACCAAACCTTTATAAAGTCAAATTCTGAAATTCTGGGAAAATCTGGCAAACACACGACCGTGCAAGCAAGACACATAGTCATGCATGCGCACATACGGCCGTGTAAGGCAAGGGCACACAGGCGTGTGCCCCAGCACACGGGACCGTGCACTAGCCGTGCGACTGGGCGTGCAAGCTTCTGGAAAATCTGGGCCATTTCACGTGAATGAAGGACACACGACCGTGTCCCTCAGGATACACAATCATGTCCTCAGCTTTTCAGACTGTGTGCACTTCATGCACACGGTCGTGCCTTCACAGAGACAAGGGCACACGGGCGTGCTCTTGCGGGCACACGACCATGCTCCTTGTCTTGCTCAGACATGGCTTGTCTGAAACTGCTGGAAACCAATCAATTTCTCATCCAAACTGAAATTAAACTGGAACATGCATAAATGGCACTTCAAACAACACATATACATCATCAATTTCATCATCCATCAACTACTGCTGATTTCACCATGGAAATCCATCATTTCTCTCACCAACACACATACAAGTCAAGCAAGCATGCATTCGGGTGGAAAACTCATCAAACAAAGCATCATAATCTCATCATGGCATCATATAACATACACAACATGTCATAATATGCTGGAAACGCCAGCAAACGTTTCCAAGCATCACCAAACAAGCTGGGAACGCTGGAAGAAGTAAGAGAAAACTTACCTCTTGACATGGCTGCTGGAAACTCAAAATCAAGCTAATCCCTCTGATCTCTAGCTGGATTGGGAGCCGCTGGAAGTTGGATTTCACGCCTAGGGCTGGGAACTGCTGAAACAAAGAGGAAACTTGGCTGAAACGGGTGAGAAATGCAATAACTCTCGCCTCTCTCTCCTTTTCTACCCACCTGCATGGGCGTGCAGGGATGATGCACGGGAGTGCACCAAGGGAAAATGAATGAAATCTATTTCCCGCGCTTTGCATGATTTAAACCTCCCTGAAGGAATCATACGAAGGCCACACAACTCTGGAAAACTACCATCTCACCCCTGAACTCTTCTAGACTCCTAAACTATTCTTGAATTCTATTTCTAACCCCAAAACTCTATCCCTAAGGGCTTTTCTAACCTGGGATGCTACATTTTATTACTAATAAGTTTGTTATTTTGCAGGTCAAATACACTTGACTTATTAGTTTCTTGTTTGTATTTTATCTCCTTGTTGAGCAATCTTGACATTAATTCTATTAGATTGTGGCTTGGTACACCTTTTTTAGCTATTATCTGATGGACTATAATCCTTTATACTAATAAATGTCAAATTTAGGCTGCAATATGCTTGGATGACAACATTTGAACACTTGGTTTTGCATGCATTCTCTTTTTAATATGCATTCTTCATTTCTAAGGCTTTTCAAGGGCAAGAAAAGGTTATTCTGATGTGATACTATAAAATGCACATACAGATACATATTTGCATTGACTTGGATTGTTAAAGGGCTACCTTTTTTTATCGTTCATATGGTAAATCCTATATTTACCATTTATAAGTACTATACCATGAATAGTAAATTACGAATTTTATGTAGAATTTTAGATTAGTTTTCTTCACTTCTTGAGAGCTAATTCATCTGAGATCTTATTGGTTGTTTATCCCAATTTTCTTGTTAGTGTTTTGTACAAATTTTATGCCTAGATAAGGAAGGAAAAGTTATTGAATATGACCATTTCCTGAGTAGTTTTTAGCTATCCTTTTATGTTTGCCACTATTAGATTGCATGAGGCAACATATTGGAAACTTATGCTTTGGAAGTTGTTTTGAATAATATCTTATGGAGCATTTATGAGGAGGGTAAAATGGTCCTTTTCCTCAACAAATGAACCAATTTTAGAGTACATATCCTTTGGAGATGGGCTATTATAGAGATTTATTCTAGGCAAAATAAAGAGTGCAATAGTAAGTTACATAGCTGTGACAACAACAATTTTGGTGCTTTTAATTGGGATCGATTAAATCAAGGTTTAAACAACTAGTTGAGGCAGAATAAGGAGGGATAAGACTAAGATAAAAGGAAAATCAATACTAAATCATAATTAAGGAATATATTGGCATAGTCATTGGTGTTTTAGATACTTGGTTATTTATATTACTAAATATAGGGAAAAAATATTAGGTATAAGAAAATCCTTCCATCTCCCTCTAAAACTTTTTTGTTTTTCATTCCCTTTTCTTGCTTGGCTTTTTCTTCAGGTTTTGATTATTAATTTTTATTATTGGCTACTTTAATTAACCAACCTCCTTGATCTAGTCTACTTTTTCTTGTTTTAAGTCTTTTTGCACTCTATAGGTAGTTTTACATGCATTCTTTTAAGGTTTCTTCTATCTATCTTTAGTGCTTACTTCTTATAGTGTGTATTGCTACTTTAGGTGTCGGTGCTACCTATTTCCTTAGTTGGTTAAGTTCCCTTGTGTGGTATGGCCCTTGATAGCTTGCTTTGACTCTTATGAATTTTAGATGTGGTTTCTCTCTTCATTCTTTTCTTGTGTCTTCCTTCTACGTCCTCTTTTTGGTTGGTTAGACTTAGTCTATACTTTTTTTCTTGGTGTCTTAGTGTCTACTTGTCTAGTTGTGTTTTGGTTTTAAGTTTGGTGTATATGTTTTTATTTGTATGCTACTAGTACTTTCTTGTGTGTATGTATAAGGTGTGTGCTATTCTTTATTTTATTTTGAGTGGTATGCTTCTATCATGGCTAATATGCTGGCTTACTCTTGTGAGACCATTACTTTTAGTTTGTTAGAATCTATTTGCTTGTTGAGTATTGAGGTATTTGGTGGTTGTACACAAGTGGTTACTAAGTTATGGAACAAATTGTTTGGTAATAAAAAAGTGACTCTAACTTAGAATTTATCCCCTCTATGAGTTCTTGTAAAGTGGGTAGAAAATTGGTTAAGTTACTTGAAGAGCTAGCATGTAAAAGAGTGAATAGGTGGGACACTTATATAGTATGTTTTTTTTCTTGCGAAGGCGACCATTTTTCCTTATAGTTAAAAGATTTACTGAGGAGATATGGGGTAACCAAGGCCTTGTTAAGGTAATGTTTAATGTGAAAGAAATGGTGGTATTGAAATTCAAAGATGTTAAAGATCTTGAGAGGGTGCTAGATAATGACTTGTGGTTTTAATAAAGCTTGCATGTTAATAGAAGGTAGCCCTTACTTTGAGTGTATCCATTATACTTTTGCCTATGCCTAAATCTACCTTTGGGTAAAAAGGCCCTATAAATTATATTACCACTTTATCCTCGAGGTGATCCTAGGTTGGATCTATAAACCAGAGGTCACATCAATATGCTTTACACATTGGATTCTTTCGAAAGATTCTCGTTTAAACATCTTTTATTGTCCTTAGAGTAGAAGGTCAAGTTAGCCTTGGTTGATACGTGGTATTCTAATCTTAAATATAAATCGATGATTGAGAATCGAAATAAAGAGAATGGATCATCCGATTATTAGCTAGCCTTTCTATTGTCACGTTTATCTATCTTTGTCTTTTGGACTACTAGACATCTAGCTCCTCTTAAACTAGGTTTAATGCAAGTAGGCTTTTCTTTTAGGTTTTCTCATGGAGTAATAATTACTTAACATGAATGGTCCTTCATAAGATATATGTGCTAATAGATATAGCCATATCAGTATAACCTCTACAGACTTCATAACTATCATTTGTCTTAAAAATGAGGATTAAACAGATGAAAAAGGCATATGACTACTTGATTAAAGTAAGTAAATGAAGGGCAATGGATAAGATAAGAAAGTTTGCAGTCAACCAACCATTCTTTGTATAGAGAAAGGCTAAGAATATTACCATGATCATAAAAGAGATTAATACTGTGATAATATGGGCGAGAAATTTTGGAATTCCTCTAGAGCTTTAGAACCTTGAAGGGTTTAGCTATATTACAAGTGGAATTGAAAGACTGCTTAAGTTAGACATGGTCATAAAAGTAGGTTCTCAGCTTGATTTTGCTAGAATTAACGTAAAAACGGAAATATAAGGAATTCATGGATGCTCCTGATATCAAACTCCCTAATGGTAAAATAAAAGAACTTAAGGTAGATTATACTTAGAAGCCAATTTAGTGTCAACTTTGTCAAAATTATGTGAGAGAAGAATGTAGAATTGGCTCATTCAAATAATTGCCCTTTGATTGTTAGTTGTAATGGCATATATTAGAGTAGAAAAATTCATTTCAAAAATTTCAACTTTTAGGCCTATGATGATAGGTTCTTACTATTAGTGAAAGAATGTTATGATACAAATATTGAGGGAAATCCACTTTTTAAACTAGTTAAGATGCTTAAGTTGGTTAAATATAAGTTGAAGGAACCAAATAGGAAGGAATTTTAGTGTATTTTGGAAAAAGTTAAGCGTGCAAAGGATAGGTTAGAAGCCACTCAGGCTTGGTTAGTAAATAACCCATTTGATAATAATCTTATTGGTGAAGAAAAAATATCTCTAAGACCTTTAGGAAAAATAGTTAGATGGAAAAGTTGTTTCTCAAGTAAATATCAAGAATTTAATGGCTTAAGGAGGGTGACCAAAATTTTAGCTATTTTTTCAAGTGCATAAAAAGAAAAAGGAATATGAATGACAATGAGATTATGGTTCAAAAGAAAGATCAAGTCAGAGATTTTATCATATTAATTTTTATATATATTATGATAAATTGATTTTGTTACATTAATTTCATGTATAACGTAACAAAAAAATGTTGTAGTAGCTTTAATTTTTTTTTGCTTTAGTATATGCATTTTTTCACAATATATTAATTTTTATTCTAAGAAATCATTTACTAAGAGAAGTACACCCATACAGTGACAAAATAATTTTGTCACATTTTTATTATTATTGTGACCAAATATTTTACAACAAAATCAATATTTTGACAAAATTTATTCTTTATAATAATTGCATTTTGATCATCATATATATTAAACAATTCTTTTGTGACAAACTATTATATGCTAAGATTGAACCATCTAATGTTATTTCCTCATGAATTGTACTAGGATTGGTAGAAAAAACAACCTTGGACATATAAGTTGCTTTTTTTTTTTTTTTTTTTTTCTGCTAAGTGCCATGAAAATGAAATTTATGCATATAATTAAGTGCGACAAGTTAATAATATATAAAAATACACAAATTATGTTTTGACAGAACATGACACACACACACATAGATAATTAAACGACATATTAAAAATAGTAAGAAGGAATAAGTGATTGACAACCAGTGACATGTTGAAACTGACCCAAGGCATTATCGATTAGTAACATGTCAATAACTTTTCTTTCTCTTCCTTTATATTGAAAACAATCAGTAAATTGAAAATGAGCATTAAAATTACAATGGAGGAACATGAGCAATTGCAAGAGTGCTAGATCTTAAACAGAAAAGGAGAAAAAAAAAAACTAGTGTAATCAATGTATAATAGCCTACAAAGCTACAAAAAAGTAATGGTAACTAAGGCTCAAAAGTGTCAGATCTTAATGAAAAAGAGAAAAAACCTAATGGTTTGAGCATCAACAAAATGTTGTTATCAGTTTATCCTTTCAAACTTAAGTCTCCTTCTAATACAATCCTCTAAACACAAGTAAAGTATTTTATAATAGAATTAAAATACTCATAACCAAAAGAACTCAATAGTTTAAGCATCAACATAGTGTTGTTATGTAGTGACCCCTGCCATAGGCCATTGTGCCTTACAATTTAAAATATTTATCATGTTAATATTGTGCCTATAGCGAGAATATTTACAGTAAAAACTGAACTGTCGCTGAAATTGAATTTTCAATGCGGAAGCTAAAATGGGAAATATTGTAATAATAATAAGAAAATAATAATAATTCTTCCTTGAACATCCCAAGTTATGTATTTCTAAACATGTTATTTATACAACATCCTATAGTAGAATCATACATGCATATGCATAAAACAAAATGATAGATGTACATATAACGTGCGAGCCAAAACATGTTATTTACTACCAAGCCATGACCCCAAAAAGAATATGACAACTATCCCACTCTTGCTCAGTCTAAGCTCATTGACCTATAAAAGAGTAATAAAATCACTTAGCAAACATTTCTTATTTCTAACACTGGTAGGTTTCAAACTTTAGCTGGTTATATGTCTTTTCACATTTTTTTCTTTATTGTTTTATATTTCTATATTTATGAGATTTCATTATTTTTCTGTAATGTTCTTTGTCTTTATCTGTTTTGTTTCTTATGAAATGTTGTACATAACATGAAGTGTGTATGCTAATGTTATATGTATATTGAAAAGTCATAAAACTCACCTTTGGCATGGTTTTCTAAAAAATCTTTCTAAATAGAAACTGCGATATGAAAATCCTGTATATATACATATAATATATACTGAAAACTAAATCAGAAGATATTGTATCTGAAAATATCTATTATACTGGCCAAATTGATAAACACAAGGATTTAGTATCCTAGTCGTGTGAGCTCAATCTTATAATAAAACTACTCGTGTATGACCAACACTTTCTTTAACGAGCTTTGTCAAAGACTATATCCTTTTTAGCAGACGTTGGTTTTCCACTCCAGTAGGCATGAAACTCACAAGTATCCCCTCTTAGTCACCCCTAATTGATGTTTAAAATATCATATATTAATACTTTAAAATCATATTATTGGATCCTTAGATCTGTTTTTGAAAATATTTAATAGAGCATGTCATGCTACTGATTATGCATGATATACTATGTATATCTTGTTATTTATAGGTTTCATCTGCTTAGAAATGGCTTAAAATAGCTTAACAATGCTTCGAAACTATTTTTGTGCATTTTTTAAGGTATACGAGCATGTAATGCTTGACACACGAATGTGTAAAGAGACACACAGGGTCGTGTGCAAGCAGTGTTCTCGGTCGTGCTAACTTTGGAATGAATTTATAAAACTTTGGCTAACTATACGGGTGTGTGGTACAGACATATGGGCTTACATACAAGGCACAAGGTCATGTCCTACAGTTGCATAGTTATGTAATAGCATAACAACACTCTCATGTCTTGCTTACTCGAGTGTGTAAAATTCGGATAAAGCACACAGGTGTGTGCATCAGTTATACAGACGTGTGTCTGGGTTTTCATATGCACATGAGTGCCATACAAGGTTATGCTCATACAGAAACGAGGTTACACGAGCATGTATCCTTGGGTACACGGTCGTATGCTCAACTCTTCTCTTTTGTAATACACGTCTGGAAACCTATAAATTCCTAGCAAATTACTTCCAAACAATTCTCACATCTCAAATAATCATCTCTATATCCTTTCAAGCATCACAATATCATCATATTCATAGGAAACTCACTTCATTCATGCCACATTAAATAATTAAAAAGTAAAACTCATGTATACATACATATACACCTATTAGCATGAAATTAACAACTCAATTAGCTATAAAATCACCAATCAAGCACTTAAGCATGCCAAACAAGCCCTAATAACCCAGTAAACATACTCAAACTCAGAGAATGAAGGAAAACATGCTATGAAACAAAGTGAAGAGGTAAGGAAATACTTACCTCTTGCCATAGCTTTCAAATATCTCTCTTTAGCTATTTATGATTCCCTAGCTTAGATTGTGGTTGTTGGTTGAACATTTTCTAACCTAGGGTTCACTGGAGAAGAAGAAGAGAAGAAAGTTGGATGAAATAAGCTAGGCAAAAAAATGAAAAACTAAACATTTATGGCGTCTTTCACCTGACACATGGTCGTGTACCTCAGATACACGGGTGTGTGTCAAGGGAAATCCATAAATTTCTCTTCTGATGCGTCTTGCATGAAATTGTTTCCTAGGGAGATCCATGCAAAAGCCACAATTAGTCTTAAAAAGACCATTCTACCCTTGATATCTCACAAATTCTATATTCTATTAAATCTCATTTCTACCCTTAATCTCACAGTTTAAAAGGATTATTCTACCCTTGGGCCATTACATATTATCACCCATTCTTTAACGAAACATTGTAAAAAACTAGCCTAATAAAAGAAATAGGCCTTGATTAATACAAAAGAAAAGTTTTGAAATATAACTCTGATCATATTGCTTGATTGATAAGAAACGACATAATTAGAGTAATTGATGCTCTCTCTAGAAGGTATGTCTTGCTAACTCTTCTTGATTTTAAAGTGTTAGGATTTGAGTTAATGAAACAATGTTATAAGGAGGACCAAGAGATGAAAGCTTGTATGCTTGAGTATAAGAAGAATGGATATGAAGACTATGTGATGCAAAATGGATACTTATTTAAGGGAAATAAATTGTATGCTTCGAACGGTAGCTTAAGAGAATTAATCTCTAGAGAGCCTATAGGGGAGGATTAATAAGGTATTTTGAGGTTGCTAAAACTTTAGAGGTTCTTAAGGAGAACTTTTATTGGCTTAAGATGCTAGGGGATGACAAGCCCTTATAACTACATGTGGTAATTGCCAAAGATCTAAAAGCCAATTTAAATCAAGACCTTATTTGTCTTTGCCCATACGTAAATCACCTTATGAGGGTAATAGTATGGATTTTGTAGTAGTAGTCCCTAAAACACAAAGGAATAAAGATGTCATCATGGTACTTATTGATATATTCTAAAAAATGGCACATTTTGTCCCTTGCACTAAAAGAGAAGATGTCTCTCATATTTGCCAATTACTTTTTAATAAAGTTATGAGGTTGTATGGTATCCCTCGGATTATTATTTCAAAAAGGGACATCAAATTCTTAAGTCATTTTTGGATAAGCTTGTGGGGAAAGTTAAGAACTAAGTTATTCTTTAGTATGTTTATACCATCCTCAAATCAATGGGCAAACCAAGGTGACCAATAAAACCAAGAGAAATATCTTGAGGAGTTTATTGAGTAAACACATGAGGGACTAGGACTTGAAATTAACACATGCTGAATTTAGTTATAATAGGAATCCTAACACCATTACAGGGCACTCACCTTTTGAAGTTATGTATGAATTGAATGCTCTTGTACCTATGGACCTTACTTCCATGCCACTTGATTCCAAGCCAAGTATTGACGCCAATAAGAAGATTAGTAAGATGAATAGGGTGCATATGGTTATGAAGTTGCAAAGTGAAAGTGTACAAAGAAAAAAGCTAATAACCATAAAAGGACTAAATTGTTCGAGTCAAGAGACTTTGTATGGATACACTTGAGAAATGAAAGGTTTTTTAGTAAAAGAAAGAGCAAATTTTCACCAAGGGCTGATAGACTATGTGAAGTTCTTGAAAAGATAAATGATAATGCCTATAAGGTGGAGCTCTCTAGTGAGCATAAAGGTAATTTAGCCATTTTTAATATGGAAAATATAGCATCCCAGGTTAGAAGCCCTTAGGGGAAGAGTTTTGGGGTTAGAAATTGAATTCAGAAAGAGATTGGGAGTTTAGATAGGTTCAGGGGTGAGTTAGTAAGTTTTCGGAGCCGTGTGGCTTTCGTAGGAATCCTTTTGGAAGGATTCGATCAGACGAGTGAGCGGGAAATGGATTAAGTCCATTCCTTTGTGCACGCCCATGCGTGGCCTAGTATATAAGTGAGAGCCGAAAGAATTGTCATTTCTTTTCTCACCCATTTTCATTTCAGCCAAGTTTCTCTCTTCATTTTCAGTTCCTCCCATCCCTAGAGAGGAAATTCAGCAGCAAATAGCTCCCGATCAAGTTAGAGAGCGAAGAGAATAGTTTGAAAGTTTGTTTTCAGAAGCATGGCGCGAGGTAAGTGTTCTCTTACCTTTTTCTTGAGTTTCCCAACTTGCTTTGTGAGTTTTGATGCCATGGATGGGTTGATTGCATGTGGATGAATGTTTGGAATGCTTATATGGCTTTGCATGTTGATTTTGATGATGAGTTTCCACCCTTGAAGCATGCATGTGTGGTGTATGTGTTTTAGTGAGAGAATCAAGAAGCTTCCATGGTAGATTTCATGTGGCTTGATGCATGTTGAATTGGACACTTGAATTGTGTTAGATGAAGTGCTGGGAATGCATGTTTGGAGTGATTTTGAGTTTGAATGCAAAATGGCATGAGTTTAGAGCATTTTCCAAGCGGTGCTCTTGTTGAAGAACAAGACGCACGGTCGTGCGCCCGTATGGCACGACCGTGAGTCTTTGTTTTTCCAGATGCACGCCGTGTGCATGGCCATAAAATGCATATGCACGCCGTGTGCATGGCCAGAAAATGCACATGCACGCTCATGTGTTCGCAGACGCACGCCCGTGCATGCGCTTTCAGTGAAAGGTTTTCAGAAATTCTAGTAGCTTGCACGACCAGACGCACGGCCAGCGCACGACCCCGTGCGTCCAGGCTCACGCCCGTACACCTTTTCCCGCACGCCCGTGCACCTACAGATTTTCAAAAAAAGAATAAAATTGAGAAGTAAAACATGTGCATTCAGATTAATGATATAAATGCTTTAGATAAGCATCAGATAAGCACGAATTCAGATAATAAGCTACATATGCATGTCATGGCATGACATGTAGCTTTAGAAAGGATCAAGGGATCTGAATCCAGTAGTATTCAGTATTCAAAACCCGATGTACGAGTGAGAGCATTAGGTGGAACACGAGGGGGCATCTATGGGATTCAGCCTTCTGACACCAGTCAGAACGCTCAACAGTATTTCAGATTCAGTTTCTGACACCAGTCAGAATATTCAGCAATATTCAGATTTAACCATCTGACACCAATCAAATCAGGCAGTAGTATTCAGATTCAACTTTCTAGCCTGTAGCTAGACTGTTCACCCCCACATGGCCAGGATGTCGAATCTCTGTGTTCACCAGTCTAATCAGCACAGCAGGTACCTTCGGGTACATTCAGATAGAGTTATTCAGATGCATGCATCCATGAGATATTTCAGTAGCATGACATGACATACACATCATGACATGAATAATGATAATGAGAATGAGATTCAGTTAACAGTTTCCAGATACCAGCAAGTGCATAGATGTATGAATAGGGCCGAGGCCCAGGTATGTTTGATTATTGTGTTTGTTGTGCTTGCTTAGGTTTTGAGGGAAGTAAGGAGCGCTTACTGGGTGATCTTTATCACTCATCCCCCTCCTTCTTCCATCCTTTTCAGGTGGTTCGTGCTGTTTCCGAGAAGCGGTTGGATCGAGGTTGACGAAGAGGGCCTACACCGCGATCTCAGTTTGTACAGTTTTCAGTTTTGGACCTGTGTGATCGTATGTAAATGTTTATGTATCCAGATGAACAGTTTATGTATGTATGTATGTATGATATAGGCCAATGGGCCCATTGTACAGAACAGAATGTATGTTTCGATATGTATATATATATATATTTCAGCTTCCGCTTTGTATTCAGAATGTATAGCAGGTTCAGGGTTTTTATTATTTTCGTAGGATTTCCGTCGCGGTTACCCGAGTTTTCAGATTATTAATAAAAGACCCTCTCAGTTTTCAGCAGTAGGGGTACTCATGGCGGCGGGTCCTATAGAAAATCTTAGCCCTTTTGGAAAATGATTTAGATTTAAGGGCAAATCCTTTTCAACCTAAGGAGGATGATATGAATATAAACTCTCAAGCCATGGCAAGCATCAATGGTGGTGGCAAATACTTCGGAAATGTAGGTCATAAAGTCCTTAGAGTTAATAAGTTGTCATTCATAGATGGTTCTCTGAACCCAAACCAAAAGGAGTTACCTTTATCAAACAAAGCCACAAGTTCCATTCATGGCCTCTCTAGCTTTTATCACAACACAAATTATCTTGTTGTAACACATACCTATGCTTGCCCAACTCTTGCCATGAAATAAATAATCCTATCATGGAACGCATCTGCATCAATCACTTATGCCGTGACATAAGATCTCTTGTCTTAGCATGAAGCTTTTTGTTGATCATGCTTTACTTATGTGAAATGCTCCTTGTCGTCGTAAGCTTTCTACGTCACGACACAACTCGTTGAAATTGCAAAATATTTGTAACTTCTGTCTTTAATTCTCCTTTCTAAGTAGACCTTTTGTGCATCTATTTGTAGGAATATTTTGGTCTTTAAATCACTCACTGTAAAGCCCATATAAAGGCTTCTTTCTCTCATGTAACTTTTTAGACTTAATGACCAATACAAAGGAAAACCTTTTCTCTTGAAATTTCTTGAATTTGTTGGTTCTTGAAGTTTTATCAAATCTTTTGTTGCAAGGAAGATTGGTGGCGATTAATTCAATTTGGTGGATTTCTTCCTTTAGGCTTGAATCTCATTCTTGCAAGCTTTATTTTCTCATGTAAGTCATTGTTATCTTTTCTCCTACCTTTGTTTATTGGAGTTGCATGCCGAATATGTGTTGGAGATTACATGTTGTTCGTGAACATATTGGTGGATGGCTCAAATCATACCGGTATCAAAGCCTAGGTTGAGTGATTAGGAATTATTAAAGTGTTACATTTCAGAAGTTCACTGGAAGTTGGCTAGAATTTGGCCAAAAATTTGCTGGAGTTTGGTTGGAATAGTGATAGAATTTTTGGAAAAGAAGAAGCCATGGCCAACCTTTTAACCTAGAGTTCGTGAATTCTCTTGTCTGTAGCTTCATAAATGCTACCATTTAGCCAAGTAATATTGCATGCTTGCTTGCATTACTACTACAAAATTTAAAGCACTTAATCTTTGCCCCATACTTCTCTTACACGTACTTTGACCTGACCAAACACAATCATCAATCCTTCCTAATCCGTTGCCCCTGAAGAAGAAAATATGGTAGAAACATTTGTGATGAAGAAGGTTGAGGATGTTATGCCTATTACTATTCGACATGAGCAGAAGAGCTTGAAACTGAATCTGAAGTAATTTTTAATTTTAATGTTGTTTGGCTTGTTGTGAAATGTTATATATAAATAAAGGCAAATTTGTGATGAAGAAGTGGTTAAACAAAATGCCAAAGGTGTATGATTTCTTGAAGATGATATTGGTCGATGCTGTTTTTCTTGCAATTTTTTTTCTTTCAGCTTGTTCTCTTAAGGATTCAACACCTAATCCAGTAAAACATCACCAAAAGTTTTCAGTTGTTCAGCACTTTTAATGATTTTCATTCTATGTAATATTATTTTTCATTCTATCTAATATTGGAGTAAAAAATGAAGCAATATTAACTACTCTTGTTCCTTTAATTTTTTGATGTGCGTCTAAAGTGAGTCCTTAGATAATTTTGAAAATAATCTTATAATAGTTTAATGCTTTGAAATTAGCTACATGAGATTCTGAAATCATTAGTAACGTTTTGAAGTTCTGATGATCCAGATATGCCTATTAAGGGTTATATCTTAAGGCACAGAAGAGGGAAATCGGAAACACTGCATGCTCAATACATAAATATAAAGGATGTGAGATTTGTCTATATACTTTCAGTGCCAAGTGTATTCGGTTGAATTACTACTATTTGCTTCTCAGTAAAAATCTTTTTTGTTGTTTGGTTATCCGCAAGGTGACAACAGCACTTGGAATGTTGGTCGAAGAGTTCCTTACATTGATCTTGATATTGATGATGCAAAAGCATCAATGACAGCAGGCTTCCAATTTGTATTTTGCATTTATTTATTTATTTTGTTGTATTCATTTGTATGTTTACAAATGTTTGCTATTGCAAATACAAAGCAAAGAATAGCCTTAACAGTTTTGTATTTTTTTTTAAATGCTAGATCGTGGATTTATTATTATTATTATTATTTTCACATCGTCATTAATTTTAGTATACTTGTATTTTGCATATATTTATTTAAACAAATCAAATTTATATTATTTAATTAAAATTAAATTAATATGCAACTAGGATCGGATTGATATATTAAATTAGTTTTAGATTAGAATTGGAGCAAATTAAAATCAAATAGCATCAGATTGACATATAAAATTAGCATTGAATTAGAATTGAAAAAAAAATAAGAATCAGATTTATATAAAAAATTAGAATTAGAATAGAATCGGATTAAAATTAGAAAAATTAACATCGAATTTGAATGAAAAATTAATAAAAAATAAATTATTTTTTAGTTAAATTAGCATCAAATTATTTTTGATTTTAAATAGAATTGACAATAATTAAATTTTAATTAGAATGAGATTTTATTTCGACACTAACTTTTTTTTTCATTAATGCTAATCAACGTTTTTTTTTTTTTTTTTTTTTGTAGTGTAAATTGTTATTTGAATAATTTATTCTTTCAAAATTAACGTTAACCATCTAGGGTTCAGTTGATATGCAATGAAAAGTCCTCTTGGTTCATAGTAAAAGTTAACATTTGAAGGTTCTAGCTTGATGTTTTAGCATATACTTAGGTTCAATAAGCGAAGAGAAATACACTAAAATATGAAATAAAGCTCAACAAATAATTCTAATAAAATAGTGGTTTGAATTTTGAAATGGGCGGTTTAATTATTTTTTAAAATTAATTTAATTGAGCTAAATGACTATTTTCCACATTACCTTTAATGAAACATTTTTCCCATCCTATAAGTTTGAAAAGTCTATTTTTTCATGTGTCATTCATTTATATTAATGAAAATTTGTTAGTTCCTCTATAAATTATTAATTTGCTATTATTTTAATAAATTTATGAAACTTTCGTGAATACTTAATACTATTAGTTACTAATCTTTGCTTAACGACCTAAAATTTTATTACTTATATCTTTAAAAAATTCAAAATATTTTTATTTGTTTTAAAAGAGCCAAGCAACCATTTTAGATAATCCATACCCTTACCATTAGATCAAACCCTCAAAATTAACTCTTTTATTGGAACATAAATTGAGTTATTATCGATTATTTTTTGTAGTTTTTTCCTTTTTTCTTTTTCTTTTGTTGGCAGCTAATTCTTTTAGGCATCTCTTCTCATTTCATGTAAATGTTACATTCTTATATTTATATTTTGTTAAAAAACAATGGGTGGCTCCATATTTTAGATCCAAACTAGTACACTACACAATTCATCATAACATAATATTTTGTCTCATTCTAAGTCATTGGTTTCTTTTCCTTGTTCAATAATCTCCTCCCTTCTTCCACTTCATCCTAGAGAGCAACTAAGAATAAGTCAGTCATATTTTTATGTTTTAATTAAACACTTTTGACTTTTTCACACAGTCTTATAATAAGAATAGGAGACCTCACAAAGGATTACTTGTTACTAATAAAGTATAATCAATGCTCTTCTTTAGATCCTTTGGTTCACTTAGGTAGTATCAAAAACCAAATTGATATAGAAGAAACGAATGCATTTCCATATCAAGTATATTAGCTAAAAGATAATTTGAATTATGACACATCACTTATTTGATCCCAAGCATTAGAAGAAAGCTTCAAGAGAAGTGATGGACTATTTTTCTACAGTGTTGAGACTAGGCATGCTTAGAAAAATTAACAGTTTCCCTAGCTTTGCAAATTAAGGTGGGGTTCAAAGTCAAGATTCTACTGCCAAGGAATTTTCCCAAGTTGAAAATTTGACTTGGGACTCTTCGGGGATAAAATTAGAGATCTCCAGCTTAATGAGAATGATAACAAGAATCCTTAGATGTTCATTTAGGCCTCGACTTCCTTATCATTAGTGAGGGAAGTTGACGAAGAGAAGGAGAGAGGTGAATCAACTACTTCAAGTTTGTCATGGTTTGGTATGTGAATTGCAAAGAAAGGAAGTGATATAATTTAATTAAGTGAATGTGTTGTTTTGAGTTTCTAGTTACATTACATCAAAATGGTGTATTTGAATAGAATTGCAACGATATGGTTTGATTCAGTTAATCGTACCATACGAATGGAATTTAAGTCAAGTTATAGTATCTTATGTGTGATTTGGTTGAAAAATGAGTTTTATCGGTTCACTCGTAATTGTCAATCAATTTAAAAAAAAGTGGGAGGGTAAAAAACAAAAAATATAAAATAGATTGGCTAAAAATATTTTTTATTTGTGTTATCAGAGGTATAAATGATACTAATCATATTATAAATGTTACAAACTTACAAAAATGTTGTTTGATTGTTAAACAACGTTAAACTTTGATGAATGAATAAAAAAATAAACTTTCAAACTTTAAAGGGGCGCACTGGTCTTTTATCAAAATGGGGGTAAGAAATAGTCATTTGGCCATTTAATTATTAATGAGACATAAAAAACAACACTCTTATTCAAATCCTATCTAAATTTCCGTGCAAGACCTGTTATCAATTATATTATTTCATATTATATTATATAAGATAAAATTGGTTGTTGTTTGGAAAATGAGCAGAATAAAATAGAGGGTATTATTTGAGAATAGTCATTGACATTTTCAAATAACAAAATCTTGCGTGTAATTGAAAAAGTGATCATGTCGATGATTGGCAGAATCATACGACCTTTTTTTATAATGAATTTGCTCATAACCCTAATTATTTTTTGTACATAAGAAAACAAAATTAAAAATAATTCATCTATAATAATATTATTTTGCAGTAATCCCTGTCAGAATGCCATCATCATCCTTGAAAATTCCTCGTAGCTGACCAGACCATCACCGTCTAAATCAGCCTCTCTTATCATCTGTTCAGCTTCTTCAACTGTTAATCTCTCCCCCAAATTTATCATCACATTTCTCAGCTGCAAATCCAAATCCAATCCTATTGGTAAATGATATCAAATCAAATTTGAATGATTGTTACTAGAAAATTTTCTTGAGTCAAAATTAGTAGTTAGGAAAAGTTTCAGTCACAATCCAATCAGAAGTCAACCTCTTAATTAGGTTTCATACATTACATAAATTCCTTGTATTGCTAATTTGTTTACCTCATTAGCTGATATATATCCATCTTCATCTCTGTCAAATACTTTAAAAGCTTCTTTTAGCTCTTCTGCAACATTATCCTGGGTCCGTTTTGAGTTTGAATTATCAGTATGTAACCCTAATTGTTAAAGAATACAATATATATATAAAGAGAGGATAATAATATACCTTCATCTTTCTTCCCATGATATTTAAGAACTCTTCAATATCTATCTTCCCATTTCCATCAAAATCAACTTCATTAATCATCTCTTGAACTTCATGCTTTGTAGGATGTCCTTCCAGTGATTGGATCACTGCGGCAAGTTCTTCCATCGTGATAAAACCTACATCAAATCGTCATAACCTAGTTTTAAACGTCACAGAAATGAATTTGATCAAACCAGAATGAATTTTGATATCAAACCCGCTTCTCAGATTCATCTAAAACATATATAGTAGATATAAATCAGACAGACTATAGTGTAATTAATCTAGAAGAAGAAGCAGAAGAAGAAGAAGAGCACACACCATCCGAGTCTTTGTCAATCAGACAAAAGGCCTCCTGGAACTCAGTAATTTGGTCTTCGGTCAGTGAATGCGCCATATCTGCTGCTTTTACTTCAATTGAGACTGAGACGCGAGAGAGTGAGGAAGGTCTGAAAGAATACAGTTAAGGTCCCCGTAACAAAACGATCTTTATATTAGAAAGAAATGGGAGAGGTTTGAATAATTCTTTGTTATGATTATTGCAATAGACTGAAGCGGTTGGCTGAACTTTTCCCGAATTTTCTCAGTCTTAAATTAAGGCTGTTTGAAGGAAATTTTCTTTTTCACATATACTACTTCAAACTTTTGGTTTGGATATTGAATGAATAAAATCTGATTAAAAAGTGCCATATTAAAATGTTCAAGGTCAAGACGAAAAGGTAAGCAACGAGGTCATCAATAACTTTTTAAAATTATCAACAATTTAAAATTTTGTATTTTCAACCACTATTTAACATAGTCAAAATCAAAGTAATTAATTAAAATAACAAAATTTGAAAAGGTTGTAAAACAAATTTAACTCATAGAGATTGAGGTTAGATGAAGAACCCAGAATATAAATGGGCTTTGACTTAGTTTGACTTATTTCAAAACCCGTATACATTTGTCATCACACATGCCACTCATCTCATTGTAGATCTCGATGATTCAAAGGTTTTTTCATGCACATAACGAAAAAAAAGTATATCATTTATTTTTATATTTTTATTACTTACATGTAGAGATTTACTTGTGTTTATATTGATAATGAAGATGTCAAGAATAAACATTCACAACTTTTTGATTCTAGATTTATTTAGGATATAGATTGAATTGATTGTTGGCATCACTTTCCCCGTTAAGAATATCTAATTTCAACATTCATTGTAGTTAAGCATATCAATTTGCATAGCTATATGTTGTAGCAACAATTATAATTTTTTTGGTAGCTTACCATAGCTAGAAGTCGCACAGCTAAAAGTGAGCTATGCATTTTTTACTTGCATACCAAAATTCTATATCATTTGTCGTGGATGAGCTAAAAAGTTAAAAGTCTTTGCCATGGTAACAATAAGCTTGTAGCAAAGGATTTGTCTTTTTAACCATGGAAAATAATGTTCACAACTATAGTAGCATTTTTAGCTACAAATATATCATTCTATAACTAAAATTTGTAATTTTTTTCACAAAATACTAATAATTGCAAATATGTTAACACCTTAATTACATGACCACTAAAATCGAAACTTCACATAATAATTATTTGCTACAAATATAGTAAACTCATAACTAAATATTAAATCATTTGCTATGAACGTATTGAAGTCATATCTATATGGCCAAACAACAAAGTCCAACCCAAGGTTTCCTTAAATGACACTCTCACCTCTGAAAGTTTAAAAAGCCAAGTACTAACCCTTTTACTATGAAAAGCCAAAAATACCCTTTATAAAATTCAACAATATGAATATTAAAATAAAATTTAATATAAATAATATTAAAAACAAATTTAAAATAAAATAATAATAAAAATTTAATAAATTAATAAAAATTTTAAAAATAAAATAAATATTTTAAAAAATAGCCACCGCCGCCGACAACGTCGGCGGTAGCGGTGGCCACCTTTAACCTTATCATGTGGTTAGAAATGATTACCTGATTCTATTGACGATCGGATTTAGTCGTCACGATGGTGGAGACAGATCTAGTCACCTTTACTGTCGGAGAAAACAAAAAACTGTCGGAATGCTTTACACTAGCCATTTCCAGCCATTTTAGATAGTGGAGATGACTAGATCTGACCATCTTCGCCAATTTTTTGGAGGCTAAATTTGGTTGCCTCACCCATCATGGTGGCCCAATACAACTAGGTGACTATTTCTAACCACCTGGTGAAGTTAAAAGCAACCATTGTCATCAGTGACGCTGTTGGTAGCGGTGACTGCTTTTTAAATATTTATTTTTATTTTTAAAATTTTTATTAAATTATTAAATGATTATTATTGTTATTTTATTTTAAATTTATATTTCAATATTTTTTAATTTTTATTCAAAAAGACAAAAATACTTCTCTGACTTTGGTTAATGAATATGTATGTGACTTTTTAAAATTTCATAGGTGGGACTTTGTCATTTAAGGAAACCTTAGGTGCCAATACGTCGTTTGGCCTATCTATATATGAAATTCATTTGTCATGAACATAGTGAGATCAAAATAAAATACTAAAATTACTTCCTTGTAATGGCCAAAATTTTCATAATTTGGTAATATGGGTAAGAACAATGTTTTTAACTATTTTTATGTATTAAAATTAGTTAAATTTGACATGAGGAGTAAAATAATCATTTTTAATTTATTCTAGGTCGTACATAATGTAAGACACCCCAGTTGGATATTACTGTTCACTACTTTAAATAAAATAATAAATAACTAGAGAAAATATGGTCAATAATACCCAACCGAAATGCTTAACTGAACTGAAACGTCGCAGCGGAAAAACTCATGGTATGAATGTATACATACATATACATGCCCAAATAAAAACTGTATTGTATGAAAATATTCGCAGAAAAACATATACGTGTGCATACAAATAAAACTGAAGCATAATGGATCCCAGACGGCAGCCGACATCTCCTCCCAGCTCCCAACACTTACCTGCAAAAGAAAGGAAAGTAGGGAGTGAGTGATACAATCACTCAGTAAGCACTTCATATCCTTAGACCCTAAACCAACCCTTCTCGAAGGATTGCCACCTCAACTCAAACAGAACAGGCTTAACTGACATCATACTCTGGCATTTTCATCTTCTACAGACCGGATACTACCTCATACCGGATCGTAAAATACGTAAATGAGTATACGTAAACAACCTAGAGTGAAGAGTAATCCGAGCGGGTCAAACTTGACACACTAATTCTCTTACTGCTGATACTCATAAACTGTACTGTTCTGATCTGTTACTATTACTGATTTCTGAAGTTGACGTGTCATTACGTGACTTATCATGTTCTGATATTCTACTGTTCGTGTCTTTTACACGTTTCATATTCTGTTCATTTACAGTTTCTTACTGTCTTATCATTCTCTGAATGATATGCAACTGTGTCATATAATGATGATATGATATGATAACATGCTGAAATCATAACTAGGCCTGGGCCTGTATACTGAAAATAGTTTTCTGAAAACTGTTCATGAAAACTGCTGTTGGGTCATAGGATCCCATATCTGAAAATCATATAAAAGCTTTATCTGAAAGCTGTACTGAAGACTGTGTACCCTGGGGTACATGCTATGCTGAAAACTATGCTGCGTAAACTGATGAATATAGGGATTCGACACTTTGGCCATGTGAGTTTCCTCTGCAAACATGTGCCACAAACTGTATGGCCCACGTGATGCCATCAGGCCTGGGCCTGGTAACTGATCTAAACTAAACTGAGTGCCTCGCGCTATAACTGCATCTGATCCTGGGATCAGGAAACCTAAACTGCTAGCTGAACAACCCGGCACATGCCAATACATAGGGCTAGTAATGAGCATATAGCTTCTGGTGTCACGAGTGCTGAAACTCACAAGAGCCCCCTCGTATTCACCCCTGGGATCTATGTTTTTCAACTGAAAACATGAATTCAGATCCTTGGATCCTTTTCTGAAAACACTGTATGGCATGCCATGCTATGCTGTATGTATGATGCATCATGTAATCTTATTTGAGCTTATTTTACTGTTTTCTATCCATTGGATAGGATTTACTGTGCACATTTCTCATTTCTTTCTTATTTTTCTCATTTCTGCCTGACACACGGGCGTGCGTGACATGTGCACGGGCGTGCATAAGCTTGCACGGGACCGTGACCCAAATTGTGCGTGTGGTCGTGCAAGGTTCTAGAATTTCAAGCAATATTCTCATTTTTTCTTGGTGCACGGGCATGCATGAGCTATGCATGGTCGTGACCCCACAAATTAGGTCATGCACGGACACGTAAACACGGTCGTGACCATGCAGATAACACAGTGTGCACGGGCGTGTGCCTCAGGTGCACGGACGTGCGTCCTGCTCTGCACCTCCATGACCGTTTGGAATCAACTCGATTCCGACCAAAATCATATACCAAATGCAAATTAAACATATTTTACATGCACAACACTTCAAATAAGCATAATAACACTTCTAGCAACTTCAAATCTCAAGCAAATCATCCAACCCAATCTTAAAGCATATATAAACACATATTCTCACTCATCATAAGCATATAAGCATCAATCATCATCATAATCATCTCAAATCGTCATATATGCAATTAAAGCATCAAAAGCATGCTGGAATCGAACTCATCTCAACCAAAACATGCATCAAACATAATCAAACCGTAAGGGAAAGAGGAAGGAAGCACCTACCTCTAGACATGCTTTCTCTCTCAAGAAGAATACAAGATCAAGCTGGATTGGAAGGTCTTGGAAGCTGCTCTCCACTTCTAGGGTTAAGGTTCTCTGAAATTGAAAGGAAACTTTGGGTGAAAATGAGTTTGGAAACGGATAAACTCGACTTAAAACTAAGACAGCTGGAAATATGCACATGCACGGGCGTGCACCTCTCATGCACGGTCATGCATCCCGAGAAAATTATAAAAATGTCATTTTCCTGTGCTCACATGCAAATCCTTCCAATCGGATCCACGCATAAGCCACCAAACTCTAGAAAAACTCCCCTTTCACCCCAAAACTCTCTCACAACCCTAGAATTCTCAAAAATCTCAAACTGAACCCCAAACCTGGGATGTTACACATAATAAGAAGCTATCACATGTACAACACAAAAAGACAAACATTTTTAAAATATCTCGTCAAGCATGAGCATGTATATTAAGATGCATGATCATGCATGTCTTATTGATCGTCATCAATATAAAGCTAGCTTTACAATTTCATTAGATATCATTACTCTAAAATTTAGATCCTTCTAAAGAAGGTAAAGTAGAAAGTTGAGCAAGTGTAGTAATTAGAGTTTTCACTGGAGTTTAGGCAAAGAAAAGATTAGAGAGAGAGATAAATAATAAGTAATACAAGTAAGTATATTTCTAATCATAATAGATTATTCAGTGAACACATGTTTCTTTTCTTGCTTGAATTTATATGAAAGCATTTTGCAATGATGAATGATGGAAGAAATATGATAGATCATATGACATTAGGTTTAATCATGACAATTACATGTTAATTCGAGCTCAAGTATAACATGAGATTGATATATGTTAAGTCATTATAAAAAGATGATGATTTGATGTTGATTTGTTGTGTTTAATATGTAATTATATTTTAATATTGTAAATTGATGATTGAAGTATAAATCCAAAGGTTGAATGTGGAAATAATGTTGTATTTGGTATGAATAATATGATGATGAAGATGATTGCTTGAACGTGTTATCTTGCTTTTGGTTTTGATGATTTTACATATGAATTAAGTTGGATTTATTTATTTTCATTGAGGTATATGAATGCATGATGAAATATGATTGTTATGAATGTCATTTAATGGAATTTGGTTGAGAATTAGCTAAGATCAGAGTTATTTTGCTATGATCTTGTTAAACCCTTGATGTTTTGATGACGATAAAAATATGATTAAATAGCTAATAAATCTCTTGCATGAATGAGTTCATGACAAAAGAAGGGAAAAAAATTGTATTTTTGTTGGTTATAGTCTCAAATGATCGTGTGTCATTTTGGCACGATCGTACGTGACTATTTGACATCTTGTGTGGCCAAAACACAAGACCGTATAGCAAACCGTACTAGGTTTTGTGATAATCAAAGAAATTTTCAGGACCAATGCAATTGTGCTCATATTATGCATGATCATGTGTGTGGGAAACACGGACACAACACCACCAACTCAACTGTGCAGAATAACCATGCAGGGTCAAAGCATTAAAGGCAAACACATAATCGTGTCACACTTTAACACACGATCGTGCTACTTCATATGTTGAAGAAGCAAAAGCACTTTAATCGTGTGATAACAAACGTGTTGAGTCAAAAAAGAATATTTAACCACACAACCATGCAAACTTTTGGAGCACGATCGTGTAGTGACCCCTACCACAAGCCATTGTAGATTGCTATTTATGACATTTATTGTATTAATAATACACTTGTAATGGGAATCCCTACAATAAAATATGTTATTGAAATATGAAATGTAGTGACCCCCGCCCCAGGCCTATTGTGCGCTGCTGTAAAATATATATATAAATATATATATTTAATAATAATAAAAATGTGCCTGTGACGGAGATCCCTACAAGGGAAAAGGACACTTACTGTTACTCAAAATACTTGAAAATCTATATATGGAAGCGTAAAATACAAATACTGTAATAAAATAAGTCATAATAGTTTTTCTAAAAATCCCAGGCTACACATGTATAAAATCATGCTATCCATACAGTGTATACACAACATAATACACACATATAAATACATGAGATACGATTTATCAAAGCATGCGAGCCATATAACAAAACTAATTGCCGAGCCATGTTCCCAAAACCTCGCAGTTGCATCGCCACATCTTAGTCCCCAACTCACTGACCTACAAAAGAGAAAGGAAGGGAAAGGGGTGAGTGACAAAATCACTCAATAAGCATTTCCTATCTCTTACACAGACAGATCATCGAGTAAAAGCTGATACTAGATCAGACCTCGAGCTCTCAGCTTATTGTTTTCTTATCATCTTGTTATTCTTGCTTTACAGTAGCTTATATCATTCTTTTCTTATCTCTTATTTCTTTACTTTCTTTAATCATTGCTTTCTTAGAGTTTTCATCTGTTTTATGCTTTGTACTTTACTTTCATCTCATATATTTCTCATGAATGCTATACATGACATGATATGCATGCTCTGATGTCATGTAAACCTCATTAGTTATAAAGTTTTGCCCCTCGGGCCTGATTTTTTGAAAACTTATTCTTTTCTAAAATCTCTTTCTGATAAAAGCTCTGATCTGAAGATCCTCATACATATACATATAGTACAACTAAAAATAGTATCAAAAGTACTGTATCTAAAAAATATCTCTGCTATGCTGGCCAGACTGATGAACACAGGGATTCGACACCTTAGCCTTGTGAGCTCAAACCTATAAGAAACTACTCGTGAACGACCATGTCCTCTCTAGCGGACCATGGTTTCCCTCTTTAGCGGGTGTACGAACTCACAAGTGCCCCTTCGTATCCACCCTTAACTGTTGTTCGGAACATCGTATATATATATATATATACATACTTTTAAAACATTTCTTGGATCTTTGGATCCCTTTTTCTGAAAACATCTCATGTGTGGCATGTCATGCTCAATGCTTGATAATCATGCATGATATGATGTTATCTTTTGTTATTCTTATGTTTCTCATGCTCAGATTTCGCTTAGGGTTGCTTAGGGTAGCTTATCTTTACTTAAATATGCTTTAGAATCTGCTTTTCTGTTTTTCTTAAGCCACACAGGCGTGTGTGTTTTTGTGCACGGGTGTGTGTCAAGGCACACAAGACCGTATGCTTCTCGTGCTCTTGGGTGTGCTAGCTTCTGGAATATTTCTCAAACATTCATGAAATTTGTTGACCACATAGGCGTGTGGTACAAATATACGGGCATGAATAACTGGGCACACAGGCGTGTATCGCACTATATGGGCGTGTAGCTGCCTCAACACTATCCCATGTCTTACCTACACGGGCGTGTGGATTTGGGATTAGACACACGGGCGTGTACACTCGGGTACATGGGCGTGTGTGTGGATTTTCATATGTATACGGACAACATGCAAGGTTGTGTCTCATACAAATTTGAGGCCACACGAGTGTGTCCCCTCCTGTACATGGGCATGCGCTCAACCTAGAATCTACAGATGCGTCTGAAAACCCAGAAAATCCTACTCAAACACATCTAAGTCTCAACCATTTCTCAATCAAACATAAACATAGCATGTTCTCATGCCCATAAACATACTCAACTCATACATTTATCATTTAGCATGCTCAACTCATAAATTTCTCATAAACTCATACCCAAGCAACATACACAACATACTTTGCTTATTAATCTTATAAATCATCATGCATTTAATCATATCATCATCAAATCATGCTGGAAAACATCCACAACATGCAGCAACCATCCAATAAGCTTAAAAATCATAAAAACTTGCTGGAAACCTAGTGAAGAGGTAAAAAAATACTTACCTCTAGCCATGGCATCCAGATCTCTCTCTCCTCGCGCCATACATGGAATATTCTTCCCAGAATATCCATGTATAAGCCACGAAAGGCTTCTAAAAGAATTTTCTACCCTTGAATCCTCTCTGAACCATTTCCTAACTAGAAATCTCTTTTTTACCCTTAATCTCAGAGCCTAAAATGACATTTCTACCCTTGGGCTATTACATGAAATTGTCTATGTAGAAGCTGAAATAGAAAATACGGTAAATAAAATGAGAAAATAATAGTTTCTTTCATAGAAATCCTAGGCTATGCATTTCTAAAGATGTTGTTCATACAATATTCTCATATTAATATCATACGTACAAATATGCATAAAGCCAAAATAATGTGTATTAAGCATACGAGCCAAAACATGCTATCTACTACCAAGCCATGCCCCTAAAATTTGATAGCTGCCTCGCTCATACTCAGTCCAAGTATCACTAATCTGTAAAAAAGAAAGGAAGGGAAAAAGGTAAGTGATAAAATCACTTAGCAAGCATTTCCTATTTGTAACACTAGCAAGTTTCAACTCAATCTGGCTTTTGTAAGACACCCCAAACGGGTATTACTGTTCACTGTTTATTATAATATAATAATAAATAAATAAAGAAAATAAGGTCAATAATACCTAACTGAAATGCCTAAACTGAACGGATATGTCGCAGCAGAAAACCTGAGGTGTAACTGTATACATACATATACATGCCCAAATAAAAACTTGATTATATTAACATATTCGCGAAAAGTGTGTGTGATAAAACATGCACATGAACATGCAATAAAAACTGTACAAGCATGCAAACCGAAGCATGTTGTAATACAAAAGCAACTAGATCCTAGATGGCAGCCAACTCCTCCTCCCAGCCCCCAACATACTGACCTGTAAGAGAAAGGAAAGTAGGGAGTGAGTGATAAATTCACCCAGTAAGCGCTTCCTATCTCTGACCCTAAAACCAATCCTTCTCGAAGGATTGCCACATCATCTTATATAACTTTTATTCTAGCGTTCACATCTTTACTAATCGGATACTACCTCATACTGGATCATAAAATACGTATATGCGTATACGTAAACAACCTAGAATGAAGAGAATTCTGAAAGGTCAAACTTGACACATTAAATTCTCTTTTTGATAGTCTGTATATTTACTGTTCTGTTCTGTTAATTGCTTTCTGTAATTCACGTGTCATTACGTGGCTTTTTATGTTCTGATATTCTACTGTTCGTGTCTTTTACATGGTGTTTCATATTCTGTTCATTTACTGTTTCATACTGTCTTATCATTCTCTGAATGATATGCTAATGTGTCATATAATAATGACATGCTATGCAATATGCTTAAAACATAACTAGGCCTGGGCCCATATACTGAAAATAGTTTTCTAAAAATTGTTCACTGAAAACTATACTGTTGGATCTTGGGATCCCATATCTGAAAATCATATGGAAGCTTTATCTAAACGTTATGCTAAAAACTATGTACCCTGGGGTACCATGCTATGCTAAAAACTATACTACACAGACTGATGAATACAGAGATTCGACACCCTGGCCATGTGAGTTTCCTTTGCAAACACGCGTCATAAATTGTATGGGTCACGTGATGCCTCTAGGCCTTGGCCTGAATACTGAACTGAGCGCCTCATGCTATAACTGTATCTGATCCTAGGATCAGGAAACTGATAATCCACTAACTGAACACCCCAACAAATGCCAATACATAGGGCTAGTAATGAGCATATAGCTCCTGATGCAACGGGTGTGCTAAAACTCACAAGTGCCCCCTCGTATTCACCCTTAAAAATCTATGTTTTTCAGCTGAAAACATGAATTCAGATCTTTGGATCCATTTCTGAAAACTCTGTATAGCATGCCATGCTATGCTGTGTATATGATGCATCATGTATTCATATTTGAGCTTATTTTACTGTTTTCTATCACTTGGATAGCTTTTACTGTGCATATTTCTTATTTAAAGCTTAATTTCTCTTTTCTGCCTGACGCACGGGCATACGTGTCGAGTGCACGGGACAGTGGGCAAGTCGTGTATGAGGTCATTCGTGGTTCTATGATTTTCATGCAAAATTCCCATTTTCTCTTGGTGCACGGGTGTGCGTGAATAACGTACGGTCGTGACCCTACAAATTAGGTCACGGATGGCTACGTGAACACAACCGTAACCATACAGAAAAGGCAGTATGCACGGGCATGAGCTACGCGTGCACGAGCGTGCATCCTGCTCTGTATTTCCATGACCCTTTGGAATCAATTCGATTCCCAGCCAAATCTCATCTCAAACTCAAATTAACATTTCCCACATGCAAAACACTTCATATACATATGCTATTGCAACTCATAACACAATTTCTCATGCTCAAGCATCCAACCCATTCAAACAACATATATATCAAACTTATTCTCACACATAACATATATATATGCATCCATCATCATCATAATCATCTCAAATCATCATCAGCACACAAAGAGAACATCACAAGCATGCTGGAAACAAATCTCATACATCAAAACACATATCAAGCATATCAAAACACAAGGGAAAGAGGTAAGAAGCACCTATCTCTAGACATGCTTTCTCTCTCAAGCAAAACACAAGATCAAGTTGGATTGGATGGTCCTGGATGCTGCTATTCCCTCTTAGGGTTGGTATTCTCTGAAATGAAAGGAAAACTTTGGGTGAAAATGCTTTTGGAAACATATAAACTTAACTTAAAACCAAGGCAGCTGAAACTTAACGCATGCACGGGCGTGCACCTATCACGCACGATCGTGCATCCCAAGAAAATTGCAAAATTGTCATTTTCCCGTGCTCACATACAAATCCACTCAAACAGATCCATGCATAAGCCACCAAACTCTAGGAAATCCTCTAATTCACCCCAAAACTTTCTCACAACCCTAGAATACTCAAAATTCTCAATCTAACCCCATATTAGAAGCCTAAAAGACTAAACTAACCCTGGGATGTTACAATCTCTCCCCCTTATAAAAATTATGTCCTCGAAATTACCTGAAAAGCTCGGGAAACCTATCCCTGATCTCAAACTCCACTTCTCACGTGGACTCTTCCTGCTTCTGATTCCTCCACAGAACTCTGACCAAAGGAATCTCCTTGTTTCTGAGAACTTTAATCCGTTTGTCTATGATCTAAACTGCCATCTCTTGGTAACTCAGATCTTCAGCCAATTCCAACTCTGGAAGTTCTAGAACATGCGAAGGATCTTTGATGTACTTCCTCAGCTGAGACACATGGAATACATCATGGAATCTATCCATACTCATAGGTAACGCTAGTCTGTAGGCAACCTGACCAACCCTCTCCAGGATCTCATAAGGTCCATTGAACCTCGGGGTCAACTTGCCCTTCTTGCCAAATCTTAACACATGACGGTAAGGAGCGACTATCAGGAATACATAATCCCCAACCTCAAACTCTAACTCCTTACATCTCACATCTGCGTAGCTCTTTTGGCGATCCTGGGCCTATTTCATTCTTTGTCTGATTACCCTGATTTGCTCGATCATCTACTGAGTCATCTCTGGACCCACTACTACTGATACTGAGTCTCTCTCCCCAATCTCATCCCAATGCAAGGAAGATCTACACTTTCTGCCATACAATGCCTCAAATGGAGCCATCTGAATTGTCGACTGGTAACTGTTATTATATGTAAACTCCATCAATGGCAGTAACTCTACCCAGCTGGTCTAGAAGTCTAAATAGTAAGCTCTCAACATATCTTCCAGAATCTGATTCACCCTCTCCGTCTGACCATCTGATTGAGGATGATAGGTTGAACTGAAGTGCAATCGAGTCCCAAGTGCCCTCTGTAAACTCCTCTAGAAAGCTAACAAGAATCTGGAGTCTCGATTTGACACAATCACCCTGGGAACTCCGTGTAGTCTCATAATCTCCCTAACTGATCAATCGTCATACCATCTCTGACTGGTAGAAAGTGAACAGATTTACTCAGTCTGTCCACAATCACCCATATACTAGTATACCTCTCCCTGACTCTAGGTAACCCTAAGATAAAATTCATGGAAATGCTCTCCCATTTCCACTCAGGCATACTCAAAGGCTGCAACAACCCTGATGGTTTCTGATGCTCTGCTTTAACCTGCTAACACACCAGACATCTGGCCATAAAATTTGCTATATCTCTCTTCATCCCTGACCACCAGAAGTTTCTCTTCAGATCTTGGTACATCTTGGTATTACCCAGATGACCTGCATACACTGAACTATGGGCTTCTAACAAAATTCTTTACCTCAAATCTGAGTCCTCTGGAACATGTAACATCCTAGGATTAGTTTGATTTTTTAGGCTTCTAATCTGGGGTTAGATTGAGAATTTTGAGTATTCTAGGGTTGTGAGAAAGTTTTGGGGTGAATTAAAGGATTTCCTAGAGTTTGGTGGCTTGTGCATGGATCCGGTTAAGTGGATTTGCATGCGAGCACGAAAAAATGACATTTATATAATTTTCCCAGGATGCATGACCGTGTATGAGGGGTGCACGCCCATGCGTGTGTTAAGTTTTAGCCGCCTTGGTTTTAAGTCGAGGTATCCGGTTTTCAAATCATTTTCACCCAAAGTTTTCATTTCAATTTTAGAGGATATCAAACCTAGGAGGGAAGAGCAGCATCCAGGACCATCCAATCTAGCTTGATCTTGCATTTTTCTAGTGAGAAGAAGAATGTCTAGAGGTAGGCGTTTCTTACCTCTTTCCCTTGTGCTTTGCTTTGGTTGATGCATGTTTTGGTTGAGATGAGTTCGATTCCAGCATGCTTATGATGCTTTATTGCTTATTTGATGATTTGAGATGATCATGATGATGATTTGATACATATACATGTGTTATGTGTGAGAATATGTTTATATACATGCTTTTGTGATGGGTTGGATGTTGAATGTTCAAATTGAAGTTATTGAAAGGGCAAATATGCTTATATGAAGTGTTTTAAAAGTGGGAAATGTTTATTTTGCATTTGGTATGAGATTTGGTTGGGAATCGAGTTGATTCCAAGCGGTCATGGAAATGTAGAGTAGGACGCACGCCCGTGCATGTGAAGCGCATGCCCGTGCATACTGCCTTTTCTGTATGATCACGACCGTGTTCACGTAGCCGTGCATGACCTAATGTACAGGGTCATGACCGTGCATGTTGATGCACACCCGTGCACCAAGAGAAAATGGGAATTTTGTATGAAAATCACAAAACTGTGCACGACCACATGCACGACTTGCTCACGGTCTTGTGCACGTTCATGCACGCCCGTGCATCAGGCAGAAATAAGAAATTAAGCTTAAAATGAGAAATGTGTACAGTAAAAGCCATCCACTGAATAGTAAACAGTAAAATAAGCTTACATGATGCATCATATACACAACATAGCATGACATGCCATACAGTGTTCTCAAAAATGGATCCAAGGATTCAAATTCATGCTTTTAGTTGAAAAACATATATTTCAGGGGCGAATATGAGGGGGCACTTGTGAGTTTCAGCCCTATGTATTGGCATTTGCCAGGGTTCTCAGTTAGTAGATTATAGGTTCCCTGATGCCAGAATCAGATGTAGTTTTAACACGAGACGCTCAATTCAGAATTCAGGCCAAGGCCTAGAGGCATTACGTGACCTATACAGTTTATGACGCGGGTTTGCATAGGAAACTCACATGGCCAAGGTGCCGAATCCCTGTATTCATCAGTCTACGTAGCATAGCATAGCATGTACCCCAGGGTACACAATTTTCAGCATAGCTTTCAGTTAAAGCTTTTATATGAGATTTTCAGATATGAGATCACAGGATTGAACAACATAGTTTTCAATGAATAGTTTTCAAAAAACTATTTTCAGTATACAGGCCCAGACCTAATTATGTTTTCAGCATATTACATAGTATGTCATTATTATATGACACATCAGCATATCATTCAAAGAATGATAAGACAGTAAAAAACAGTAAATGAATAAAATATGAAACATCGTGTAAATGACACGAATAATAAAATACCAGAAACAGTAAAAGAGAATGATAATAACTATCCGAAAGGGAATTTAATGAGTCAAGTTTGACTTTCAGGATTTCTCTTCATTCTAGGTTATTTACGTATACGCATATACGTATTTTATGACCTGCTATGATGTAGTATCCGATTAGTAAAGATGTGAATTCCAGAACAGAAAGTTATATAAGATGATGATGTGGCAATCCTTCAAGAATGATTAGTGTAGGGTCAAAGATAGGAAGAGCTTACTGGGTGAATTTATCACTCACTCCCTACTTTCCTTTCTCTTACAGGTGAGTTTTTAGGGGGCTGAGGGGAAGAGTTGGCTGCTGTCTGGGATCTATCATGCTCCAGTTTTGTAGCATGCTTCGGTTTGCATGCTTGTACAATTTTTATTGCATGTTCATGTGCATGTATTATCACACACACTTTTCGTGAATATGTTAATATAATCAAGTTTTTATTTGGGCATGTATATGTATGTATACAGTTACACCTCAGGTTTTTCGCTGCGACATATCCATTCAGTTAGGCATTTCGGTTGGGTATTATTGACCATATTTTTCTTTATTTATTTATTATTATATTATAATAAGTAGTGAACAGTAATACCCATCTGGGGTGTCCTACAGAACACATACTTGGCCCCTGAATCTTAGAATCTCATCTCTGATATCGAAATCTGGCACTGAACCCTCTAATACCCTCTATACCATCATCTGTACCCACTGATCTGACCTCTGAGCCTCTCTGATTTCATCAGACGAAGTAGACACAATCTGAAGCCTCGAAAACCCAACTGAAACAATCTCTATCTATTCTCTGATGACCTCTCTCTGAAGCTCACTCTGAACAGACAAGCTCGATAAGGTAACTTTGCAACTCAAAGCATCTATAACAACATTTGCTCTGCCCGGGTGGTATCTAATCTCGCAGTCATAATCCTTGACTAACTCTAACCACCGTCGCTGCCTCATATTCAATTCCTTCTGGATGAAGAAATACTTTAGACTCTTGTGATATGAGAAGATACAACATCTGAGTCCATATAAATAATGCCTCCAAATCTTTAAAGCGAAGACAACTGTTGCAAGCTCAAAATCATGAGTAGGGTATCTCATCTCATGGTCCTTCAATTGCTTGGAAGCATAGGCAATCACCCTACCAGCTTGCATCAGCACTGCACCAATCCTCTGTTGGAAAACATCTGTATAAATCTCATAATCTATCATCTCCTGAGGCAAAGCCAACATTGACGCACTGGTCAATCTCTGCTTTAACTCTTGGAATCTGGCCTCACACAAATCTGTCCATACAAACGGATTCTCTTTCCTGGTCAAAGCTGTCAAAGGTCTCGCTAAACTGGAAAACCCCTGAATAAACCATCTTTATTAGCCTGCCAATCCCAAGAAGCTGCGAACCTCTTTAATTGTCCTCAGCCTCGACCAACTCAAAATAACCTCTACCTTAGCCGGATCTACTGACAAACCATCAGTAGAAATCACGTGTCCTAGGAATACCATACTCTCCAGCCAAAATTCACACTTATTGAATTTGGCATACAACTGCCTGTCTCTCAATCTTTACAGCACGAATCTAAGATGAACCACATGCTCCTCTACACTCCTCGAAAAAACCAGAATGTCATCGATAAACATAACAACAAATCTATCAAGACAATCATGGAATACTCGGTTCATCAAATCCATGAACACCGCTAGAGCATTCGTCAACCCAAATGGCATTACCACAAACTCGTAATGGCCATATCTAGTCCTAAAGGCAATCTTCGGTACATCTCTGTTAGCAACTCTGACCTGGTAGTATCCTGACCGCAAATCAATCTTCGAAAAGACTGATGCCCTACTGAGCTAATCAAACAAATCATCAATTCTAGGCAAGAGGTACTTGTTCTTCACTGTGACTTTATTCAACTCTCTGTAATCAATACATATTTTCATAGAGCCATCCTTTTTCTTGACAAAGAGAATGAGAGCACCCCATGGTGAGCAACTCGGTCTAATAAATTTCTTCTCTATCAGTTTTTGTAACTGTTTCTGTAATTCCTGAAGTTCTACTAGAGCCATTCTGTATGAAGCTTTTGAAATCAGAGCTATCCTTGGGAGTAACTCAATACTAAACTCTAGCTCTCTCTTTGGCAGTAACCCTAGTAATTCCTTTGGAAACACATCAGGAAACTCATTGACAACTGCCACCTGCTCAACATTGGGCCCACTTACATCCCTACATACAACATTAGCTAAGTAACCGATACAACCCTTACTTAGCATCCTCCTGGCTTGCAAGCATATGGTCTCCACTCTACCCTCTCCAAAGACAAACTGAACAGGGCCTAAGTGAAGTCTAACCTTTTTCCTTTGACAATCGATCTCTGCCCTGTACCTCGTCAGGAAATCCATACCTAAGATCATGTCAAAATCAACCAACTCCAACATAATCAAATCTATCATCAAACATCTACCCATGATCACAATTTCTTGATCAAACAACAACTGGTCACTATACATCACCCCCCCATCAGGCATCTCTATGCACACTGATGGATAATGGACATACGTATATATTATGGTTTATTTCAGGCGAATTTGGGAGAGAGTTTGTCCAATTCGCTAATAAATTGTGCAAATTCGGGATCACGTGGTTATTGTTTTTGTTTTGTAGGAACTTACATAATTTCGAGTCGAAACAAGACCAAGTTAGTGTGTTCGAGACAAAAAATTACAACCGAAGCGAAGGATCGAAGAGTGGAATTGAAACCAGCTGAGCAAAAATCCAGAGCCTACAGGTCGTGTCAGGATGCTGCAGCATCAATTTAATTCAAAAATACATAAGTTAGAGGTCGCGGCATCATGCCGCGACATAAGATGAAAGATTACTTACCTTGCAAGGCAGAGGCTGAAGGCTGCGGCATAATGCCACAACATAAATTCTGGACAAGGCCGCAACATAAATTCTAGACAAGGCCGCGGCATCATGCCGCGACATAATAGCCATTCAATAATTCAGAATCAACAGGCCGCGACATGCCCCAGCAGCAAAAGACAGAATGCACAGGCCGCGACATCGATACTGTGCACAAAATTTCAATTTGACTGAAATTCTTGCCTAAACCTAAGCATATATAATACTTTGTAATTCTAAAAATTAGGAAAACTGTCCTAGGGGAGTTTTTGAGAGTTTCTTCACACACTTTTCAGATTTTGAATATTTTAATTTGGGGATTCAATCAAAAGCTTTTTGGATTGCAATTGTGAGAATATTTCTTCATCAACTTCAATAAGAGATTCAGCATTCATCTGGTTTTATTCTTATTTTCTCCATTATGCTTATAATTTGCTTGAATCTTATTGCTTGTTTGTTTTTAATGATGAACTAAATAATTTTTGCTAAGATTAGGGCTAGCTAATTCATGAATATGTAGGGTTTTTCGATTATAATTTACGAACATATTATTTCATATGAGTTTGCATTCTGAACTTATTGTTTATTGAAACTTGACTACTTTTAATAGAATTTCTATTGTGTGATTGAGATCGAGAGGTGATATTGCATAAAAGCAGCGAGAATACGAACCATGGATTAATTAAATATAGAGCTATATTTGATAATACATGCAATAGTCATAGGCACAATAGGCTTGTGCTGAAAGCTAGTGGATTCTATAAAACTTAATGCATTTTCATCTAATTAAACCTAAATAGAGATAGTTAGGTTATTAGATTGTTAATTATAATTAATATTGCTTGAGAAAGAATGTTAATCAATTTAGGGAATTCCGTTGTCACATAAATAATATGAAATATATAAGCATATGAAAAACCTACATTGTAGTGAATTAGTGAATCCGAAATCTTAGCATCATCTCACATTGTGTTATTCGATTTACCTAGGCGTGTTTGTTAATTATTTTATTTTAGTTTGATTTTATTTCATTGATTTACTTTCGACTCGTATTTGATAGTTTAGATAAAGTTAGAAGTAGTGTCGTCTTGGTACTTACTTACCCGATCCCGTGGATACGACACCCTGAATACTTCCCATATTACTTTGAGCTAGTACACTTGCTAGGAAGTTAGGGTTTAAACTTTTAACGCATCAAGTTTTTGGCACCGTTGTCGGGGATTGCGTCTTAGACAATATCAAGATATATTGCTTTTAATTTTAATCTAGACATTTTATTTCTTTGTTATTTTATTTTTTTTGTTTAATTTTGTTTTTATTATTTTACGCCGTTACTTGATCTTGTTTGTCTTGCAGATTCTCATCTAGTGCATGACACGCACTAGAAATCAAATAACAGAGCCTTTCGATCCTGAGATCGAAAGAACATTGCATCAGTTGACGAGGCAAAGAAGAACAATGGCAGAGGATCAGCGAGTAGCACTGTCGGCCTTAGAGCAAGCAAATCAAGTTACAAACCAGCGATCTCTGATTGATTATGCAACTCCTACAGTTGAAGGTATAGCTTCAAGCATTAGGTGGCCCTCAATACAAGCCAACAATTTCAAGATCAAACCGGGCATAATCCAAATGATTTAAACGTCGATTCAGTTCAATGGTTTGCCTAGTGATGATCGGAATCAACATATTACCAATTTCCTGGAGATTTGTGACACTTTCAAGCAGAATGGGGTTACTGACGATGCCATTTGGCTAAGACTATTCCCTTTTTCACTAAGGGATAAAGCAAAGAGTTGGTTAAATTCCTTGCCGGTTGGGTCGATCACTACATGGGATGAGATGACGCAGTGATTTCTAGCAAAATTCTTTCCCCCATCAAAGATTGCAAAGTTACGCAATGACATCACAACTTTCATGCAGTATGACACAGAATCACTATATGAAGCATGAGAGAGATACAAGGAACTACTCCGAAAATGCCCACACCACGGATTGCCCATATGGTTTTAGGTACAAACTTTCTATAATGGTTTGATGCCTGCTAATCGTACTTTAATTGATGCAGCTGCAGGAGGTAACTTTATGAGGAAGACACCAGAGGAAGTATTCGAACTGTTAGATGAAATGGCTTCCAATAGTTACCAATGGCAAACTGATAGAGCACCAAGGAGAGCTGTGGGAGTACATGGAGTGGATTCATTAAACACATTGGCTGCCCAAATAGAAGTGTTGAACAAGAAAATCGATACAATGGTAGTCATGCAAGCAAAGAGCGTCATTTGTGATCTATGTGGAGGGGGTCATGTGAGCATTGAGTGCCAAGTAGGTAACCCATTTCTGGAATCATCTGAAAGCGCTAATTTTGTGGGAAATTTTCACAGGCCTCAACAAAACAATCCGTACTCTAACACATACAATCCTGGGTGGCGAAATCATCGTAATTTTTCATGGAATAATCAGAATGCAACGAAGCAACCACCATCAGGGTTTCAACCTCAAGAAAAGAAATTTAACCTGGAGGAACTCATGACAAAATTTATAAATAGTGCTGAAACAAGATTTCAGAACCAAGAGGCATCCATTAGAAACCTTGAGGTGTAAATGGGTCAATTGGAAAACATAGTAGTTGGGAGAGCACAAGGCACACTGTCAAGTGATACCGAAACAAATCCTAAAGAACATATGAAAGCCATATCATTAAAGAATGGGAAAGAACTGAAAGGTCTTGAGGAAGAAAAGCCGAAAAATGCCAAAGAAGATGAACTAATAGCAAAGGAGGTAGAGCAAAAGCCAATAGAGATCAAGCCTCCTTTTCCTCTAGCAAATAAAAAGAGACAACTAGACAAGCAATTTGCGAAATTCCTGGAAATATTTAAAAAGCTCCACATCAATATTCCTTTTGCAGACACCTTGCTCCAAATGCCAAGTTATGCAAAATTTCTAAAAGAGATCTTATCCAATAAGAGGAAATTGGAGAAGCATGAGACAGTCAAACTTACAGAGGAGTGTTCTGCCATTCTCCAAAATAAGTTGCTGCCAAAGCTCAATGATCCAGGGAGTTTTTCTATCCCATGTATTATCGGTTCAATTTCTTTTTCAAATGTTTTGTGTGATTTCGGAGCCAACATCAATCTAATGCCTTTATCCATTTTCAAAAAATTGGGATTAGGATAGCCACAACCTACAACAGTTTCTTTGCAACTAGCTGATAGATCAATTAAATATCCAAGGGGAATTGTAGAGGATGTCTTAGTAAAAGTGGATAAATTTATATTCTCCATTGACTTCCTTGTCTTAGACATGGAAGAAGACATAGACATGCCCCTTATATTAGGGAGACCCTTTTTAGCCACAGGGAAAGCATTAATTGATGTCCAATTAGGGAGATTAATCCTTAGGGTGGGGGATGAACAAGTAACATTTAATGTTTTTAAAGTAATGAAACACCCTGAAGAGGATCATACTTGTTATAGAATTGATGCTCTTGATGCTTTGTCTTGTGAATTTTTCCAAAAAAATAGATTTGAAGACTCTTTGGAAGCATGCCTAGTGGATTCAATATGCAACGAAATTGAAAAAAATGATGTAAATGAAGCAGTGGCGCACTTGGCAGCAAGTTCACCATACAAAAAGCATCTACAGCCAAGATTTAAGGCATTTGACAGGCCATCCACGAAGACACCCAAGCCATCAATTGAAGAACCACCTACTCTTGAGCTTAAACCTCTACCTTCTCATTTAAAATATGCATTTTTAGAAGGTTCTTCATACTTACCAGTAATTATTTCATCATCTTTGACAGGACTTATGGAAGAAAAATTATTGAGGGTGTTGAAGGAGCACAAGAAAGCTTTTGGTTGGACAATAGCAGACATTCAAGGCATTAGCCCTTCAATTTGCATACACAAAATTCTTATGGAAGAAAGCTATAAGCCAACAATCCAACCTCAAAGAAGATTGAATCTGATGATACAAGAAGTTGTCAAGAAAGAAGTGATCAAACTACTAGATGCTGGTATTGTATATCCTATCTCAGACAGCTCTTGGGTAAGCCCTGTACAAGTAGTACCAAAAAAGGGTGGGATGACTGTAGTGAAAAATGAAAATAATGAGTTAATCCCCACTAGAACAGTTACTGGATGGAGGGTATGCATAGATTATAGGAAGCTAAATGATGCTACCCGAAAAGATCATTTCCCATTGCCATTCATTGACCAAATGTTAGAGAGACTAGCTGGCCATGATTTCTATTGTTTCCTAGATGGATATTCAGGGTATAATCAAATTTCTATATCTCCTGAAGACCAAGAAAAAACTACATTTACATGCCCTTATGGCACATTTGCATTTAGGAGAACGCCATTTGGTTTATGTAATGCACCAGCCACTTTTCAAAGATGTATGATGGCTATTTTTCATGACATGGTAGAAAAATTTTTGGAAATATTCATGGATGATTTTTCTATTTTTGGTTCCTCCTTTGATGCATGTTTAAATAATCTTGAATTAGTTTTGAAAAGATGTGAGGATACTAACCTTGTCTTAAATTGGGAGAAGTGTCATTTTATGGTGTAGGAAGGCATAATACTTGGCCACAAGATTTCAAAGGAGGGAATTGAAGTCGATCGAGCAAAGGTGCAAAGCATTGAAAAATTACCTCTACCAATATCAGTAAAGGCAGTGAGAAGTTTTCTAGGGCATGTGGGATTTTACAAACGTTTCATCAAAGACTTTTCAAAGATAGCTAAGCCTTTAATTAATTTATTACTTAAAGATGCATCTTTTGATTTTGATGAAAATTGTGTACATGCTTTTCCGAAACTTAAGGAGAAGTTGATCACATCACCCATCATGGTGGCACCAGATTGGAATCTTCCGTTCGAGCTTATGTGTGATGCTAGTGATATAGCCATAGGAGCGGTCTGTCTTAGGTCAAAAGAAGGATAAGGTGTTCAAACCAATATACTATGCTAGTCGAACCTTGAATGAAGCCTAACAAAATTATGCTACCACAGAAAAGGAACTTCTAGCTGTAGTATTTGCCTTTGACAAATTCCATTCTTACCTTGTCCTCACAAAAGTGATAGTGTATACTGACCATTCAGCCTTTAAATACCTCATAGCAAAGAAAGATGCAAAACCTAGTTGATACGATGGATTCTATTATTGCAAGAATTTGACCTAGAAATTCGAGACAAGAAAGGGGTAGAAAATGTAGTGGCTGACCACTTATCCCGCCTGGAAAACCCATAACTACCAGAAAGTGGTGAGACACCAATAGGAGAGGAGTTTCCAGATGAGCAACTTTATGCCATCATTAGTAATCCATTCCATGGTATACAGATCTTGCTAATTACATAGTAACAGGTATTCTTCTTTCAGAACTTAACTCAAATCAAAAAAAGAAATTCTTGTCTGATGCCAAACATTACTTATGGGAAGAACCATATCTGTTTAAAATATATGCTGATCAAATCATTAGAAGATGTGTACCTGAGGAAGAAATAATAAACATCCTACACCATTGGCATGATAGAGAGGTAGACGGTCATCTTGGACCAATCAAGACAACTTCTAAGGTATTGCAATCTGGATTTTATTGGCCCACTTTATTTAAAGATGCATAGGCCTATGTAGCGTCTTGTGATAGGTGTCAACGGGTGGGAACCATAGGTAAGAAGCACGAGATGCCCATAAACAACATCCTGGAGTGTGAATTATTTGATGTGTGGGGTATAGATTTTATGGGTCCATTCCCTAGTTCCTGTTCCAATAGATACATATTAGTGGCCGTAGATTATGTTTCCAAATGGGTGGAGGCTGAAGCTTTTAGAACAAATGATGTTAGGGTAGTGGTGAAGTTCTTAAAAAAACATATTTTTACAAGGTTCGGCAATCCTAAAGCAATCATAAGTGATGGTGGTAAACACTTTTGTAATAAAAAATTTGGAAACCTCTTGAGCAAATATAGAGTCAAGCATAAAGTAGCCACCCCATACCCACAAACTAGTGGCTAGGTAGAAGTATCGAATAGGGAACTTAAACTTATCCTTGAAAAAACTGTGAATCAGTCTAGAAAGGATTGGTCATTAAAGCTAGACGATGCGTTATGGGCTTATAGGACAGCATATAAAACACCAATAGGAATGTCCCCATATAGACTTGTATTCGGAAAGGCATGTCACCTCCTAGTCGAGCTTGAACATCGAGCATATTGGGCAATAAAATTTCTTAACTTTGATCTGCAAGATACAGGTTCCAAATGATTGTTGCAGCTCAATGAAGCCGACGAGTTTAGGCACCAAGCCTATGAAAATGCCAAACTGTACAAGGAGCGAATAAAGAGATGGCATGACAAACACATCCTGAAAAGAGAATTTACCGAAGGAGAAAAGGTGTTATTATTCAACTCCAGGTTACGACTCTTTCCAGGAAAGTTACAGTCCAAATGGTCGGGACCTTTAACCGTGACAAAAGTATATCCATCAGGTGCTGTTCAAATATCACATGAGGAAAAATGCATATTCACTGTAAATGGACAGAGGTTGAAGCATTAAAAAGATGGAGGATGGAGTAAAGAAAAGATCTCCATTACATTGAACAACCCAACCTAAACGGACCATTGAAAAGTCGAGCTACAGACTTTAAACAAGCACTTATTGGGAGGCAACCCAATCCTTTTGCATTATTTAGTTGTAGTTTATTTTATTTTATTTTGGTAATTTTTATTTATTTATTTAAATTTTGTTTCTCTGTTCATTTGTTTTATTTCAAAAATTTAATTTAATTTACAATTTTGCTTAATGGTTAGTTTATGTTGCAATTTTTAGGTGTTCGGGTTGAGTGAGAACAAATGGGAATGCAAAGAGTGAAAAACAAATCAATTTGCGGAGACAGCCAGAATTTTTTTCATGCCGCGACATCATTTGCACCACAGAGGCAGAAGCAATAGGCCGCGGCACAAGCAGAGCACGCCAAAGCTTCTGCACTCTAGAAGCTACATGTCGCGGCATGAGAAAAAAAAAAATAAATATGCTGAGCGCCCCACTCCAGAAGCTACAGGCCGCGGCATGATGCCGCGGCACAGGAACAGTAAAGCGCAGGTACAAAATTTCTTCTTTTGTTTTTTTTATTTTAGTTTTCGTAAAAAAAAAAAAAAAAGTTCTCTTTTTATTTTTGTTTAAATATTATTTTCAACACTAAAAAAAAAAAAAAAACTTAATAAATTTCTCACACACACAACTCTCCCTCTTCTTTCAATTCAAACACAACACTACACACGCACATCACTTCTAGCCACCGTGAGTCGCCACAGCCAGCATATATTCTACCAATATTCAGCACTCAAAAGCACAACACACCTACCCACTTCACCATTACACCATTCTCAACATCATTAAGGTATGTAAATCCTCTTAACTCTTTTCAATTCACATTTTTTTTCTTTTTCTTTATTTTGTTCTTGTTATTGTTGTTGGTTATTTTGTTTACTCATAATTATTATTGTTTTCTTTCAATTAGGATAGATTTAAGAGGAAATTAAGATTAAAGCTTGTACCTAAGTATCAAATTGTGTCTTTGCATGAGTGTGTATATGTTGATTTTTTGTGCTAGCATAAAAATCAAACACATGCACCATGTGTTTGAATAAATGCCTCAATTAAATTTCTAATGCATTTGGCACTCTTTTATTCATGATAAGCTTGCCATTGATAGTTCATGACTCCAAGGCATGATATAAAGTATCAATTTTTAATGTATTGAGCTACACTCACATGTTTATAGTATTCATCTTATAGGTACAAGTTTCCTTTTATTTTTTGTTTTTTTTTTTTTTTAGTTTACAATGTTATCAAAAAAAAAAAATTATTATAATTTTTTTCTTTTCTTTGTGCAGGTCAAATAAATATCCATACCCAAAATGTCCACCTCACGTGCCACTTTTAAAGGAAAACAAAAGGCCTCCAAAAGATAACGTGGGCAACCACGTGAAGAAACGACACAAGTCGATCCTCGATTTACCTCCCTTGAAGCACAACACAGATTTGAACAAGTTAGCAAAAAAAATAAAAGCTTCATCGAGGAATGCGGCTTTTACTTTCCTGAAGAGGGTGGCTACCCCGGCATTACTAATGTCATAGCCACCCACGAATGGGAAGTCTTTGCTCAAGAACCCGAAGGTGCTGTTGCGGCGCTTGTCATGGAATTTTATGCCAATGCGATTGATGTTGTACAACATAAAGTGAAAGTTCGAGGGAAGACTGTTCCATTCGATGTGCACACAATCAACAATTATTATCAATTACAAGAGCCTAACCCTGCTACCTACAGTCAATACATGGAGAAATTAACACTCGAGCAAATCTTTCAAAAGTCACATATGGTGGTGCTCAATGGAAATATCGAGATGGTATCCCCAAGTCTTTTAAGGCTAGATTTTTATACCCCACAATCTGGATGTGGCAATATTTTATGAGCGCCCGATTGATGCCCACATCCCACGTGAGCGACATAGATCGAGACAGGGCAACCCTTCTTTGTGCTATACATGATAGAATCCCAATTAATGTTGGGACCCTCATTCATTACATGATTAAAAATGGTATTACTCATGATCATGTAACATATATGTTCCCTAGTCTGATTACAGGATTATGTGTTCGAGCAAGAGTGGTGTATGCCACAGACGCGAGGCAAATCAAGACCTGCTCGAGGTTAAGCAAAGCTATGATGGCCACCTTACTCTCCCGACAATGTCATGTCAGACCATTAATTGACCGACTGTCTTCCTCCACCACACCGCAAGTAGCCGAGCCGTCATTCCTGGACCCAATGCAACTTATGCAATCTCAGCTCGATTCCCTTAAGCTCAAAGTCCAAGCTTGTCACAGAGAGCACACAGATATCATCAAAAATCTAGAAGCGATGTACCAAATACAACAATTGATGTGTGCGAAGTGGGGCATAGATACGAGCTCGATTCCCCCATTCTACCACCCAACTTCTCAACAATCAGGACCAAGGATACCAGAGCCGCAGCATGAGGAAGGTGTAGAAGGTGATGAGGTTAATAAGAGTGATGATGGTAATATGGGCGAAAATAGCGAAGACGATGATGAGGATGATGCTACTGACGATTAAGGAGATGCTCCTACCACTACCACCTTGTCGGTAACTTTTTAATCATGGTCTTATTTAATTATACACTATCCTGATATTTCATGACTCTCTCAATGCTGTCTCTGAATCCTGATACTTATTTTTATCTATGGATATTTATGTGTTTAGTCCTCATTTTTTTCCCTCGATCCTATATGATATATTCTTATGTTTTGATGTACTAACCGAAATTTTTGATAATACTTCATCCTAGTTTCAGCAGTATATGACCTTTTTGCACAGTGCGAGATGACGGCAGCCCTTCACTGCACTTCATACTTAAACAGGAAAGTCGTTTTAACTTTCTTTTCTTTCATATATCTCATATATCTCATTCGTCATTGGGACAATGTCTATGGTAAGTCAGGGGTGGGAGAAAACAAAGTTAAAACTAGGAGTTTTATTGTCAAGGGCTTAGAAAGTTTAGTTACATCATGCATGAATATATTCATATGATTGAGAGGCTAATTCATCTGGTTTAAAAAAAAAAAAAAACTTTGGATGTTGTTTTCTTTATTATGTTTTTAGCTTCAGCTTAAAAAGTCAATGATTGCAATTAGTTGAGACAAAGTTTCAGTGCAAAACAAATTGATGTTGCCCCAATCGAAAACATGGCGAGATGAATCGTCACAAAATTAAGACTCCTGGGCATGAGGTAAGAAAGGTTGAAAACAATTAGAACCCAAGAAATGTAGTAATGTGGTTCATAAGCACAAGTAACTTTGATTTTGGTTTGAGTTAGCTAACAAGTTATCTGAAGCAAGGAGATATGTTCCACTGTATAAACAAACTAAGTTTCAATACCAACATACATATTGCAAAAAAAAAAAAAAAAAATTATATTCAAAAAGGGGTCACTACTCCAATGTTCTAGAGACATAATAAGTTGGGGGTTGGCATGTCCACCGTGAGTGATCTCCACACTGAATTGTCTAAAGAATATGAGTATGCTATGCACCTTAAGTTCATTACTTGTTGAGTAACCGGGTGATGGCACCACAAGTGTTAGCATTCGCGTAAAAAGGCAAGTCAATAACCTAGGGATAAATAAGTACAACCCTCAAAATAAAATAGAGTAAAATAAATTGGGTCTCGGAAATTTGTAGAGTTACTACTGTGTGAACAAAAAATCTTAGCAACGGATGATAAAAAAAAAAAAAAATGCTAAAAATAACCAGTTTTAAGGTGTCTTGGGCTTATGGGTATTGCATGAATCATTTTAAGGGCTGAATTATGGGTGAGAGAATGTAATAGAGAATAGAAGTCGATAAAGTAGTAATGTGATATTTTCAAAGTGGTTTTGTGCAGGGTAATATTGGTAAGTAATGTGCTACATTTTATTGTCGATACTTATAAGATAGTCTTTTGGCTGAAGTTAATTTCGTTTATTGTGTTATATGAATGTAGATTATGGTCTATGTTTCATTTGTTTAGGTATTTGATTTAGAAGTATGTTTGTGGGTAGCATCGCTGGAAACCCTCACGAGACTATAACTCGTCTACTAGGGCCACCTAGGGGTTTAAAGGCTTGTTACATAAGCTAAATGCAACCGTGTCAATCTACGGAAGTGATTTAAATAGTTTATTATATAATTTTTTTTTAGTTAATGTAAAATAAAATTAGTCGCTTTCATTGCTAGGGACTAGCAATTTGCTAGTTGGAGCTCCTGATGGATAATGGACATATGTATATATGATGGTTTATTTCGGGCGAATTTGGGAGAGATTTGTCCAATTCGCTAATAAATTATGCAAATTTGGGATCACGTGGTTATTGTTTTTGTTTTGTAGGAACTTACATAATTTCGAGTCGAAACAAGACCAAGTGAGTGTGTTCGAGACAAAAAATTACAACCGAGGCGAAGGATCGAGGAGTGGAATCGAAACCAGCTGAGCAAAAATCCAGAGCCTGCAAGCCGCGGCATGATGCTGCGGCATGAATTTAATTCAAAAATCCAGAAGCTGGATGATACCGCGACATAAGATGAAAGATTACTTACCTTGCAATGCAGAGGCTGGAGGCTGCGACATAATGTCGCAGCATCAATTCTGGACAAGGTCGCAGCATAAATTATGGACAAGGCTACGGCATCATGCCGCGGCATAATAGCCATTCAATAATTCAGAATCAACAGGCCGCGGCATGCCCCAGCAGTAAAAGACAAAATGCACAGGCCGCGACATGGATACTGTTCATAGAATTTCAGTTTGACTGAAATTCTTGCCTAAACCTAAGAATATATAATACTTTGTAATTCTAAAAATTAGGAGAGCTGTCCTAAGGGAGTTTTTGAGAGTTTCTTCACACACTTTTCAGATTTTGAATATTTTAATTTGGGGATTCAATCAAAAGCTTTTTAGATTGCAATTATGAGAATATTTCTTCATCAACTTCAATAAGAGATTCAATATTCATCTGGTTTTATTCTTATTTTCTCTATTATGCTTATAATTTGCTTGAATCTTATTGCTTGTTTGTTTTTAATGATGAACTAAATAAATTTTGCTAAGATTAGGGCTAGTTAATTCATGAATATGTAGGGTTTTTCGATTCTAATTTACGAACATATTATTTCATATGAGTTTGCATTCTGAACTTATTGCCTATTGAAACTTGGCCACTTTTAATAGGATTTCTGTTGTGTGATTGAGACCGAGAGGTGATATTGCATAAAAGCAGCGAGAATACGAACCATGGATTAATTAAATATAGAGATATATTTGATAATACATGCAATAGTCATAGGCACAATAGGCTTATGCTGAAAGCTAGTGGATTCCATAGAACTTAATGCATTTTCATCTAATTAAACCTAAATAGAGATAGTTAGGTTATTAGATTGTTAATTAGGATTAATATTGCTTGAGAAAGAATGTTAATCAATTTAGGGAATTCTGTTGTCACATAAATAATATGAAAAACCTATGTCACGGGTACGGGAGCTCTATATCGGCTTGGCAGAATTTTTTTCTTGCCAATACAGAGCCAAGGTAACGCACCCTGCGAAAATCTGGAACCCCGCACACGTGATGGCAGCAAGCTTGCATAACTTGCTCATCCTCAAACCCCAAAGATCGGAATATCCAGCAAATTAATAAACCCACAAGGATAACATGCAACGCCACCAAATATCACAATACCCAATGCCAAAATACAACCAAACCAAGAGAACACAACAAGCTTACGGGAAATATCCCAACCTTATATTAATCACCAAATAATACAAGGAAAATATAATGTTACATTTACAACATAAGAATCCCTCTCACAAGCACTCAAGCTTACAAGATTCACTCACTCTCATGCTGTAGCAACACCTAGAGAACCGGATCTGCTGCTGTACGCCACTCACACGCACTGCCGTTCACGATCCAGCCTTGATCTAAGCCTGCATGCAGAGAAGGACCTCACAATCTCCTGCTTTTCCCAGCTTAGAGAAGGGTATCAGCACTGGTTTTTCACTCCAGCTCCAATACTGATATTTTTTTTTCCCCTCCTCCGTCTCCACCCCCAAGTGGACATTTTATATGGGATTTTTACAAGCAATACTGTAGTGGCAGACTTGGGCCATCTTTCTCCAGCTAAATAAAACACTTGGGCCTCCTTAAATAATGTGAACAAGGGTCATATTTATTCAGCTCCTGGATTAGTCATTTGGGCCTTTTCCCCTCTTGAAATAAAGCCCTCCAGCATTCCACATTCATGCTTCCAGCCCAATCTAACAGAATAAGCAACCCACCAGCCAAGTGCAATTTGCCTGGACGCCCCAACGCCATGGACCTGCCTGTGCGTCAATTTCCGCCAATTTCACCCATTGCTCTCAAACAATGCAAATGTGATTCTACAGTAGCTTGAACATCCAACCATGTTCCCTCATGGCCATAAATATTTCCCATACCTTCGGATTGGAGTTTTGCAGCCATACAAGTGCGGCCACTTTTTACGCGTACCAACCTGCGTAAATACAGTGGACCGCCAATGCACTGCTTCGAACAGCCAACGCACGCTGCCTCCCGCGCTCGATTGTCGACTGAAATAAATATTGGGCTTGATCACCTACGCCCAAGTTCGATGTCTGCAGCTTCTGTGTTTATTTTCCATGCCTCGCTCTAGGCACGAATTCGCCATGGCCCGTGCTCCCCGCACACGCGCCGCATCTCAGAGTTTTAGGGTGTAACAAACCCTCCCCCCATCGGAGGAATTCGACGCCCTCGTCGAATAAACTTCAACCCACTGAGACTGAAATGGAAAACCTCCCAAAGCTGCAATAAATTAACATCTTCGAGCACCCCGCTCTCGTAGGCAGAAGAACGCCCCACCTGGACCAACGTTCCCATTACGACTTGGCTTCGTTTTTTCGTATGCCATCGGAGAAGCACCAGAATATCAGCCCCCTGAATTCTTCCCATACTCCTCTGCCCCAAAATAAAATTCAGCATACAAATCCACAACACAATGCACCCATTTTCACACCACGAAAACAGTTCAAACGAATCCCCCGCGTACCCAACAGGTTCATCCTCACAACACATTGTGCAAGTATCGAAGCAATCCTCCAAGTCATCCAGAAAACAAGTAAACTTAAAGTCCATAAAATTACCGATTACAGCAGGAGCGGTTTGGCCAAGAAACACAGCCGAGTCCTCACGCCCAGCACTCATTGTTGACTCCTCAACAATGCAAATCCTGCAGGATTTTTTTTTCCAAGAAAATGCTTCCCAAAGCTGGCCCGTATCTGCTATATTTCTATGTAAAAATCTGTGAAGTTTTGCAGTAATTTTATGAAGTGCGAAACCACATATACGAAGAATCTCACCCCGCTTTCTCTGGACAAAAACGGTTGCACCACGTAAGATCTTCGACAGCAGCAAGAACCACTCATTCAGCTTGCGATCCAACAGCTTCCTCAACACCGTTAGACACGTAGGCGCAAAATAATTCATTGGGGCTTTTGCTGAATGTCTTGCGCTCTGCCCAAATTCGAGCTTTCGAATTGCACTGCCTCGCTGCAATTCAGTTGTTGGCTCGGGCTCGGACCCGTCAACTTCATCAGGAAAATCTACTAAATCTGCTTGTACCTCAACAAGAGCAGCCACCGTAGACACTTCACAGCTCCCTGATTTCTGTCCCCCGAAAACAGCACCAACATAATCCGAACTATTTCCATCCAAAATCCACATACCTCCAAGATGTGGAGCAACAATAGCCTTCGCTTCCAGCAGAAATTCCATACCAAGAATCAGTTCGAAATCCCGGAACGGTACAGCCATCAATCTGCACTCTCGCTCCCAGCCACCTACACGCAGCGACACAACTGAAATTCCTTGGACTGGCTGCGGTTCGGAATTCACAGCCTTCACCTTGCTGGAACACTTGGAGACACTCAATCCCAGCTTCTCAACAATCCCCTGCGAAATAAAATTATTGGTAGACCCCGAATCTACCAACGCTCGCACCGCTACTCCATTCACTGTCGCATTTACGCACATTAATTCATTGTGCGCACAGCTCCGCAAAACTGTGACAGAATTCAGTAGCTGAATGGGATTAAGCCTAGGATCACTCTCCTCATTTTCGGAATTGGAATCTTCCTGGGCAATAAGAGCAGAAACTTGTCTCCTCAACGGACAATCGCGCACCCGATGATCACCCTCGCAAAGGAAACAACCAGAATACCTCTTCCTTGGGGACTCCTTCCCACTCACCGAAGCATCCTTATCTTTGCTTTGGTCTTGTTTCTCCCTTTCTTTGCCTTTCCATTGATCCCGCTTTCCGTTGTTCTTCTTTGAGCCAACATTCGATAAAGAAGAACCATGCGAATAGTCCACCAAACCATCCGCAACTGCTATTGCCGCCGGCAAATCCCGCACATTTTGCCGTCTCAGTTCAGCCTGCGCCCAAGGCTGTAAACCAGAAATAAAATTGAACAGCTGTCATCCTCAGACATGTTCTTTATGTCCAGCATCAAAGAACTGAACTCCTTCACGTATTCGCGTACAGAACCCGTCTGTCGCAACTGCCTCAATGCGTCTCTTGCTAGCCATGCAGCATTCAAAGGATAAAACTGATCCTTCAGCTCCTTCTTCAGCACATCCCACGTCTGGATTCGCGGCCTGCCTGCACATGCATCGTCTGCCAAGCGCGTACGCCACCACAGTTTGGCGTCACCTATGAGATACATGCTGGAAATGGTGACTTGCTCCTCCTTCGGCACATGCGCAGCCTCGAAATACTGCTCCATATCCCAGATAAAATTATCCAACTCCTTGGCGTCTCTGCTCCCACCAAAAGAATTAGGTTCTGGAATTTTATGTTTCGAAGACGTAGCACCGCTGTCACCTGCGAAAGAACCACTCACAGCCCTTTTCAACAGCCCAACATCTGTCTCAACGGAAGAAACTCTCTCTTCCAGCTTGTCAGCCACTGAAACAACCTGATTCAGCACCTCATTGCATCGTACCATCAAGCTGTTACTCAAATCAGCGAATGTGCGCTTTAAATCGGCAATCGCCTCTGCATGGATTCGACATTGTTCTGATAATGGCATTGATCCTGGGTCACCAATAACCTCTTCCAAACTCCCAACACGTTCAGAAAGAGTAGGCATGCTGATATCAAAGTCAGAAATTTTTTTCACCACCTTGCTAGCACCTCCTCTAGCACAAATCCGCACCAAACTCCAGTTCGGCACACTGGCGCTTTGATACCACAACTTGTCACGGGTACAGGAGCTCTATATCGGCTTGGCAGAATTTTTTTCTTGCCAATACAGAGCCAAGGTAACACACCCTGCGAAAATCTGGAACCCCGCACACGTGATGGCAGCAAGCTTGCACAACTTGCTCAGCCTCAAACCCCAAAGATCGGAATATCCAGCAAATTCATAAACCCACCAGGATAACATGCAACGCCACCAAATATCACAATACCCAATGCCAAAATACAACCAAACCAAGAGAACACAACAAGCTTACGGGAAATATCCCAACCTTATATTAATCACCAAATAATACAAGGAAAATATAATGTCACATTTACAACATAAGAATCTCTCTCACAAGCACTCAAGCTTACAAGATTCACTCACTCTCATGCTGTAGCAACACCTGGAGAACCGGATCTGCTGCTGTACGCCACTCACACGCACTGCCGTTCACGATCCAGCCTTGATCTAAGCCTGCATGCAGAGAAGGACCTCACAATCTCCTGCTTTTCCCAGCTTAAAGAAGGGTATCAGCACTGGTTTTTCACTCCAGCTCCAATACTGATATTTTTTTTTCCCCTCCTCCGTCTCCACCCCCAAGTGGACATTTTATATGGGATTTTTACAAGCAATACTGTAGTGGCAGACTTGGGCCATCTTTCTCCAGCTAAATAAAACACTTGGGCCTTCTTAAATAATGTGAACAAGGGTCATATTTATTCAGCTCCTGGATTAGTCATTTGGGCCTTTTCCCCTCTTGAAATAAAGCCCTCCAGCATTCCACATTCATGCTTCCAGCCCAATCTAACAGAATAAGCAACCCACCAGCCAAGTGCAATCTGCCTGGACGCCCCAACGCCATGGACCTGTCTGTGCGTCAATTTCCGCCAATTTCACCCATTGCTCTCAAACAATGCAAATGTGATTCTACAGTAGCTTGAACATCCAACCATGTTCCCTTATGGCCATAAATATTTCCCATACCTTCGGATTGGAGTTTTGCAGCCATACAAGTGCGGCCGCTTTTTACGCGTACCAACCTGCATAAATACAGTGCACCGCCAACGCACTGCTTCGAACAGCCAACGCACGCTGCCTCCCGCGCTCGATTGTCGACTAAAATAAATATTGGGCTTGATCACCTACGCCTAAGTTCGATGTCTGCAGCTTCTGTGTTTATTTTCCATGCCCCGCTCTAGGCACGGATTCGCCATGGCCTGTGCTCCCCGCTCATGCCCCGCATCTCAGAGTTTTAGGGTGTAACACCTACATTGTAGTGAATTAGTGAATCCGAAATCTTAGCATCATCTCACATTGTGTTATTCGATTTACCTAGGCGTGTTTGTTAATTATTTTATTTTAGTTTGATTTTATTTCGTTGATTTACTTTTGACTCGTATTTGATAGTTTAGATAAAGTTAGAAGTAGTGTCGTCTTGGTACTTGCTTACGCGATCTCGTGGATATGACACCCTCAATACTTCTCATATTACTTTAAGCTAGTACACTTGCTAGGAAGTTAGGGTTTAAACTTTTAACGCATCATACACATAGCTCTTAGCCACACTAGGGGTCAACTCTAATCTCTCAACCACCCCTTTAGAAATGAAACTATGCGTGGCACCACAATCAATCAAAACAAATAAAGGGGTGTCAAAGAAGAACAACTGACCAGTCACAGCATACGGGGTAGCCTCTACCTACTCTTGCCTCATGGCATACACTCTGGCCCAACCACCACCTGATGGCCCTACACCGCCTCCTGGTGCACTAGCTCTGCCGCCTCGATGATGATCAGCTCCTCCAACTGAACTGCCTCTACCTCGAAAGAAACCTCCTCTATCTCTACCAGAACCAGGTCCACCTCTATTGGAACCTGCTCCACCTCTAGCTGGACAATCAACCAGCTTATGCCCCGACTGACGACATCCAAAGCACACTTGCTGACTGATCAGGCACTCTCTACTGTGCCTCTTGCCACACCTAGGACAAACTGGTGGCTGACCTCCAATCCTCTGTCTCTGAGTGCTTTTTCCAGATTTCCTCTACTGTATGGGCCTCTTGCCTTTGTCTCTATCACTGCCTCTCTTAGGCTGTACAGAAAACATACCTATCCTCTACAGACACATCTTTGATCTGGTCGCTCTTTCGAGAGCATCACTGAACCTCTATGGGATGGTCTCTTGTCAGAACATCTCTGGCGATAGCTGGATGCAACCCATGAATAAATTTCTGTACTCTACCAGCCTCTGTCCCTGCCAAACTCGGAGCAAATCTGGCCAGTGCATTAAACTGAGGGCATACTCTCTAACTGAACTTGAGCCTTGTTGTAACTCAATGAACTCCTGAGCTCTGGCATACAGGGTCCCTAGGCTCCTGAACTCACTTTCAAACATGACCCTGAACTCTTCCCAAGACAAGGACTCCTCATCAACTGTCGACCTCGCGAGATTCCACCATGACCTCGCGTCGCCTCTGAACATAAATACTGCATATCTGACATTCTCCCAATCAGACATAGTGAATAGACCGGTCACACTCTCAACGACCTTAATCCACTCTTCAACTGTTGTCGGATCTCTACACCCATGAACTTAGGAGCTTGATGAATACCTGATAAACTGTAGATGGGATGAACTCTCTTTGAACCACTGGTGCTCACTGTATCAGACCTAGAACTCTGTCCCTGATGCTGCCTCTGATATTGACCCATATCTGGCCACTATCCACCCATCTACTCGGGGTAATCCTGTCTCTGAAAATCGGGTTGCCTTCTTCTTGGCCTCTGATAGGCATCCTCTCTAGCCGGCATCTCTCTGCCATACATCTGCTCATCACCTCTAACTGGCTGCTGAGGCATTTCTCTCATGATTTCTCTGAAAATCTTTCTGACATCCTCTGCTCTAAGGTTACCACGAGAGGCCTGCGATCCCCTCCTAACACTTTCACTAGCTGGTCTAATTGAGGCACTATCCTTGTTCTCAGAAGATTTAGGGGCACGGGTTCTCCTATCTCTTCTATCTGGAGAATCACAGAACATTAGGGTTAATTGAAACAAAATTTATACTACTTTACTTACACTGAGAGGAAGATGGGCTCTAGCTATTGGGATATGCTAAAATACACACATATGCACATTAAAAACGATGCAATTCACACATATATACTTATCTTTTAAAAACAATTTACACATTCCAGCTCGGTTCCACTTTGATATCGCTCTGATACCAAAAAGGTAAGACACCCTAGATGGGTATTACTGTTCACTACTTATTATAATATAATAATAAATAAAGAAAGAAAATAAGGTCAATAATACCCAACTGAAATACCTAAACTGAACGGATATGTCATAGCGGAAAACCTGAGGTGTACCTGTATACATACATATACATACCCAAATAAAAACTTGATTATGTTAACATATTTGCGGAAAGTGTGTGTGATAAAACATGTACATGAACATGCAATAAAAACTGTACAAGCATGCAAACCGAAGCATGCTGTAATACAAAAGCAACTGGATCCCAAATGGCAGCCAACTCCTCCTCCCAGCCCCCAACATACTAACCTGCAAGAGAAAGGAAAGTAGGGAGTGAGTGATAAATTCACCCAGTAAGCGCTTCCTATCTTTGACCTTAAACCAATCCTTTTCGAAGGATTTCCATATCATCATCTTATATAACTTTTATTCTGGCATTCAGATCTTTACTGATCGGATACTACCTCATACCGGATCGTAAAATACGTATATGCATATACGTAAACAACTAGAATGAAGAGAAATCTGAAAGGTCAAACTTGACTTATTAAATTCTCTTTTTGGTAGTCCGTATCTTTACTGTTCTATTCTGTTAATTGCTTTCTGTAATTCATGTGTCATTACGTGGCTTTTCATGTTCTAATATTTTGCTGTTCGTGTCTTTTGCACGGTGTTTCATATTCTATTCATTTACTGTTTCATACTATCTTATCATTCTCTGAATGATATGCTGATGTGTCATATAATAATGACATGCTATGCAATATGCTGAAAACATAACTAGGCCTAGGCCCCGTATACTGAAAATAGTTTTCTGAAAACTCTTCACTGAAAACTATACTGTTAGATCCTAGGATCCCATATCTGAAAATTATATGGAAGCTTTATCTGAAAGCTATGCTGAAAACTGTGTACTCTGGGGTACCATGCTATGCTGAAAACTATGCTGCGCAGACTGATGAATACAAGGATTCAGTACCCTGGCCATGTGAGTTTCCTATGCAAACACACGTCATAAACTGTATGGGTCACATGATGCCTCTAGGCCTTGGCCTGAATACTGAACTGAGCGCCTCGCGCTATAACTGCATCTGATCTTGGGATCAGGAAACCTATAATCCACTAACTGAGCGCCCCGACAAATGCTAATACATAGAGCTAGTAATGAGCATATAGCTCCTGATGTAATGAGTGTGCTGAAACTCACAAGTGCCCCCTCGTATTCACCCTTGAAAATCTATGTTTTTCAACTGAAAACATGAATTTGGATCCTTGGATCCATTTCTGAAAACTCTGTATGGCATGTCATGCTATGTTGTGTATATGATGCATCATGTATTCTTATTTGAGCTCATTTTACTGTTTTCTATCGCTTGGATAGCTTTTAATATGCACATTTCTTATTTAAAACTTAATTTCTCTTTTCTGCCTGACGCACGGGCGTGCGTGTCGAGTGCCCAGGCGTGCATGAACGTGCACGGGATCGTGAGCAAGTCGTGCATGGGGTTATGCGTTGTTCTGTGATTTTCATGCAAAATTCCCATTTTCTCTTGGTGCACGGGCGTGCGTGAATAATGCACGGTCGTGACCCTACAAATTAGGTCATGCACGGCTCTGTGAACACGACCGTGACCATGTAGAAAAGGCAGTATGCACGGGCGTGCGTCACACGTGCACGGGCGTGCGTTCTGCTCTGCACTTCTATGACCCCTTGGAATCAACTCGATTCCTAGCCAAATCTCATCTCAAACTCAAATTAACATTTCCCACATGCAAAACACTTAATATACATATGTTATTGCAGCCAATAACACAATTTCTCATGCTCAAGCATCCAACCCATTCCAACAACATATATATCAAACATATTCTCACACATAACATATATATATGCATCCATCATCATCATAATCATCTCAAATCATCATCAGCACATAAGGAGAACATCACAAGCATGCTATAAACAAATCTCATGCATCAAAACACGCATCAAGCATATCAAAACATAAGGGAAAGAGGTAAAAAGCACCTATCTCTGGACATGCTTTCTCTTTCAAGCAAAACACAAGATCAAGCTGGATTGGATGGTCCTAGATGCTGCTCTTCCCTCATAGGGTTGGTATTCTCTGAAATGAAAGGAAAACTTTAGGTGAAAATGCTTTTGGAAACGGATAAACTCAACTTATAACCAAGGTAGCTGAAACTTAACGCATGCACGAGCATGCACCTATTATGCACGGTCATGCATCCTAGAAAAATTACAAAAATGTCATTTTCCTGCGTTCGCATACAAATCCACTCAAACGGATCTATGCACAAGCCACCAAACTCTAGGAAATCCTCTAATTCACCCCAAAACTTTCACACAACCCTAGAATACTAAAAAATCTCAATCTAGCCCTATATTATAAGCCTAAAAGACTAAACTAACCTTGGGATGTTACAGTTTTGTGTCATATTGTATTAATTTCTACTTTATAGTTTGCTTATTTCTTTCTTTTTGATGTTTCATCTGTTTTCTGTAGTGTTCTTTACTTTTATCTTTATCTAGTTGTATTTTCTTATGAATGCTATACATGACATGATATACATGTTCTGATATCATTTAAATGCTGATCAATTACAAATCTTACCCTTGGGCCTGACTTCTAAAAACTCTTTATGATATAAAAAATTCTAATCCAAAGATCCTATATATATATACATATAATATATATTGAAAACTGAATAAAAAACTATTGTATCAAAAAATATCTACTATGCTGGCTAGATTGATGAATATAGAAATTCAACACCCTGGCTATGTGAGCTCAAACCTATAATAAAACTACTCATGTACAACTAGTACTTTCTCTAACAAGTTTGGTTAAAGACCATATCTTTTTTAGTGGATATTGGTTTCCGTCTCTAATGGGCATGCGAACTCATAGGTGCCCCTTCGTATCCACCCCTAAGTAATGTTTGAAACATCGTATATCTATATTTTAAAATCATGCTATTAGATCATTAGATCTATTTTTGAAAACATTTGGTATGACATATCGTACTCTATGCTGATAATCATGCATGAGATACTATTATATCTTGTTATTCTTAAGTTTCTTGTGCTTAGGAATAACTTAGAGTGGCTTAGCTTTACTTTAAAATTCTTTTTTTGCTTTTCCTAAGGTGCATGGAATGTGTTTCTAAGTGCACGGGCTGTGTGAGGGCATACGAGACCGTGTCCTTGTCGTGTTCTGGATCATGCTAGCTTTTGGAATCATTTTGTTAAATTTTGGTTGACTATATGACGTGTGGTGTAAACACACGGGCATGTGGTTTGAACACATAAGTTTACATGTAAGGCATAAAGTCGTGTCCTATATTGCAAGGGCATGTAGCTGCTTCTTGACACTCTCGTGTCTTGCTTACACGGGCATGTAGAATTGGGAATAAGCACACAGACGTACGCATCGATTGCATAGGTGTGTGTCTAGATTTTTATACCCATACAGGTATTATGCAAGGTCATGCTCATGCAAAAAAGAGGCCATACGGGTATATATCCTCAGGTACATGGTCCTGTGCTTAATTCTTTTCTAGCAAATGACGTTGAGAAAATCCCAGTAAATCTTATTCAAATCACAACCACAACTCAATCATAGGCTCATACAACAAATATATCAACCAATGAGCATTCTCATTCCATTTATTTATCACAAAGCATGCTAAAAATTTGACATTTCTCACAAATGCATACTCAAGAACATAAACATTAAATTATCCCATAGCGGCTCATAAATCATCATCCAATGTCTCATTTCATTATCAACACATGCTATAATACATTCTCAACATGCAACAAACACATAGGAGAAACTTAAAACCAAAAAATCATGCTATAAACCCAAATGAAAGAGGTAAGGAAATACTTACCTCTTGCCATTGCTTTCGAATCTATCTCTCTAACAGCTTCTAGATTTGTAGCTTATATTATGGCTGCTAGTTGGGTGCTCTTTGGTGTTAGAAATGGAGAGGGAAAGAAGAAGATGAAAATTAGAACTATACGTGACTGAAAAATAAAAGGTATATATGCTTAATTGACGCAACACATGGTAGTGCATCTAAGACACACAGTCGTGTACGCATGGGAAATCTCAATTTCTCTCTCTCTATACCGTGCATAAACTATTCTCCTAAGAATACCCATGTACAAGCCAAGAAAGACTTCTAAATGACTCTCTTACTCTTAAACCCTTTCAAATTTGTTTCCTATTAGGAAATCTCACTTTTATCTTTGGTTTCAGGCCTAAAAGGACACTTTTACCCTTGGTCTCAAGCCTAAAAGGACATTTTTACCCTTGGGCTATTACAATTCCATACTTCTAAAAAAAATTCCATTCTTGAAATTACCTTAATAACTTTGGGTACCTATCTTTAATTTCAAACTCAACTTCTCAAGTGGCTTCCTCAAGTTTTTGACTCTTCCAGAACACTTTAACCAAAGGTATTTTCTTATTCTTAAGGGTCTTTACTTTATAATCCAAAACCTAAATAGGTTTCTCTTGATAGCTCAAATCATTTGCTAGCTCTAGATCTTGAATCTATAATACATGCAAAGAATCTCCCACATATATTCTTAGTTGAGACATATGTAATATATTATGAATCCTGTCTATATGAGCTGGTAAAGCCAACCTATAAGCAACCTTGTCAACTCGCTCCAAAATTTCACGAGGACCAATAAACCTCGGACTAACTTACCTCTCATACCAAACCTCAAAACATGCCTGTAAGGAGTTACTCTTAGAAACATATGGTTTCCAACCTTAAACTCTATCTCTCTATGTCTCTGATTTGCTTAACTCTTCAAACGATCTTAGGCTTATTTAATTCTTTACCTGATAACTCTGATCTACTTAATTATCATATGATCATCTCTAGTCTCACTGCTATCTCCAGTGAATCTTTCTCACCAATCTCATCCTAAAATAGTAGTGATCTATACCTTTTATCGTATAGAGCCTTAAAATATGCCATTTGAATGGTGAATTGATGTAGCATCCCAAGTTTAGAATTGCCCTTTAGGCTAGAGTTTAGGGGTTAGATGTGAGATTTAGCAGTAGATTGGGAGTTATAAGAGTTTAGGGGTGAGATAGTAAGTTTCTTGAGCCTGTGTGGCTTTCACATGATTCCCTTTAAGAGGTTTCTATCATGCGTAGCGTGAAAATGTAGAGTTTTCATTTCCCTTGTGCACTCCCGTGCACTGTGCCCTACACACCCGTATTGGTGAGTTAAAGGAGAGAGATAAGAGTTATTAGCCTTTTCTTACCCGTCTCACCCCTTTTCAGCCAAAGTTTCTCTTTTGTTTCAGTACTCTCAACCCTAGAACAGATTTTTAGCATCTAGCAACTCCCAATCTAGCTAGAGAAGGAAGATATTAGCTTGATTAAGTTTCCCAACAGCCATGGTAAGAGGTAAGTGCTTCCTTACTTCTTCTTTGCATTTCCCAACTTGTGTTTGATGATTGATGATGCTTGGAAATGTTTGATCACGTTTCTAGCATGTTTATGAGTTATATGATGAGTTTATGCATTGATATGTTGATGAGATGATGCTTGAGTTGATGATTTCCACCCACGAACCATGCTTGCTTATGCTTGTATGTGTGTATGTTATGTGAGAGAAAGGATGATTTTCATGGTGGATTAGGTTGTAGTTGGTAATAGATGAAATTGAAGTGTTTTGCATGCTTATTGAAGTGCTAAAAATGCATGCTTCCAGTTAATTAGAGATTGGTTGAGGATTTGTGTGGATTCCTGCAAGTTTTAGACGGTTGCTATTGATACAGAGTAAGACACACGCCCGTGTGCACAAATTGTGCAAGACCTGTTTATAGAGGACAAGCCCGTGTGTCTTGAAGAATATGACCGTGTGCCTGTTCTTTCAGTGATTTTGCTCAGATTTTCTAGAAGCGAGCACGACCGACTACACGGCCAGTGCACGACCCTCTGTGTTTGCTCACATACGGGTGTGCCTTTGCCATGCACGCCTGTGTGCTTTGCCCTTATACCCGTGTTGCAACATAATTTTCTAAAAAAAGTATTAAAATGATTTATTAAGCATGTGAAACCTTTCCAATGGTTAATAAGCAACGGATAAGCATAAAATCAGATAAATAATGCTATACAAGCATTTCATAACATGACATGTAACATGAGAATCAAGGGATCCAAATTCAGTAGCATTTAGCATTCAGAACCAGATATCCAAGTTAGAGTTTTGGGTGAACTTGAGGCGACATCTATAGGATTCTAGCCTTCTGACTGCAGTCAGATTGTCCAGTTTCAGTATATTCAACTTTTTAGCCCTTAGCTAGACTGTTCAGCCCACATGGCCAAAATGTTGAATCCCTATGTTCATCAGCCTGATCAGCATAGTAGGTATCTTCGGATACGTAGATATTCAGATGCTTGCATATTCATTTTCCAGTTAGCGTAGCGTGACTCATATTTCATGGCATAAATTAATAATGAAATCCAGTTATTGAGAATAAGATAAGCAGTTTCAACATACTAATAGATGAATGTTAAGGCCAAGGCCAGGTATGTTTACTATTGTGTGTTGCTTGCTTGGGTTGAGGGAAGTAATGATCGCTTACTGGGTGATCTTTATCACTCATTCCTTTCTTTTCAGGTTTGTTTGGTGTTGGTGAGGAGTAGGTGGACCGTGGTTGACGGGAGAGGGCCCCATATTAGTTTTCAGTTTAGTTTGGTCTGTTGGGTCTTTTATTGTAAAATGTATGTACTCAGAAGTAAGTATATTATACAGAAAAACAGTTATGCATATAAAAAGTGTATTTTGGGCTTATTGTATATTTCAGTTTCAGCTTCCGTTTGTATATTATACAGTAGTAACAGGGTTCTTTTCGTAGGATTCCTGTCATGTGTATTGAATTTTCAGATTATTAATAAAAGAAAAAAGATATTATTCAACAACAGTAGTATGTATGGCGGCGGGTCCTACAACTGATAACTATTATTGTAGGTGAATTCCATCAATGGCAATAACTCAGCCCAATTAACTTGAAGATCTATATAACAAGCCCTTGACATGTCCTTTAAAATCTGATTGACTCTTTCAATCTAACTATCTGTCTACGGGTGATAAGGTAAACTGAAATAAAGTCTAGTCCATAAAACTCTTTGCGGACTACCCTAAAAGGTTAATAAAAATCTCAAATCTCTGTATGAAATGATGTCTCTGGGAACCCCATGTAATTTGATAATTTCTTTGACATATAAACGACCCAACTTATCAATGCTCATACCATCTTTGATTGGTAAAAAGTACGTATACTTACTCAACCTGTCTACAATAACCTAAATACTATTATATCTGAAAAACCCTTAATACCTAGAGAAATAATACTAGAGGGAGGGGGGGTGAATAGGATTATTTAAAAATTTAAAGCAATAACCACAATAACACAATTATATTGATAATCACAATGCACAATAAAAACAATAAAGAGAGATTAAGTTTAGAGATTGCTCAACCAAATTTATAGAGGTTCAGAGCTTTGAACACAAGCCTCCTACGTCCTCTTCTTCAATCAAACCCGATTGAAGCTTCCACTATCTTCAAAACCTGAAGATACAATAGGTTTTTCCATAAGGAAGTTTCACCCTTTTTACAGAAGAAATAATGATTAAGAAGATGATTGTTTTTGCCTCTAAATAGGCTGAAAATCAAATATACAGCACAAATCTCTCAAGTGTATGAGTGTATAAGCTTAGAGAGAGAGAAAGAGTAATCAAAGAATGAAGTAGATGGCTTGAATTTTTGCAATACGTTTCAATAACCTTCTTCACTTCAAATGAGTCTTATTTTATACTCCAATTATTGCCTAGAATAGCAAGGAGCCGTTTTGCTAGCTTTGTATCCGTTGAGGTAGTTGAAAAAGTATGCTCTCTAATAAATTTTCCAGGCGCACGGTCATACTCTTCAAGTGCACGGTCATGCTTGCTGAATTTATTACCTCGATCAAACTCCCAATGGTCGAATTAAAAGCTTAGCGCTAATGCTACATGGTCGTGTGTCTTTGACACACGGTCGTGCTTCAACCCTTCATGGTCGTGTGGCCTTGATGCACGATCGTGCTTTGATCCTTTATTATTTTGCCCAAAAATTTCAGAAGCTCTCATGACTTAGCTGTACGATGAACACACCAACAGCACACGAGCATTCTTTTGCTAGTGCATGGTCGTGTGCCATATCCGTATGGTCGTGTTTTAAAATATGCCTTAAGCTCTTGCACGACTAGCCTTGCATGATCTCCTTGGTAGTGCTCTTCACTTATCATCACGCACGGTCATGCGTCTACCATGTGCACGGTCGTGCGTTGACTGTCTTACTTTGACCTCATGCACAGCTTCCTCACACGACTTGGTATCCCGTGCTCTTCATACATTATCCACACGGTCGTGTGCTCCAAGTGTGCATGGTCGTGTCCTTGACTTTTGAAATCTTTAACTACACACGGTCACGTTGCATGGTTGGACTGATAGTACGTTAACCGTGTTGTGTATGCACACGGTCGTGCATCATGAACGCACGTTCGTGTTGGTTCTGAAAATTTCCTTCAGATTTTTACAGAACCCTGCACGGTCAAGTGCACAGTCCTATGTTTTGGACACACGATGACCTTTTTGGTCAAGCACGGTCGTGCTTCAATAGCATACAGTCGTGCGAGACCAATATCCTACAAAAATAAACTTTTTCTCCCTTCTTTGTCATGAATTACTTCATGCAAGGGATTAATTAACAACTTAAACACATTTTTATCATTAATTAGCAACTTAATCATATTTTTATCATCATAAAAACATCAAGGGTTCAACAATATCCATGCTACATTCTAGGGAGTCTTGATATAGAATTCATAGATATACTCTTCTATTTTCATTCAGGAATCCTCAATGACTGAAGTAAATTAGAAGGTCTTTGATACTCTGCCTTAAACTATTGATAAACTAGACATCTGGCCACATAATCTATATTGTCTTGACTTATAGTTGACCACTAGAATAGTTTCATGAGATTTTGATACATACTAATACTACTTAGATAAGTTGAATAAGCTGTATCATGCTCCTTTGGCAAGATCCTCTGTTTCAACTCTGTATTCTCTGACATAGAAACATTGTCTCAGAATCTCAGAATCTCATCTCTAACCTCAAAATCTGACACTGTACCCTCTAAAGTCTTCTAAACCATAGTCTGAACCCATAAATCTGTCCTCTAGGAAACCTTGATGTCATCAAATAAAGTAGACACTATTTAAAGTCTGGAGAACCTGACTGTCACTATCTTAATCTCATCTTTGGCAATCTCATGTTGTAACTCTCTTTGAGCTATAACCATAGAAAAAACCATTCTCTTACTCAAAGCATCAACTACCACATTAGCCCTACCTGGGTGATATGTGATCTCACGATCATAATCTTTCACCAGCTCCAACCATCTCCTCTGTTTTATATTTAACTCTTGTTAGGTGAAGAAATATTTCAAACTCTTGTGATTAGAATGAATACAACATCTCACACCATAAAGGTAATGTCTCAAAATTGTCAAGGCAAAAACTACGATAGCTAACTCTAAATTATAAGTAGGTATCTCAACTCATGATTCGTCAATTATTTAAAGGCATAGACAATTACTTTACTAGACTGTATCAATACTACTCTAATTCCTATATGGGAAGTATTTGTATAGTTGTCATAATCAATACCCTCCGGAGGTAATACCAATAAATGATTGACTTGACTATACTGGAAAAGCCCTCCAACCTCTACTTTAACTCCTGAAGTCTCTCCTTACATACCTCGGACCAAACAAATGGCGTCTCACTCTAAGTCAAAGAAGTCAATGACTTGACTATACTGGAAAAACCCTCAATAAGCCTCTTGTAATACCCTACTAGTCCAAGGAAACTTTTCATTTCTCTAGCACTCCTTGGTTTTGGCTAACTTAGAATCACTTTTACTTTGCTAGGATCCACTGTTATGCCTACTGTAGAAACAATATGCCCTAAAAAGGATACATTGCTTAACTAGAACTTGCACTTAGTAAAGTTCGAAAAAAATTATCTGTCCTTCAATCTCTGAAGAACAAATCTTAAATGCTCTTCATGCTCGCTTACACTTCTCAGGTAGGCCAAAATATCATTGATAAATTTAACCACAAATTTATCTAGACAGTTTTGGAAAATTCAGTTCATTAGATCCATAAACATTAAGGAGTGTTGGTCAAACCAAAAGGTATCACTACGAACTCATAGTGGCCATCCCTCGTTTTGAAAGCACTATTTGGTATATCTTTCTCTACAACTCTGATTTGATGATACCTAAACCTCAAATCTATCTTGGAGAATACTGTAACTCTACTAAACTGATCAAACAAATCATCTATCTAAGACAATGGGTACTTGTTCTTAACTGTCACCTTATTCATCTCTTTGCAGTCTATACACATCATTAAAGACCTATCTTTATTCTTTACAAATAGAATCAGAGCACTCTATGATGAATAACTTGGTTAAATAAACCTTTTATCAATCATCTCTTGAAGTTGCCTTTTAACTTTTAAAGTTCCGTTAGAGCCACTTGATATGAAGCCTTAGAAACGAGAGCCATATCGATAAACAACTCAATAGAAAATTCCAACTCTCGCTCTAGAGGCAACCCTGACAACTCTTTAAGATAGACATCTGAAAACTCTCTAACTACAGACATATTCTTGATGCTTGACCCAATTGAACTCCTATATAATACATTAGCCAAGTGTCCTACACATCCTTTACTTAGTAATCTCCTTGCTTATAAATAAGAAATAAGCATGATCTCTACTCTTCCCTCATCAAAGATGAATTGATTAGGGCCTAGCTACAATCTAACATTTTTCCTCTTACAATTTATCTCTGTCTCGTAATAACTCAAGAAATTCATGCCTAAGGTCATATCAAAATTAACCAACTCTAATATAATCAGATCTATCCTCAAGGCTCTTCCCATGATGATTACCTCATGGTCTACTAGTACCTGATCACTCACTATTATACCCTTATTAGGCATCTTTATACAAATACTCCTCTTTGTCATACTAGGGATCAACCCTAATCTCACTATCACCTCTCTGGATACAAAACTATATGTGACACCATAATCAATCAACACATATAAAAAAGTATTAAAGAAAACCAATTGACCTGTAATAGCATGGGGAGTTATCTCAGCCTGGTCTCGTTTCACTGCAAAGACCTTGTCTTTACCTCCTCCTTAAGATGTACTGACACCTCCTCTAAGTGCTCTAGCACCACCTCTATAAGCTTCACTACCTTTGCCAATTGGACCTCTAACACCTCTGCTTGGCCTAACTCTACCAACTGATGGCCCAGCTTTTACTACTCTAGTTGAGCACTCAGACATCTTATGCTTAGGCTAATGACATCTAAAACATATGCCTTAACCTATGAGACACTCTTTTGGGTGACTCCTGCCATAAGTCTTACACATGAGCAATTCCACTCTCTGTCTCTTTCCCTTGCAAAGTTTTCTTAACTATATTGGTTTCTTACCTTGATTTTTACCCCTCTCTAGAACCCTTTCTACTATTCTAGAAAAGAAACTCATCCTATTAAAATAAACCTAAGACCTCAAAGCTTTCCCTAAAGCATTATTGAATCTCTATGGGGGATAAGAACTTGTCATGAAATCTTTAACAATAGCAAGATGTAGATCATGGATGAACTTTTGTACTCTGATCAGCTTAGCACCTACTACTCTAGGAACAAACCTCGCTAATGAATTAAATTGGGTGGCATAATCCTTAACCAAACTAGTCCCCTAAGTCAACTCAATAAACTCCTGACCTTTAGCATGTACCACATCAGTATTACGATACTCCTCCTCAAATAACCTTTGAAACTCAACCCAAGATCTTTCTTCATCAACTGATGTCCTCGCAAGGTTCTACCACACCCTTACATCATCTCTCAACATAAAAGTAGCATATTAAACTCTTTCTCTATTTGACATGGTGAACAGACCCATAACACTCTTTACTGATTCAATCCATTCCTCTGTCACTAATGAATCTTTGGAACTGTTGAACTTAGATGGTTGATGAGCCCTAGGCAAACTATAAATCAAATGTAATCTGTTAGAACCACTAATACTAGTTGTATTTCAACTAGAACTCAAATCCCTCTAATGACTAAACTCAAGCATCTGATAAGTTTCTTTGATTGTCTCTAACATACCCTGTCTTCTTTGACAAACTAATCTCTAATTGGCCCTTGATGGGCTCTCTGTCTCACTGGCTCAGAAGTCTCTGCTTTGACTACTGGCTAATACCCTTTTTTTAACATTTCCTTGAAAATCTCTCGTATATCATCAAGCCTAAAGGATACCCTTAAATGTTGAAATCTTCTTTGGTTACTTGAACTCATAGGTTTAATAGAGGCACTGCTCTCTTCTTCTACAACTAGGGGTAAAGGGGTTGTTCTATCTAAAACACTATAACACACAACCTTTTAAAAAATCATGCATTCGAAAACTTATTTTCTAAAAATATGCTTCAAATTCTGTTTAATGACTAAGAACATTACTCTGATACCAATAATTGTAGTGACCCACCACAGGCCACTGTAGATTGCTATTTATGACATTTATTATATTAATAATATGCCTGTAATAGGAATCCCTAGAGTAAAATATACTATGAAATCTAAAATTTTTAATATAGAAGTTAAAATAGAAAATACTGTAAATAAAATAAGAAAATAATAGTTTCTTTCTTGGAAATCCTAGGCTATACATTTTTAAACATGTTGTTCATACAACGGTCTTATATTAATACCATACGTATAAATATGCATAAAGCCAAAATAATGTCTATAAAGCATGTGAGCCAAAACATGTTATTTGCTGCTAAGCCATGTCCCCAAAATTTGACAGTTGCTTCACTCCTGCTTAGTCCAAAGATCACTGACTTGCAAAAGAGAAAGGAAAGGAAAGGGGTGAGTGATAAAATCACCCAACAAGCATTTCTTATCTCTAACACTAGTAGGTTTCAACTCAATCTGACTTTGTGTCATATCGCATTAATTTTTGCTTTACAGCTTGCTTATTTCTTTCTTTCTGATGTTTCATCTATTTTTTGTAGTGTTCTTTACTTTATCTTTATATGGTTCTGTTTTTTCATGAATGTTGTACATGACAGGATATGCATGCTCTGACGTCATGTAAACGCTGATCAATTACAAAACTTACCCTTGGGCTTGATTTTTGAAAACTCTTTTTGATATAAAGCTCTGATATGAAGATCTTGTATATATATACATATGGTATATGCTAAAAATTGAATCAGAAACTATTGTATCTAAAAATATCTACTATGCTGGCTAGACTAATAAATACAGGGATTCAGCACCCTAATCGTGTGAGCTTAAACTTATAATAAAACTACTCGTGCATGACAAGTACTTTCTCTAACGAGCTTGGTCAAAGATCATGTCCTCTTTAGTGGCCATTGGTTTTCCTTCTAGCAGGCGTGCAAACTCACAAGTGCCTCCTCGTATCCACTTTTAACTGATGTTCGAAACATTATATATCTATACATTTAAAATCATACTATTGGATCCTTAGATCTGTTTCTAAAAATATCTAGTATGGCATGTCATGCTTTATACTGATAATCATACAAGATATGTTGTTATATCATGTTATTCTTAAGTTTCTTGTGCTTAGGAATGGCTTAGATTGGTTTAGCTTAGCTTTAAAAGTCTTTTTTTACTTTTCTTAAGGTGCATGGTTGTGTGTCTCTAAGCACACAAACATGTGTAAGGGCATACAAGACAGTGTGCTTGTCATGTTCTTAATTGTGTTATCTTTTAGAATCATTTTGTAAAACTTTGGCTGACTACACGGGCATGTGGTGTGAACACACGGGCTTGCATGTAAAGCACAAGACCATATCCTACACTACACAGGCATGTAACTGCTTCTTATCACTTTTGTGTCTTGCTTAAATAGGCTATAAAATTAGGAATGAGCACAGAGGTATGTGCATTGACTGTAGGGGCTTGTGTTTGGATTTTCACATGCACACGGGTGCCATGCAAGACCATGCTCATGCAAAAATGAAGTCATATGAGTGTGTACCCTTGGGTACACGGTTGTGTGCTTAACTCTTTTCTAGTAAATAATGTTTGAAAACCCAAAAAATCCTAACAAATCTCATTCAAATCAAACCCACAACTCAATCATATGCTCATACTATAAATGTATCAACCAATAAGCATTTTCATTCCATTTATTCATCACAAAGCATGCTAAAAATCTCATATTTCTCATAAATACATACCCAAGCACATAAACGTCAAATCATCCTATAGTAGCTCATAAATCATCATAAATTGTCTCATTTTATCATCAGTGTATGCTATAATACATTCTCAACATACAACAAACATATGAGAGAAACTTAAACCAGAAAATCATGCTATAAACCCAAATGAAAGAGGTAAAGAAATACTTACCTCTTGTCATTGCTTCCAGATCTCTTTCTCTAACCATTTCTAGATCGCTAGATTGGATTATAGTTGTTGGTTGGATGCTCTCTGGTCTAGGGTTTGTTGGAAATGGAGAGGGAAAGAAGAAGATGAAAATTGAAACTACATGTGATTGAAATATAAAAGGTATATGTGCTTAAATGACATGACACAAGGTCGTGTGTCCAAGACACATGGCCGTGTATGTAAAAGAAATCTCAATTTCTCTCTCTTAGTGCCGTACATGGAATATTCTCCTAAGAATACCCATGTACAAGGCACAAAAGGCTTCTAAATAACTCTTCTACCCTTGAACCCTCTCAAATCTGTTTCCTATCAAGAAATCTCACTTCTACCCTTGGTCTCAAGCCTAAAAGGATAATTCTATTTTTGGGCTATTACAGACCGTACGTGTAAGGTTTATGAAGAGTAGGGGACACTAAATCGTGTAATACAGTTGTGTATGAAGTCAAAAGACAATAGTTAATGCATGACCATGCATAAAAGAGCCATATGACCGCGTGTGAGGAAATATGAAGAGCATTACCAATAGAGTTGTGCATGGGTGATCGTACACAAAAGTTCAAAGGCATACAACTCACATACAATTAAGCTATTTGATCTTCTCTTATTACTCCTAGAAATTCTCTCCAAAACTCACAAATATGCCTATTTGAGAGAGTTGTAATATACTGTGAAGTCTATTTAGAGGCAAATCATACACCCATTTTATTTAATATAGCATCTGTAAAGAGGGTGAAATTCCTTTGTTGAAAAAATGATTGTATCTTTAGTGACTGGAAGATAGCAAAACTTTAATTAGGTTATGATTAAAGAAGAGGACGTAAAAGGGTGTGTTCAGACCTCCAAACCTTTATAAACTAACTAAGCATTCTCTAATCCTTCTCTTTTACTTTTATGTTTATATTGTATTGAATTTATTGTGTTATTTATGTTGAATTATTTCCCTAGCCATTAAGGTTTTCAATTAGTATTAGAACAGGTTTCTAGTAAACTTGTAAAATTTAACAATTTTAGTGTAAAAGATCCAAAAGAAAATGGCTAGCACTTTCACACCTGTTTTTCAGTAAGGGTCAATGCACAACTAGGCTACCATTATTTTGTAGAGTTAATTATACTCAATGGAAAATTAGGATAAGATTACATGTTAGATCAATTGATTACAAATTATGGAAAATTATAAAACATGGCAATTTTGTTCCCATAGATCCTAGGACAAAATTACCTAATGAAAAAAATGAATATACTAATGAAGATAAAAAGTTGTTAAGTTTAAATGCCAAAGCTATTAATATCTTTTTTTATGCTTTGGATTCTAGAGAATTTAATAGAGTTTCTGCATGTGAATCAATAAAGGAAGTATGGACAATCCTTCAAACCACATATGAAGGAACAAGTTAAGTAAAGGAATCTAAAATTGAGCTGTTGTTTCAAGAATACGAGCTGTTCAAAATAAAGACTGATGAGAGCATAATGTGCACAAGCAATTTTCAAACCTGGTTAATGATCTAAAAGGATTAGGGAAGAGGTTCGAAAATGTAGAACTAGTTAAAAAGGTGCTAAGATCTTTACTGAAATTTCAGACCATGAAGGTGATTGCTATAGAGAAGTCCAAGGATTTAACTAAGATGGGAATGGATGAATTAATTAGAAGCTTGCTTACTTTTGAATTGAAAAGGAAACTAAAAGAGGAAGAAAGTAAAAATGTTAAGAGTATTACCTTAAAGGCAATTGAAGAGGAAGAAGATAAGTCTTCTATTGATGAAGAGGATATCAATTTGCTAACAAGGAGGTTTGGTAAATTCCTATCAAAAAATAAGAAAATAAAGGTGAAGAACAATTTCAAGTCGAAAGGGATAGACAAAGAAAAGAGTGACAATGATGTCATCTGTTTTAAATGTAAGAAACCTAGACACATTAGACAAGATTGTTCAATGTTGAAGAAAAAGAAGAAAGAGAAGACTAAGAAAAAGTTTAAGAAAAAAGCATTTGTAGCCACATTGAGTGGCAGTGATGTTTGAGTGACGATAACGATAAAGAAGAAGAAAGGGTCAACTTGTATTTTATGGCCAAAAGTGATTTTGAGGATGAAGAGGTATGTTAATCTAATTCTTATGCCTATAATGAACTGCAAGATACATTTGACTTGTTACTAATAGAGTTCAAAAATAGTAGCTCTACGAATAAAATCTTAAAGAAAGAAATGGAAAATTTGAAGTTAAGCTTAGAAAAGGCTGTAAACGAACATAATGAAACCAAAATTGGATTAAGAAAGTTATTAGATTAGAAAACCAAGGTTGAAACTGATTTATAGTTACTTAAAAAACAAATGATGAAATGAAAGCTAAGCTAAGTAGTTCAAATGAAATTTTAGAAAATTTAAAATAGGATCTAAAAGATTGGATGAGATGCTTGCATCTCAAAGAAGTGGATTAAATAAAGAAAGATTAGGATATAATGAAAGAAATCCTTTCACAAACACTTTTAAAGGTTTAAGGAAACCACAAGCACTTGAAATGAAATGTAAATATTGTTCTTATCTAGGACACACTATTAGGAAATGTCCAATTAGGAATGACAAACATTATAAGGTAAAAAAGGTTTGGGTTCTTAAAAGGAGAAGCAAAACTAACCTCCCTAGACCCAAAACCATTTGGGTACCAAATAAGGCTTAAATGATTCTCTTGTGTAGGTTTGCTTGGAGGTCAAGAACAAAAAATCAAGTAAGTGGTTCTCGGATAGTAGATGCTCAAGAAATATGACTGGGAACAAGTACCTTTTCACATCTCTAAGGAAGCGTGAACTTTAGAGATAATTCAAAAGGAAAAGTTATTGGAATCAGCTTCATAGGTAACTCCATTCTTACTATCAATGATATGTTGTATTTTGAAGGCCTTAAACACAATTTGCTAAGCATTAGCCAATTATGTGATAAAGGGTTCAAAGTGTGCTTCTATGCCTTATGTTGTGAGATTATTGATACTAGTACGAATAATATTGCATTTATAGGACATAGGCATTCAAATATGTATGTAATTGATTTAAATAATATTGCATCAAATGATTTGTGCCTCATGTCAACCAAGAAGGAAGAAATATGGCTTTGGCATAAAAGGTTAGGTTATGTAAGCATTGATCAGTTGGAAAAAATTGTCAAAAAGAGATTTGCTTAAAGGTTTACCAAAATTAGTTTTCAAGAAAGATGAAACTTGTGATGCATGTGCATTAGAAAAACAAACTAAAACAAGTTTTAAAAGTAAAAATTATGTTTCTACATCTAGCCACTTCAATTGTTACATATAGACTTCTGTGGAACTTTTAGAATGTGAGCTTAGGAGGAAAATGTTATTGCTTTGTGATAGTGGATGATTTTTCAAGATTTACTTGGGTTTTGTTACTTGTACACAAGGGTCATGCTTTTAAATTTTTTGTTTAATTCAGTAGGAAATTGTAAAAACAAGTAGGCTATGTAATTACTTGTATTAAAAGTGATTATGGAAAAGAGTTTGAAAACTCAGATTTTAAATCATATTATGATGAACATGACATTGAACATAGTTTTTCGGCCCCTATGACTCCTCAACAAAATGAGTTGTTGAGAGAAAAAATAGAACCCTAGTAGAAATGGCTAGGACCATGTTATGTGAACATGATTTATTTAAGTCTTTTTGGGGAGAAGTCATAAATACATCATGTTACATTATTAATAGGGCTATGATTAGGTCAATTCCCAATAAAACTCTTTTTGAGTTGCTGAAAGGGAAAAAACCTAATATTGCATATTTTCATCCATATGGTTGTAAATGTTTTATACTCAATAATAAAAAAGATAACTTGGGAAAATTTGATGTCAAATTGGATGAAACGATTTTCCTAAGATATTTTTCCACTTCCAAAGTGTATCAAGTCTTTAACAAAAGGGCACTTGTTGTTGAAGAATCTATACATGTATTATTTGATGAGTCTTATTCTAAGTATGTAGATAGATCAGATAATTATCAAGTGGTAGAGCTTACTGATGATCTCAAGCTAGATGATGGCCCCACTCTAAAAGAAGAAGAGGCTCAAATTGAGGAAGCACCCCAAGATGACATACTTATGCAACCTTAACAAGTATAAAAAGAGATTTCTTTCCCAAGAGTTAAAGATGAAGTCAAAGGGGGAGAGATAATTGGTGACCCATCTCAAGAGGTAAGAATAAGAGCTTCAACCAAGAATATTTATAAGTTTGTGGCTTTCTTATCACAAATAGAGTCTAAAAAGGTAGATAAAGCCTTGAATGATGAAAATTAGCCGTTAGCCATGTAACAAAAATTGAGTCAATTAAGAGGAACCAAGTATAAGAACTAGTTCCTAGGCAAACAGATCATCCCACCATCGACACAAAATGGGTATATTGAAAAAAAATAGATGAATTTGAAATTATTATAAGAAACAAGGCTAGATTGGTTGCCTAAGGTTACTCTCAAGAGGAAGGTATAGACTTTAATGAAACATATACTTCTGTAGCTACATTAGAAGTAATTAAGATATTGCTTACTTTTGAGCCAAACATGTTGACTGCTACCAAACCGTATCCCTAAAATCTGACAATTGTCTCGCTCTTGCTTAGCCCTCTACTCACTGATCTATAAGAAGGAAATAAGAAAGAAGAGGTAAGTGATAAAACCACTTAGCAAACATTTTCTATCTCTAACATAAGTAGGTTTCAAGTCTTAATTGGTCTTATGACTTGGTACGTATATTCTCTACTTTACTGTTTTCTTATCTCATTATTTTCTTTATTCTAAAATATAGATATGTCTTTTGTATTGTACTTTCTCTTTCTTTATTCTATTTCTCATGAAATATTGTACATGACATGAAATGTGTATATTGAAAAGTCATAAACTTGCCTTTGGGCATGGTTTTCTAAAAATTTGATATAAAAGTTATGATCCGAAGACCCTGAATAATATATATATAATATCTATTAAAAACCAAATCAGAAAATACTGTATCTAAAAATATCTGTTATATTGGCTAGACTGATGAATATAGGGATTCGACACTCTAGCTATGTAAGCTCAATCCTATAATAAAACTACTCGTATATGACCAGTACTCTCTCTAATGAGTTTGGTCAAAGACCATGTCCTCTCTAGTAGATACTGGTTTTTTTCTCTATCGGGCATGTGAACTTATAGGTGTCCCCTCGTATTCACTCTTAACTGATATCTGGAACATCGTATACTTATACTGTAAAATCATGTTATTGGATCCTTAGATCTGTTTTCTGAAAACTCTGATATGGAGTGTCGTATTTTATGCTAATAATCATGCATAATATGCTGTTTATATCTTTTATTATTGAGTTCTATGTAATTTTGCTTTAAAATTTTTTTCTGCTTTTCTTAAAGTATATGGGCGTGTGTCTCTAAGCGCATGGTTGTGTGTGAAGACATACCGGACATATGCTTTGTATGTTCTTAGTTGTGCTAGCTTTTGGAATCATTTTATAAAACTCTAGTTGGTTGCATAGATGTATGGTGAAAATACTCGAGAGTGTAATAAAGGCACAAGGTCGTGTCTTATGCTACACAGACGTGTAGTTACCTCTCAACACTCTTGTGTCTTGCTTACACAGGTATATAAAATTGGGAATAAGCACATAGGTATGTGTATCAACCATACAGACGTGTGTCTTAGTTTTCATATGCACACGGGTGCCATACAAGGCCATGTCCATATAAAAATAAGGCCATACGGGTATGTACCCATAGGTGCATGGTCATATGCTCCACTTGATTTCTGCAGATTATGTTTAAAAACCCAGAAATCCCACTTAAATCTTTTCCAAACTCCAATCAATCAATAGTACACACTTAAATTTTCTTCTAGCATGCATACATTTACCCAATTCTCAACTCAATCACGCCACATCTCATAAATAAAGCATACAATATATGTATACAAAGAGATACGCATATAAACATGGAATCAACCACTTAATCATCCATCAAAACATCATCTCAAAAGTCAAGCATACTGGTAAAGCTTCAAACAAGCACACAATGGTTTACAAGAACTTAAAATAACAAGACATGCTATGAAACAAAGTGAAAAAGGTAAACAAACACTTACCTCTGGCCATAGCAGCTGGATCTCTCTCTCTAAGAACCTCTAAATCTTTAATTTGGAGCTGAGCTAAGCAGCTGGTTGATCTCTCTCAATAACCTTAGGGTTCATTGGAACTGGGGGAAGAAAAAGAAGAAAATAAAAGCTGGGAAATGTGTGGCTAGAAAAATAAAACATATGTATGGCTAAATGACATGACACATGGTCGTGTGTACACTAGAAATCTCAATTTCCACTATCTTCACGCCTTACATGGAAAATTCTCCCTAGAATATCCATGTACAAGCCATAAAAGGCTCTTAAATGACTATTTGACCGCTAAACCCTCTCAAATATATTTTCTATCAAAAAATCTCTCTTTTACCCTTGATTTCAAAGCCTAAGAGATAATTCTACCCTCAGACTATTACATTGCTAAAGCTTGGTATGAAAGATTGAGTTCATTTTTGATTGAAAATGGTTTTTCAAAAGGCAAGGTAGGTATCACCTTATTTATCAAAAGGCATAAGTAAGATATCTTAATAGCTCAAATTTATGTTGACAACATCATCTTTGGTGCTACTAATGAATCTTTACATAGAGAATTTTCTAAGATGATGTAGGAAGAGTTTGAGATAAGCATGATAGAAGAGCTAAACTAATTTCTTGGGCTGCAAATAAAGTAAATGAAGGATGTGATCTTACTCAATGAATCAAAGTACACCCATGATCTCCTTAAAAGGTTCAACATACATGAGGCCAAAGAACAACCAACACCAATGAGCACTTTAATAAAGATCAACAAAGATAAAGAAGGTAAAAGTATTGATGCAAAGATATATAGAAACATGATAGGTGCATTATTATATTTAACTACATCTATGCTTGATATTCTATTTAGTGTATACATGTATGCTAGATTTTAAGCAAATCCTAAGGAGTCATATTTGAATGAAGTAAAATGAATCTTGAAATATCTTAAGGGAACTCCCAATGTTGGCTTATGGTACCCTAAGAACTTAACATTCAAATTACATGCATTATTAGTTGTTGATTTCCGATGATGCAAAATAGATAGAAAAAACACTAATAGTACATGCCAATTTCTAGGAAACATGTTAGTTTCATGGTTTTTTGAAAAACCAAAATTCGGTTGCAACCTCTACTATAGAAACTGAATATGTTTCTGCAGCTAGTTGTTGTGCCCAAATTCTTTAGGTGAACAAAAACTTTTAGATTTTAGTTTTGAAAAAGTAAGAACACCTATATATTGTGATCACATTAGTGCAATACAACTTTCGAAAAATCTAATATTGCACTCTAAGACCAAACATATAGATATTAGGCATCATTTCTTACGTAATCATGTTAGCAAAGGTGATATTATACTTGAATTTATTGATACTAACCACCAACTAGCTGATATTTTTACCAAGCCTTTAGGTAAAGAAAGATTTGCTTATATAAGGAGGGAGCTTAGAATGATTGATACAAGTCAAGTAAGTGCCTAATAACTTAGCTTTTAATTTTGCATGTTAGTTGTTTGATGCTTTGATTAAGTGATTGGATATGTATATATGCAAATGGCTGTATGCAAGTGATTATATGCAAGTGATTAGATATATGTTTGTATATGCTTGTTTTGAAATTAAATTCGAGTTGAATCGATGTAACTTTATAGTTGACATCAATCAACACTCGATTTCATATATCAAATACCTTATTAAATCAAAATATCCAAGTTTTGTAACTTAAGAACTATATCAAACTGGCTTCGAGTAACTACCTCTGACAATGTCCTACAAATCTCGTCTGACAAACTGTTACAATCTTTTCTTTCTATTTCTCAGACTGATATTATCTCTGACCATGCTTTTACTGCTATTAGATCTCTGAACTTACTGAATCTTAGAAACTGATAAATTAATAGCAAACTATACATGAAATAAAGTCTTTGAATCTTTGATACTCTCTGTCTTGGGCCTCAAATTTGTTTCTCATATTGACATTGGATAATAACCCGTCTAGTATCTAATAACTGTCTCTTCTCCTAACTCTTGCTATCTTTTTCTAACAAACGGCTAAATCTCTTCTCTTATCACATCTCAGACCATCTCTATATCTCAAATCCTCTACTTTCCAAGAGTTTAAAGCTTTTTGGGATCCTCTCTTAACACTCTTTGGTCAGGAAAACTAGGGTCACTACTCTAAAACTTTGGGAGACTATGATCTCATCCCTAAGATCACATAACAAAGAAAACAAAATCTAAAAACTAAACAAAATCAACTATTGAGATACTTACACTGAAGGAAACATGAACTCTGGCTATGGGGATACATTAACTCTTTGCTCATGTATTTTTTTTTTTTAACAACACTATTTTGAAAACATACTTTTTGAAAACATTAGCTCATAATAGCTCTGATTCCAAAACTTGTAGTGAACCCTGTTATATGTCACTGTGTGGTTATATTATATGAACATTTGATACATATATTATTATTATTATTATTATTATTTCAAAACCATTTATAACATATAACAAAAATCCTTATAAGGCAACTGCTTCTTTGAAAACCATACACTATGTGGAAGCTATAGTTATAACATGATAGAGTATTAAAACCCATTGTACATGACTTAAGAAAATTGTACTATAATACTACATAATACTTGTAGCATCATAGATCAGAAAAGCCCTTAAGGGTAAAATTTTGGGTTAGAAATGAAATTCAGAAATAGATTGGGAGTCTAGAAGAGTTCAGGGGTGAGTTAATAAATTTTCAGAGCTTGTGTGGCTTTCGTATGATTCTTTTAGGGAGGTTTCGATCATGCGAAGTGCGGGAAATGAATAATCTTCATTTTCCCATGTGCACGTCCATGTACATTGCTTTGCATGCCCGTGCAAGTTGCCTAGAAGAGAGAGACAGAAGATTTAAGTTTTATTTTTCTCACCCAGCTTCCCATTTTCAGCATTTTCTCTTGTTTCAGCTCCTCCCAACCTTAGAGAGGAAATTCAACCTCCAGCAGCTCCCGAACCAGCTAGAGAGCCAAGAAATTAGCTTGAGAGAAAGGTTTCCAGTGACTATGGCGAGAGGTAAGTGTTTGCTTACTTCTCCTTGTGTTTTCCCAGGTTGTTTTGATGAATTGTGATGCTTGGATGAATCTCTTGCATGTTGATGAGCTTTGTGCATGTTTATATGTTAAGATGATGATGAATTTTCCACCTTTGAACCATGCAAGCTTGTTGTGTGTGTTTAGCGAGAGAAAGGAGATCCTTCCATGGTGGAATCTGTGCTAGTTGATGCTTGTTGAAATGGATGCTTGTAAGGTGCTTATTGAGGTGTTGAGAATATGTGTTAGAAGTTTATTTGAGATTGATTAAGAAATGGTATGTGAATTGTGCATTTTCAGGCATGTGTTCTTGTTGGAGAACAAGACACACGGTCGTGTGCTTGCATGAGCACGACCGGGTGCCTTTGTTTTTGTAGGAGCATGCCCGTGTGCACACTGTGTGCACGACCAGAAATGCAGATGCACGCCCGTGTGTCCTGAGGACTACTGTCGTGTGCTAACGTATTACATGAAATTGTCCAGAAATTCTAAAAACGTGCATGACCTACTGCACGGCCAGCACACGATCTTGTGCGTCTGGGCACACGCCCATGTGCCTTTACCATGCATGCCCGTGTGTGACCTCTGCACGTCCGTGTGTCTTACTCACACACCCGTGCAGCAGCATAAACTTTCAGAATAAGTAGAAAAATGAACAATTAAGCATGGGAAACCAATTCTAATGATTAATCAGCATCAGATAATCAGATAATCAGATAATAAAGCTGCATATACATACAATAGCATGTCATGTAGCTTGAGAGAGGATTAAGGGATTCGAATTCAATAGTTTTCAGTGTTTAGAACCCGATATATGGGTTATAGTATTGGGTGAACTCGAGGGGGCATTTGTGGAATTCAGCTTTCTGACACCAGTCAGAATGTCTAACATTTTAGATTCAACTTTTTAGCCAGTAGTTAGACTGTTCAGCCCATATGGCCAGGATGCCGAATCTCTGTGTTCATCAGCTTGAGAAGCCCAGCAGGTACCTTTGGGTACATATAGATATTCAGTTGCATGCATCCATAATTATTTTTAGTTAGCATGACATGGCATATACCACAGTTTCAGTATGTATATTTTCAGTTTTGGACTTGATGGGTCATCTTGTAAATGTTTTCAATTACTCGGATGTAAAACAATGTATAGAACAGTATGTATATATGATAAAGGCCAGTTTGGTCCCATTGTACAGTTTATTGTATTTTCAGTTTACGCTTCCACAGATGTATTCAGATTATATAGCAGTAGTTTTCTTTTCGTAGGATTCCGATCGCGTGTACCCGTATTTCCAGATTATTAATAAAAAGAACCCCAGTATTCAGCAGCAAGGATACGCGTGGCGGTGGGTCTTACATTGTTGGTATTAGAGTAGTTTTCTATGCCATTTTAGTAGTGATTTGAGCTTGTAAGTGTGTGGGGACTGTTTTCTCTCCTTCGCAGCCATCGTCCAGACCTTCCTTACAGCACAAGTCAGGTATTTATTTCTAGCTTATGATATGAGTTGTGTTTCTAACCCCTTGTTTATTGGTGATGCTATAAATAGAGACAAGTATGTCCCTAGATGTATAGATGAGATAGACAGTAGTTCTCCCGCCTGTCCTATAAGTGTTAGTGATAGGTGGTGATCTCAGAGTACCTTCCATGTGTCTATGAGACCAGAGCAGTTGAGAGAAATGATTGGGGATGCAGTCAGAGAAAGTCTTCAGCAGCTGGTGTGGGAAAAATTCCAAAACCAGTGAGAGTAACTCCTCCCCAGTATGAGAGCTATCAGATTCCTATAAGAAGGCAGTCTCAGCCACAATTTCAGTCTCAGCCACAGTATCAACATCAGTATCAGTCTCAGCCTCAGTTAGTATCTAACGGGTTATACAGAGCACAGTCAGAGTATGAGTATAGAGACAGCTGGTACTAGTTCTTCAGACAGGCTTCATCTGATCTACCATTTGCTAGGGTCGTTTCAGCCAGTAAAATTCAGTAGGTCCGAGATCCAATAGTGGTAGAGGAATGGGAAGAGTCAATGGAGAGTGTTATGGGTCTCTTCATATTGTCAGAGAGAGAAAGTTCGATATGCATTGTTCCTATTGAGGGGTGATGCCAAGGTTTGGTGGGGTCTAGCCAAGGCCTCCATTAATAAGGAGCATCTAACTTAGACAGAATTTGGACAACTTTTTGATGCAGAGTACAGGAGTACAAAGATGGTGTATGCTAAGGCCCAACAGTTTATTGATCTGACTTAAGGGTCCAGCTCAGTTAAAGAGTACGCCACCAGGTTTAATGCTTTGGCGAGATTTGTCCCGAATTTGGCAGGGACAAAGATGGGTAGAGTTTAGAAATTCATCCATGGCTTGCATCCTGCAATAGCCAATGATGTCATGACATGAGTTGATCCTCTCCAATGGTTCAGTGATGCTCTGGGGAGAACGCTCAGATCAGAGGCTGGTCTTCAGAGGATGAGTGCCCTGACCAGATCAGTTGAGAGAGAGCAGAGGACAGAGGACAGAGGCAAGAGACCGATGTTAGCCAAGAGGTCAACCAGAGGTTTTCAGAGTCAGAGACAAAGACTTGCACCCTAGTTGCCATAGTGTATTAGATGTGGCAGGCACCATTCAGAAGAGTGTTTAGCCGATCAGATTGTATGTTACGGGTGCCGTCAGCCAGGGCACATGATTGTAGAGTGCCTAGCCAGAGATGGAGTTGGTGTTGGGGCGAGCAGAGGCAGTGTTGGTCAGTTTAGAGGCTGAGAAGGTCTACCCAGAGGTAGAGCAGACATTCCCAGAGCTGATGGTGTAGCACCTAAGGGAGGTGCTGGTCCTTCCGGAGTAGGCAGAGCCAGAGCCAGAGCCAGAGCTTATACTGTCTGCCAGGAGCAGGCAGAGGCCATTCCCCATGTGGTAACTGGTCAGTTGCTTTATTTTGGTACTCTTTTATTTGTACTTGTTGATTGTGGAGTCACACACAACTTTGTAGTTTGGAGTGTAGTGGAGAGATTAGGGGTTGACCCTAGTGTAGCCAGTTGGAGTATCCATGTAGAGATTCCAGATAAGGGTTATGTGTTGAGTGATAGAGTCCTCTTAGATCAGGAGATAGAGATTATGGGTAGATCCATGATGATAGATCTGATTCTACTAGAGTTAGCAGATTTCGATATGATCTTGGGGATGGATTTCTTGGGGAGATACAATATAAAGATAGATTGTAGAAGGAAGAAAGTGAGATTCTACATAAGTCCTGATCAGTTTGTGTTTGATGAGGGCAGAGTCGACAGCATGATGATCTCTTGTATCCAGGCGAGCAGATTGATGAGATAGAGTTGTGTTGGATATTTAGCCAATGTTATGTGCAGTAGTAAAGTGGGTTCAGGTATCGAAGAGGTGCTAGTAGTCAGAGAGTTTTCAGATGTCTTCCCAGAAGAGTTGCCAGGGTTACCTCGGGACAGAGAGTTGGAGTTTAGTGTCGAGCTTCTTCCTGGTACAACTCCAATCTTTAAGGTTTCATATCGGATGGCTCTAGTTGAACTCCAGGAGTTAAAGAAACAACTTCAAGAGTTAACAGATAAGAGATTCATCAGGCCTAATTGTTCACCTTGAGGAGCTCCAATTCTGTTTGTTAAGAAGAAAGATGGGTCGATGAGGATGTGTATCGACTATAAGGATCTGAACAGAGTGACAGTGAAGAACAAGTATCCCTTGCCAAAGATAGACGACCTTTTTGATCAATTAAGAGGTGTAGCAGTATTTTCGAAGATTGACCTGAGATCTAGATACTATTAAGTCAGAGTGGCAGATAAGGATGTTCCCAAGACAGCTTTCAGGACTAGATATGGGCATTATGAGTTCGTGGTGTTACATTTTGGGCATTTCAGTGGACGCCAGCAAGGTAGAAGCAATATTGAGTTAGCCAAGGCCGAAGACAGTAAAAGAGGTGCGAAGCTTCCTTGGGTTGGCAAGCTATTACAGAAGATTCATTGAGGGATTCTAGAGCCTAGTGAGACCTCTCACTACCTTGACTAGGAAAAAAGTCCCATTTGTATGGACAGAGGAGTGCGAGACCCAGTTTCAGGAGCTCAAGTAGAGGTTGATTAGTGCTTCAGTTTTGGTGCTACCTTAGGAGGGGGTAGAGTTTGATATCTACACAGATGCATCCCATCGGGGCAGTTTTGATGCAGAATGGTAGGGTTATTGCCTATGCCTCTAGACAATTGAGGGCTCATGAGTTGAGATACCCTACCCACAACTTAGAGTTAGTAGCAGTTGTATTCGCCCTAAAGATTTGGAGACATTATCTCTATGGGGTCAAGTGCAGCATCTATTCAGATCATAAGAGTCTGAAGTATTTCTTCACCCAGAAAGAGCTTAATATGAGATAGAGGAGATGGTTAGAGCTGATGAAAGATTATGACTGTGACATCAGATATCACCTAGGGAGAGCCAATGTAGTGGTTGATGCATTGAGTGGGTGAGTAGCCTTATCCAGTTTTTCAGTTCAGAGAAAGTTGTAGTATGAGATTGCCAGAGAGCAGATTGAGATAGTGACTACGAGTTTCTCTAGACTTCGGATTAGATCCTTACTGTATGATGAGATCAGAGACAATTAGATATCAGATGAGTGGACTCAGAGTATACTTTAGAGGATGTCAGAGAGATCAGTGCTAGACTTTAAGTTTAGAGATGAGATCTTGAGGTTCACAGATAAAGTATGTGTACCACAGAGTTCAGAGTTGAGGCAGAAAATTTTGTCAGAGTCATACAGTACGGTGTATTCAGTGCACCCAAGTAGCACGAAATGTACCAATATCTCAAGAAGAGTTTTTGGTGGTCAGGCATGAAGAAGGACATAACAGACTTTGTTTCCAGATATCTAATATGTCAGCAGGTGAAGGCAGAGCACTAGAGGCCCTCAGGATTACTTCATCCCTTTAGTATTCTAGAGTGGAAGTGGGAGGACATCTCTATGGACTTCATTTCGGGTCTTTCTAGAGTCTAGAGAGGATTTGATGGTATATGGGTGATAGTGGACAGACTCAGCAAGTCAGCTCATTTCTTGCCAGTCAAATAGGGTATGTCTATAGATCAGTTAGAGCGGTTGTATATCAGAGAGGTGGTTAGACTCCATAGTGTTCCTAGGACGATAATGTTAGACAGAGACTCCAGATTGTTGTCAGCTTTCTGGAGGTCATTGTAAAGAGCCTTGGGAACCAGATTGCAGTTCAGCTCAGCATACCACCCTCAGACAGATGGCAAGACTGAGAGGGTGAATAAAATTTTAGAGGATATGCTGAGAGCTTGTTGTATGGACTTCTAGACTGATTGGGCAGAGTTGTTTCCTTTTCTAGAGTTTACGTTTAATAATAGCTACCAGACAATTATCTAGATAGCTCCGTTTGAGGCTCTATATGGTCAAAAGTGTAGATCTCCTCTTCATTTGGGTTGAGGTTAGAGAGAGAGATTCTCTAGAGACAGTTGTGGGTCTAAAGATAGTTTAGGGGATGATTGAGCAGATCAATATCATTAGACAGAGAATGAGATAGGCCTAGGATCGACAAAAGAGCTATGTTGATTTAAGGCGCAGAGAGATTAGGTTTTCAGTGGGTGACAAAGTTTTTCTGAGAATTGCACCCTATAGGCAAGTTCTCAGATTTGGCAAGAAGGGGAAGTGTGCTCCTAGATTCATTGGTCCCTACGAGATACTTGAGAGAGTGGGGATGGTTGCCTACAGACTTGCACCGCCAGCCAGTGTGGACAGAATCCACAACGTCTTTCATGTATCTCAGTTGAGGAAGTATGTGGGAGATGAGTTTCAGTTTTCAGATGTGGATCTTGTAGAAGATTTGAGTTATCAAGAGTTGTCAATTCAGATCCTAGATTACAAAGTCAAGGTTCTTAGGAATAAAGAGATTCCCCTTGTGAAGGTCTTATGGCACAGCCAGAGAGTGGAGGAAGCCACTTGGGAGGTAGAGTCTGAGATCAGGGATAGATTTCCAGAGTTATTCAGGTAAATCTCAGGGTCAAAATTTTTATAAGGGGGGAGGAAATGTAGCATCCTAGATCAGAAAAGCCCTTAGGGGTAGAATTTTAGGGTTAGAAATGAAATTCATAAATAGATTGGGAGTCTAGAAGAGTTCAGGGGTGAGTTGGTAAATTTTCAGAGCTTGTGTGGCTTTCGTATGATTCCTTTAGGGAGGTTTCGATCATGCGAAGTGTGGGAAATGAATAATCTTCATTTTCCCATGTGCACGCCCGTGTAAGTTGCCTAGAAGAGAGAGATGGGAGATTTAAGTTTTATTTTTCTCACCCAACTTCCCATTTTCAGCATTTTCTCTTGTTTTAGCTCCTCCCAACCTTAGAGAGGAAATTCAATCTTCAACAGCTCCCGAACCAGCTAGAGAGCCAAGAAATTAGCTTGAGAGAAAGGTTTCCAATGGCTATGGCGAGAGGTAAGTGTTCACTTACTTCTCCTTGTGTTTTCCCAACTTGTTTTGATGAATTGTGATGCTTGGATGAATCCCTTGCATGTTGATAAGCTTTGTGCATGTTTATATGTTGAAATGATGATGAATTTTCCACCCTTGAACCATGCATGCTTGTTGTATGTGTTAAATGAGAGAAAGGAGATCCTTCCTTGGTGGAATCCGTACTAGTTGATGCATGTTGAAATGGATGCTTGTAAGGTGCTTATTGAGGTGTTAGGAATGTGCGTTAGAAGTTGATTTGAGATTAATTGAGAAATAGTATGTGAATTGTGCATTTTCAGGCATGTGTTCTTGTTGGAGAACAAGACACACGGTCATGTGCTTGCATGAGCATGACCGTGTGCCTTTGTTTTTGGAGGAGCACGCCCATGTGCACAGCCAGAAATGCAGATGCACGCCCATGTGTCTTGAGGAGCACAACCGTGTGCCAACTTATTGCGTGAAATTGTCCAAAAATTCCAGAAGCGTGCACGATCGGCTGCACGGCCAGTGCACGATCTCGTGCGTCTGGGCACACGCCCGTGTGCCTTTGCCATGCATGCCCGTGTGTGACCTCTACACGTCCGTGTGTCTTGCTCACACACTCGTGCAACAACAGAAACTTTCAGAATAACTAGAAAAAGGAACAATTAAGCATGGGAAACCAATTCTAATGATTAATCAGCATCAGATAATCAGATAATAAAGTTGCATATGCATACCATAACATGTCATGTAGCTTGAGAGAGGATCAAGGGATCTAAATTCAGTAGTTTTCAGTATTCAGAACCCGATATACGGGTTATAGTATTGGGTGAACTTGAGGGGGCATCTGTGGGATTCAGCTTTCTGACACCAGTCAGATTGTCTAGCAGTTCAGGTTCAGTTTCAGCTTTCTGACACTAGTCAGAATGTCTAGCATTCCAGATTCAGTTTTCTAGCCAGTAGCTAGACTGTTAGCCCACATGGCTAGGATGCCGAATCCCTATGTTCATTAGCCTGATCAGCCAAGTAGGTACCTTCGGGTACATACAGTTTTTCAGTTGCATGCATCCATAGTTATTTTCAGTTAGCATGACATGACATATACATTATGACATGGATAATAATGAAATTAGTAAATAAATGAGATTCAGATAATCAGACTAATCAGTTTCAGATTCCCGTAAGCGACAAGATGTATGAATAGGGCTGAAGCCAGGTATGTATGAGATTGTATGTTGCTTGCTTGGGTTGAGGAAACTAAGGAATGCTTACTGGGTGATCTTTATCACTCATCCCCCTCATTCTTCCTTCCTTTTCAGGTGTGCATGCTGTTGGCGAGGAGTGGGTGGTTCGAGGCTAGCAGGAGAGGGCCCACACCACAGTTTCAGTATGTATATTTTCAGTTTTGGACCTGATGGGTCATCTTGTAAATCTTTTCAGTTACTTGGATGTAAAACAATGTACAGAACAGTATGTATATATGATAAAGGCCAGTTTGGGCCTATTATACAGTTTATTCTATTTTCAGTTTACGCTTCTGCAAATGTATTCAGATTTATAGTGGTAGTTTTCTTTTCGTAGGATTCTCGTTGCGTGTACCTGTATTTCCAGATTATTAATAAAAAGAACCCTAGTGTTCAGCAGCAGAGGTACACGTGGCGACGGGTCGTACAATACTAGTATCTGAAAACATATACATAAGTGACACTGTATATCTTATGCAAGAACATTACAAAACATGTGAGCTAATATGCGATTTATTAAAAACTAGATACATACATATATGTATAAATTTGAAAGCTCGGGTAAAAACCTACTCAACTGTATCCCACTCTCTAGCCATTTAACACTTCAACTAATCTCCCTAAAACTCTGACCTGCAAGAAAAGAAAAGTGAAAGGAATGAGTGATAAGTCACTCAGTAAGTATCTCCTTGTGTAAGCTCTAAGCTTTATAACTCAACTATCGAAGTCCTCTTTTTGAAAATCATTATCCTGTTCTCTTTCTTAAACTCTGAAATTTAGAATGCTCTCGAGTTTTCTAAGGTTTCTGCTAAACTCTTTATATTTGTGCTTATGTTATTTCTTACTTTATAGGTTTCTTTCAAAGGATCTTAATATCTAGATTCTAACTCATGCCTTGCCATAATTACATATACAACACAATATGAAATATTTAGATCCTTCAGACTAGCACTCTATCTTTCTCTCTTTTTATTGCCTTATCTTCCTTTATAATCTTCAAAGATTATCTAACAAGTTTATTCTTCTAAAATACTCATGATTGGTCATGAGAATTTATCTATTTTCTCTTCTTATTAAACTACGAAGTCTATTTCTTAGTGAAGATGTATATGATCATTATATCATTAATCAATGATACTTATGATCTCTTGAAGTTTAACTAATTTCTTTTCTAGTTTTGCCTTGAGTATGTAATACGTCAGACTATGATACTCGTTATTAGTTACAAGTTATTATCAGTTGTTCTGTTCATGCTTTATACTGTAGATTTACAAACATATTTTATTTTGTATTAGATGTTCTGTCTTTTCTCTTACTTATCAATCTATCTGATAAGTTCTATTTCATTAACCATTACAACAATGAGTTCTCTGGTTTATTTATTTGCATATTGTGTATGTCATGATATTAAGTATGTTGAAAACATGACTAGTTATGTTGAAAATCATATCTAGGCCCTTGAGCCTATTTACTAAAAATATCTTTCTGAAAATAACTTTACTAAAAAACACTATTCGAATCTAAAGATCCTGAAATACTGAAAAGTTGAGTAATAAAATTGTATTTGAAATGTCTCTATACCCATATAGGTACCTGCTATACTGATTAGACTGATAAATATAGAGATTCGACACCTTGGCTATGTGAGTTTGATACTACTAATGCACATCCAACGCTCACATGTGCCCCCTCATATTCACCTCTTAATAACTAACTTAGATATCGAGTTGTAATGTTAGAAACTCATGTATATGGTTCTTATGATCCCTTTTTCTGAAATCACTACTTGACATGCTATGTCATGTAATGAATTATGTATACATAATGTCTGTTGATGAAGTACTAATAATATAAAATTATGGTGTTGATAAGGCTAATGAATACAGAGATTCAACACCCTGGTCGTGTGAGTTTAATATTATTGATACACATCCAACACTCACTTGAACAAGTTTGGTCAATGACCATGTTTTCTCTAACAGACACTAATTCTCTCTCTAACTAGCACTCTTTCTAATGAGTTTGGTCAAAGATCATGTCCTTTCTAACGGACACTGGTTCCTTCTCTAACAAGTGTGCGAATTCATAAGTACCCCATCGTGTTCACTTTAAATAATTAACCCAGATATCAGGTTATAATACTGGAACTAATGCATAAGGATCCCTTGATCCGATTTGAAAATCACTAAGTTGGCATGCTATGCTAAATAATGTTATACATGCATGAAATCTTATCATTTCTTTTTCTCTGGTTACATTTCGTGTAATTGTGTAGTTATTATAGTTTTATTCAGTGTATTCTTACCAAAGCTCATAGTTATTTGAGTTATTAACTTATTAATGAGTTATACGTATACTGTTCGGCATTTAGTTATGTTTTTACAAGCTTTTTGTTGTTATTTTCCTGTTTCCATCCTATTTCTATCTTTATCTTAATTTTTTACTCGTAGCCTATCACTAGGCTACACTATTATAGAATGTGAAAGAGTGTTATTATGTTGATAGAAGATTGAAGTGTGATTTTGGAAAGGTATTCTATATTTTTCTCTTTTATCTTCCTTTTTCTTTTTGTTTTTTGCTTTTATCTTACTATTCAACTACTTCTACTAGATGCATAGGTGTGTATTAGGCGACACATAATCGTGTATGGTAATGCATGGGACCGTGTGTAAGATGTGTGTCTAATTGTGCTAGCTTTTGGAATCTTTTATAAGAAGTTGGTTGACCACATGAGCATGTGGTGTGAACATATATTCGTGCAGTCAAGGCACAAGGTTATGTCCCATACTTGCACGGGCATGTAACTACCCTCTAATACTCCATGTTTTGCTTACATAGGCATGTGAAATTGGGATTGAGCACACGGGCATGTGCTCAGGTCACATGGGCTTGTGTCTAGGTTTTTATATGCGCACAGGTGCTATGCAAGGTCGTGCTTATGTAGAAATGAGGGCATATGAGTGTGTACCTACAGACACATGGTCGTGTGCTCAATTTGATTTTTGTAGATAGCGCTTGGAAACCTAGATGTTCCTAACCAAATCACTTCCAAACTTCATTCAATCATCAATACATACTCAAGGCTTTTACCAACACATTCATATTCATCCAAATATTATCTCAATCATGCCACATATCATAAATAAAGCGTGAAACATAAATAAACACATACACTAGCACACTAGCATGTTTCTATCTCCAAATCTCATCTATTTCAGCCTCATCAACTTACAATCAAGCTTAATAAACTAGAAACATACTTATATTGCCACATAACCTAACCAGGAGGCTATATATATTCTAAAAGTAAGAGAAAAGGTAAGGAAATATATACTTGGAGCTGTTAATGGCTTCAATCTCTCTAACTTCGGCTAGGTTCCTAACTGGATTAGGGTTGGCTGAAAGAGAAAAAGAAGATGAAGAATCAGTGAGAAAACTGGCTACACTCTCTTAGGGAAGAAAATCTCTACTTTACATAGTAGACAACCCAAGGAAGACATATAGGCATGTGCAATAAGGCGTACGGTCGTGTTCCTTACACAAGGGACGCACAGTCATGTATTCAAGGTACACGGTCGTGCTCCACACACATACCACTATATAAAGACATTAAAAGACTATTTTACCCTTCTTAACTCTTCTAAATCTATTCTCTAGCTATAAAATCTCCCTTTTAGCCCTGATCCATGGCTTAGAAAGACCATTCTGCCTTTGGGCTATTACATGACCTAAATTCTATAATTGTGATATGTACTTATATGCATGATTTGACGTTAATTAAGATTGTTTGATAATGACCACATGAAATTAAGCAAGAAAATTGACAATTAAGCATACAAGAAACAAGGTTGAGGTTAAATGTACAAAACATAAGTTATATAATATATTGATTGATTTAATTACTAAAAGTTGCTTCTAAGGTACATTTTCTTGCTTGTTTAAGTATATTTGTTAATGATCATGGATTTAAATTGAATATGTGGTTGATAAATTTTGATAAAATGATTATGAACATGAATAATGTTGTTATTGAGTGTATCAACATGTTTAATGTCATTGATGTGTTTATTAAGCATGATAAGAATGCTTTAGTGATGTAATGATTATTTAGTGATAAATTGATCATATTATATGTTGTTGAAATGTTTGGTGATAGATTGATAAAGATCAGTAGCTATTGGCTAAGATCCATTAAAGTAAAGCATGATGGATGATTGTGTGAGCGAAAGGCATACAATCGTGTACTCATAGTTGTAACATCAAGCACAATCGAGGTATTGCTAAAATAACACAAGCATGAGTTGGTGAGTCATGGTTACATGTTTGTCATTTCCACATCAGTTGGAATTTAGGAGGGCACAATCATGTAGCTTAAATGTACACTATCGTGCATATCGTCTAGAATAGAAAAATAATAATAATGAATATTTTAAAGATTTAATTATGTAGAATATTAAGAAACATATTAATTAAGCAATATTAATAAGATTAAATGCATCATATATGTCACATGACATAACTACCAAGGAAATGATTTAAGAAAATAAGAAAAATGTTTTATTTGCTTTTTGATTTTTGGATTAAATATGTATGTTTTATGAGAAGTAGAAAACCAATGTTCTAGAAATCTTCTAGAGGTGAATACAATGGGGCATCTATGGGTTTGCATGCTTGTTAAAGAGGAAAATTAACAATCGTTAGAAAGTATATGACTATTGGCTAAACTCGCTTGAGAGAGTACTAGTTGTGCATCAGTTTTTAACTCATATGGTTAGGGTGTCAAATCTATGTGTTCATCAATTTGGTCAACTAATAGGTTTTTATAAAAGTTTTTATGAAAGATAATTATTTTATAACAAGTTTTTATGATGAGATTTTCATATTGATTATAATGATTTTATGAATATGACTTTTAAGAATGAAGCCTTTGGGTTAAGTCATAGTTTTCAACATGACACTCATAAGAAAAAAAAAAGTAAGATTTATGAAATAGTAAGAAGAAAGAATAATGTAAGATAAGTGAAATTAAGTTAAGACATTGAGATAAGAATGATAAGTTATTAACTAAGAAAGATTAAGTATTTTAAGATGTGAATTCAAAGATTAATGTTATATATGTCATGTTTAAAAGATTGCCTATTGAGTGATTTGTCACTCATTCCAAATCCATTTTTTACAGGTTCAGTTCTTTTGCTTATTGTGTAGCGGTATAGATGAGGCTACTGTTATCAAGATTACATGAAAGTTTTATATACAATTTATGTTTACATTTTTTGTTTTAAAAACAATTCATATGTTTTACAACAACAAATATTTCATATTCTATACTATGAATAATAATAAAGAAGTATATTTAATACGTTTTGCATGATATAAATTTTAATAAAAATTTAATAAAAGAGAGATTTTAGAAGTATGATTTATGATTATGTTGTTAACATTCTGCATATATATGAGAAAAGTTAAGTGTGTATGTGATACTATATATATATATATATATATATATATATATATATACACATATATATGTATGTATATGTATATGTGTATGTATATGTATGTATACATATATATACATATATATATATATATAGTAGTAGTATTATAGATGCATGATCATGACCCTCCTAAATTCCAATTGATATAGAATTAAATCACCACATGACTATAACTCACCATCTCATGGTCGTGTCTCCAAGAAAACACAACATCAACCTTTTTCTTATGTTTGTGCATGCATGGCTATGATGTTGTAGAACACAGATGCATAACTATGCATTTCTCACAAACATAATCATGCCATGATTTGCTTGTATAAATGTCAGTCAAACAACCATCAATCACCACTAAACCACCGTTATTTAACATCAAACAACATATATAATCATTCAATCATAGTTATACATTCATTACAATAACAAATCACAATTAAACATGTTTATAACTTTATCACTAACACATCACATTATGTTCTTAATTATAGTATGTATTTCACTAAATTTCAATATCAAGGAAACATGAATCATATACAACTCATAATTCATGTTAAAATCATTGAAATCTAAGAAAATACATACCTTAGGAGCAATTTCTAATAATCAAAATTCATAATATAGGAACAGATTAACAATTCATGCATAATCATTCTTTAAAGATTAAATCTACATTATTATATGCTTAATTTTACTTAATCTCATGTAATTACATTTTATCGTCATTAATCCAGTTCAATTAACATTAAATCAAGCTACAAGCACCAGATCAAAGGAAGCTCATGTATTAATCTCATAATCAATATACATAGTTTAAGAAATTTACTTACTATTTTCACTTATCAACTTCCACCCTTTGTCTAACTATTTCTCCAATCACTGATGATGATCAATAATGATCTCGAGCTTTATCAACTCTCTATTACACTCTTTCTAGAAGTTTTAACATTTAGTGATTTGATAATTTTGAAATGAAATGAATTTGAACTACTTAATATAGGTGGTGTCGAAACATGACATATATAGTCACATATACTAAGACACACAGTCACAGTTATCCTTGATGAGAATTTTAAATTCCTATACCATCTTGTATTGTACACATGGCAACATCTCAGGGTGATAGGTTTACAACCCAAAATAAAGTTAAGTTGACCATTTTACTTTTAATATCAAATTAAATCAATTTAATACATAAAAATACTTAAAATTACTCTATTTCTTACCAAATTTACTATCGATGAGAACTGGGCCATTACAACTCTCCCACTCTCATAAAAGTTTTCTAGAATTACATAAATAACTTTAGAAAACTTTGTCTAAACTCAAACTTAACCTCCTAAGTAGACTCTTCATATCTCTAATTCTTTGGCAAAACCTTAACCAATTGAATATCTTTGTTCCTTAAGGACTTAACCTAATGAAAATATGAATTGACTACTCTTGATGACTTAGATAATTTATTAGCGTAATATCTTGAACCTCTAACACCTGTAAAAGATCACTCATATACTTTTTAATCAAAGAGACATAAAACACATTATGAATTTTATCCATATAGCAATAAAACTGGTCTATTAGTAACATTACTTGTGAAACCTGTTACTATATAATACTATTTACTATATTTATTATTATCATTATTGTTATCCCTTTTTTCATTTCAATAATATATAGTAGAAGTCCCACCAAGAATAAAATATTGCATATATAAAATATCTTATCTTTATTTTATTGAAAACATTGTATATCATACGTATAGAAATACCAAAAGCTACCAATAAACATACATACATACATACATACATATATATATAGCTATACACATAGAACAAAGTAAGACATATAAGCCATATACATGCCATCTAACAAAAACTAGGTCCCTTTTACAGCCATCACATGTCTTGGCTCAACTTTAATTGACTGACTTATAAAGAAAAAGGAACTGACAATGGTAAGTGATAAATCACTTAGTAAGTATTTTTCTATCTCTACCCACAATCAAGTACTACACAGATCTACTTTCATGGTCAAACAACTCATTTACTTTCCTGATTGATCATCTTTTCTCTTTGTTGTATAATTTGTTACAAACAAATGCATATGTATACTCAAAAACGTTTTTATTTTGTTTTCTAATGTCGTTTGATTTCATATTTTCTTTTTTTTTTTTTTTTTTTTTGCCTTATGATTCTTATTTGGTATACCCTTTACCTGGTATTTCGTGTGTATCATTAACAAGTTCTTCGATTGCTATTCATACTTTCTTATACTGCTCTATACTCAAATTCATGCTATGATGTCTGATATATGTCATCATATAATGTATGCTAAAATCATCCTATTGCCCTTTAACACGTTCATTAAAAATAATTTTTGAAACCTTAAATGTGATCCAAAGATCTTAAAATAATGTAAAATTCGAAAAACTAATTTCAAAATTTTTTTGAAAAATTTTAAAGTACAAATCAGACTAATGAACAAGGATTCAATACCCTAGCTATGTGAGTTTTAACTAAATTGATACTGATAAGTAAACTAATATTGATATCGGGCATTGAACTAGGTTTATAATCTAGAAACTAATAACTGATCACTAATAGTTGATAGCTGATCATCTGACGCATGACTAACATATATAAAGATCTTCCCGCCATGCGAATATTGGTTATACCCTTAATTGATGGGCACGTATATTCACAGGTGCCCCCTCATATTCACCTCTAAAATGATATTTGAAACATCAAATTTTATTTGAAAACATGCAAGTGGATCTCTCGATCTATTTCTAAAAACATTGTATGACATGTCATGTCATGTAAATGTTCATCATGCATGATGTTCTATTATTTCTTCTTTTTCTTTTATGTATATATTGTGTCACTAGCTATTATATATTACTGTATACTATAAATATAGGTTTTTTTGTTTTCAAAATTGAAACATATCTTAATATATCTTTAATACATAGCAAATTCTCACTCTAATTAGCTTAACTAAAAATATGTATGCAGAAGTTACAAATTAAATATGTAATGGAATGTTAAACCCACTGTACAATATCCTAAAGAAAATCCATATTTTTCTATTACATTTAACAAATACTGAAAACATATATGATACTATACATCTATATGTATGAGCAATATAAAGCATGAGCCAACATGTTATCTGTTAAAAACTGAATATCTACATATATATATATATATATATAAAAACTCAAGGGAAGACCTGCTTGAGTAGTATCCCACTCTCCCGCCATCTCGTGCTCCTAGCTCAGATCCTTAAAACACTAACTTGCAATAAAAAAAAAACTAAAGGGAATAAGAGAGAAGTCACTTAGTAAGTATCTCCTATCTATACCCTCAAATAGGGCTTAACTCTGCTCTGATCTTCCATTTGGTTGACTATTAAGTTAGAAAATTTAACCAAGTTTCTAACTAGCCTAATAACTCTTTTTGTTCTAGCTTATTTTATTTTCAACTTTTTTGCTTTCTTATTTGGATTCTTAACTAAGGATATTTCTAAACTTTTTCTCTTGCTTATCAAGTTTCTGATTACTTCCTTTAACTTAGCTTATACTCTACTTAGCTTACACTTAGTTTTTCCTTATTTTATCTCTATTACTTTACTACTTATCTGATTTCTAGTTTAATAGACTCTGTTTTATCTATAGCTAGTTTGACTGTTCATCTAAAAGACTCAACTTAATTCATTACTAGTCTTATAAATATATCATTTGAAGCTTAGCTTATAGTTCAAATTTTGATTCACACCTTGTCATAGTTATATATATGAATATACGTATACAACTCAATATGAAAATGAAAGGAAACAACTAATACGTCTACGCCCCTTCATAATATTCATTATCCTTTTCATTTCTTATTTAATATCTAGAAGCTAAGGTATTCTTAACTCTTTTCAAGTCTTAACTATACTTTGTTACACTTCTACTTATGAGGCATACCATATATGTGAGTTTATCTAGGGTTTTATTCCCTTCCTATTTCTAGAAGCTATATATATATATACATTTATAGTATTCATAACTGATTATGAGTATTCATTTGGATTCTTATGTCATTATATTATTGATTTTGTTTCTTACTAAGTCTGAAACTGATTAATATATGTTTGCTTAGTAATACTTATGATTTCTCCCAAATTTCAATTGGTTTCCATTATATTTTTTATTATATTATACATTGAATAAGTATATTATATTAAACTACTATACTACTTATAACTAGTCATGAGAAATCCATTTGATTTCTCTTCTCATTAAATTATGAATTTTGTTCTTATTGAAGCTATTTCTTGTTATGGGGTACTTGCTCAATAGTACTGATTTTTCATTCTTAAGTCTTCACTAGTTTCTTTTTGTTTCTAGTTATATTATATCTTGTGATGTAATATTTATGACTGGTCATGAGTTGTCATCTACTTATAAACTTTACTATTTGTTTCTTAGTTACTTTGTTTCTTATTTGGTGTTCTAATTAAAGTTTATTCTACAACCTTGTTTATGTTGTTACGTACCTAGACTCTATATGTGTTAGATTTTTAGAATTTGGTGTACTGACTTTCTATTATGTATCCATCTCTTTAGTAGGTTATCAATTTGTTTGATAAGTTCTACTTCATTTTATTATTACTTTTCATAATTTTTCGGTTCTACTTAATGTCATGCTAAGCATGACATGATATGAAGTATGCTGAAATCATGCTAAAAATCATGTCTAGTTTTGTTGGAAATCATATTTAGGCACTTGGGCCTGTTTGCTAGAAAATAACTTTTAAAAATGTTTTTTGAAAATATTATAGAGATTCGTAGATCCTATAAATACTAAAAACTAAGAAAAATCTATATTTGAAATCTTTATGTATCTGAAGGTATCTATTATGTTGTACAAATTAATGAATACAAATATTTGACACCTTAACCATTTAGTGTTTATATGAACTATAACTAATCAACCATCTAATGCTAATATCAGAACTGAGTCTGATATTGAACTGAATTTGAAACTAAAATTTGAACTGAATCTGATGCATGACCAGTATATATAAATGTCTTTTTGTATCATAGATGCTAGTGAACCCCTTAACTGACGGGCATGCATACCTATGGTGCCCCCTCATATTCACCTTTAAAATGATGTTTCGATCATTGTCTTTCTACTTTAAAAACACTTGTATATAGATCACTTGTTCCCTTTTTCTGAAAAACTAATATGACATACCATGTTATGTAATGCATATCATGCATATAATCTTATTATTTCTTTTTACTATTTACATTTTATATAGCTGTACAACTATTATAGTTTTCTTACAATGTATTTCTTACTGAATTTCTTATTTTCGTATCTTATTTAACTAGTTAATGAATTCTATAGAAACTATTTTGTACTATAATGCAAAGTTACTAACTTTCTATTCTGTTTACTTGTACTGTTTCTATGTAAACTGTTTATGGTTATGTTGTGTATCTAATAGTTTTCTATTTGTTACTTAATAACTATTTCTCTTTCTGTTTCAATATGCTTTTATACTGTCTGTGTTACTGTTTCCCTGTTTTCATTCAATTTTCCAATACAATCTCATGATTACTAATACTATTTCTAGGTTGATGTTGGGTTTCTCTTTCTTAGTTAAGTTTGAATGTGTGATTCTAGAAAAAAAAATATTTTATCTTACTACTTTTTAGTTGTTGTTTTAGGGGTTTCCTTATTATAATTTTAGTCTCTTTCTCCTTTCGGCTTATTCTTATTCTTGATTTATTTTTTCTCCTCTTACTCAACTTAGAAAACTTAATACGTTTCCTTATCACTGATATTCTACTGAATGGGGAGGAAAATCTCTAATTTATGTTAAGTGCATAGACATGGACTCTTAGATACACGATCATGTGTGAGCTACACAACCGTGTGTCTGGTTATACAAGAAAACATGCGAGTTTCTAGAAATTTTTCATAAAATCTGATTTTTTGCTAACACATGGTCGTGACCCTAACCTGTACGGTTGTAACCCTTCATAAATCTAGTCGTGCATACCTCATGTACATGACCATGATCTTGCAAAAGCACGACTATATGAGATGTGTATCTATTAAGCGCACAATCATGTATCTTGCTTTGTTTTGACAACCATGGCTGAAACACTAAGAATCCATTCCAAATCTCTATCAGTCTTAAATAAAACTTATTCTGATATTTATGCATGCAAAGTATGTCATTATATACATATTTTTCCCATCAATAATAGCCAAATCAATCTAACATGTTTCTAAAATTAGAAAACACCACACGTAACACATACCTATACTTTAAGCATGCTTCTACCTCTAACTATCTTAGTTCCTAAAATTTTATCATACCATGCTATTGGTAAAACTCAAAGCATGTTTCTTTTCTCATCTACTTACCCAAAATAGGGAAATACATACTAAATAAACAGAGAAATAAGAAAAAAGGTAAGGAAATAGTTATCTGGAATTGCTAGTGGATTTTGTTTCTCTAACTTTAGTTGAATCTTGGTTGGGTAAGGAAATGCTTACCTGGAATTGCTAGTGGCTTCTATTTCTTTAACTCTAGCTGAATCTTAACTAGATTGACTACTAGAAATTGGCTTCTCTCTCTAATAATCTGGTTAGGGTTGGCTGAGGAGAAATAAAGAGAAAGAAATTTGGGAAATTTGATACAGAAGAAAACCTAGCTTTATAAAATAGCAAGTATGCATAGGCGTGTAATAAGATGCACAAGTGTGCATGACAACGAGGACACACAGTCATGTGTCTAAAGATGCATGGTCATGCTCCTCTCACAACCCATATATAAAGGTTCCAAAAAGATTATTCCACCCTTAAAACTTTCCTGAATCAAATCTAGGGCTACAAAATCTCTCTCTTAACCTTGATCATGGCTTGGAAACACCATTCTTACTTCGAGATATTACATATACTGTAGAAACTAACTTTACCATTACTGTTTGGTTTACTATATATATTAGTGAAAGTTTTTTGATCCTCTAACTTTACAAACTGTTAGAAAATGTTTATCATATTTACGAAAGTTGTTTATTATAGTTCTTCAACTTATTCAACTTGTTCATAAGTTTTGTGTTTGGTGGTGTATGTTTTTGTGACTATTTTAATCATTATTTTTTATTTATCTTTCTATTCTCTGTTATATTCTATGAATTTTTTTTACTATTTCTATTACTTTCACTGGTTATATAAGTGCATGTATGGTCATGCATATGGTTGTGTAAGCTTCTGTAATTTTTGCTTTGACTCATTCTTACTGCATAGTCATGTACTCTAGGATGCACACTCGTACATAAACATATGGTCATGGTCGTGACCCTAGGTCCTATGATTATACCCCTACAAGACACCAGCTTCCTTATCTTAGCTATGTATACACTATAACATCTTAAGGTTAGAATGATATTTTAAGCCTTAAATCAGGATTAGAAGAGAGATTTTTTTAATCAGAGAATAACCTCAGTGAGTTAGAGAGCTATAACAATCTTTTTTGTAGGCTTTATATGCAGCTTATGAAAGAAGTACTACTTTGAGTCTCTAGACACATGCTTGTTTATCCCTTTTTTTGTCATGCATACCTGTACAACTTACCATTCATATCTGTCCATGCTTACTATTATATAAAGTTAGATTTCCTTTCTCGTTTCAACCAGTTTCTCATCCACTTTCTCTCCTGTTGAACCCTTGATGTTTTGATGATGAAAAAAATATGCTTAATTTGCTAATTAATCCTTTGCATGAAGTAATTCATGACAAAAGAAGGGAGACAAAGTTTTATTTTACAGGATATAGGTCTTGCATGACCGTGTGCTATTGTAACATGATCGTGCTTGACCAAAAGGGTCCTCGTATGTCCAAAACACGGGACCGTGCGCCTGATCGTGCAAGGTTTTATGAAAAACTAAAGAAAATTCTCAGAACCAACACAAGCGTGCGTTTATGATGCATGACTGTATGCATGCACAACACAGTTAACACACCATCAGCTCGACCATGTAGTATGACCGTGTAGAGTCAAAGATTTCAAAAGTCAAGGACATGATCGTGCGTATTTGGAGCACACGACCGTGTGTATAATGCATAAAGAACATGGGAGATCAAGTCGTGCAATAAAGCCATGCATCAAGTCAAAGCAACGCAGTCAACGTATGACCATGCACATGTTATACGCAAGACCATGCATGATGACAGATGAAGAGCACTACCAAGGAGGTCTTGCAAGGCTGATCGTGCAAGAGCTTAAAGGCATAAATTTAACACATGACCATACGGATATGGCACACGACCGTGCACTAGCAAAAGATTGCTCGTGTGCTGCCAGTGTGTTCGTCGTGCAACCAAGTCGTACAAGCCTCTGGAATTTTAAGCCAAAACCATGAAGGGTTGAAGCACGACCGTGCGTCAAAGGCACACGACCGTGCACCATTGGAGCTAAGTTTTAATTTGATCGTTGGGAGTCTGATCGAGGTAATAAATGTAGCATGCATGATCATACACTGAAAGAGCATAACCGTGCACTTGAAACTTTTATTACAATGCATTCATTTTTAACCACCTCAACAAATACAAAGCTAGGAAAATGGCTCTTTACTATTCTAGGCAATAAATGAAGTATAAAAGGAGACTCATTTGAAGTGAAGAAGGTTACAGAAAACGAATTACAAATCCAAGCTATCTTGCTCTACTCCTTGATTGCTCATTCTCTCTCAAAAAGCTTACAAATTTCTATACTTGAGAGATTTGCGTTTCATATTGTATCTTCAGCCTAATTAGAGGCAAAAACAATCACTCTTTTAATCATATCTCTACTGTTAAAAGGGTGAAATTTCTTTGCTGAAAAAACTATTGTATCTTCGGGTTTCGAAGATAGTAAAAACTTCAATCGGGTTTGATTGAGGAAGAAGACGTAGGAGGCTTGTGGTCAAAGCTCCGAACCTCTATAAATTTGGCTAAGCAATCTCTAAACTTATTCTCTCTTTATTGTTAGCATTATAGTTATAATTGTTGTATTGTGATTATTGCTTTAGAATTTTTTAATAATCCTATTCGCCCCCCCTCTAGTATTATTTCTCTAGCTATTAAGGTTTTTCAATTAGTATTAGAGTAGGTTTCTAGGAAATTCACAAAATCTAACGATTTTTAGAGTAAAAGATCTATATAGAGAAACGGCTAGCACTTTTACTCCGATTTTTAGTGAGGGACAATGCACAACTAGACCACCATTGTTTTGTAGTGTAAACTATACTCAATGGAAGATTAGAATGAGATTACATATAAGGTCAATAGATTACAAGCTATGGAAAATAATTGAACATGGAGATTTTGTTCCCTTAGATCCTAGAACAAACTTGCCTAAAGACGAAAATGAATATAATGATGAAGATGAAAAATTATTGAGTTTAAATGCCAAGGAAATTAACATCTTATTTTGTGCTTTGGATTCTACAGAATTTAATAGGGTATCTTTATGTGAATCAGCCAAGGAAGTGTGGACTATCCTGTAAACCACACATGAAGGAACGAGTTAAGTAAAAGAGTCCAAGATTGAACTATTGTTTAGAGAATACGAGCTATTCGAGATGAAGGCAAACGAGAATATAACAGACATGTATAAACTGTTTTTAAACTTAGTAAATGACCTGAGAGGACTAGGGAAGAAATTTGAGAATGTGGAATTAGTGAAGAAGGTGTTGAGGTCCTTATCGGAATCTTGGACCATGAAAATGACTACAATATAGGAATCCAAAGATTTAACGAAATTGAGGATAGATGAATTGATTGGAACCTTCGAAATGAAGAGGAAACCAAAGGAGGATAAAAGAAAAAAATACTAAGAGCATTACTTTGAAAGCTGTAGAAGAAGATGAAGAAGAGTCCTTCATGGATGAGGAGGATGTCCGACTGCTTGCAAGAAGATTTGGCAAATTCTTGTCAAAGAACAGGAGGATGAAAGGGAGAAACAACTTCAAATTGAAGGGGAAAGACAAAGAAGATAATGACAAGGAGGTCAATTGCTTTAAGTACAAAAAGCCTGGACATATTAGACAAGATTGTCCACTGCTTAAGAAAAAGAAAAAGGAGAATATTGAGAAAAGGTTCAAGAAGAAAGCCTTAGCTGCCACTTGGAGTGGTAGTGATGACTCAAGTGATGATAGTGATGAAGAGGAAAGAGCCAACTTGTGTTTCATGGCCAAAAGCGATTCGGAGGATAAAGAGGTATATGAATCCAATTCATGCTCTTTTAATGAATTGTAAGATACTTTTGATTCTTTACTATTAGAATTTAAAAATATTAGCTTTAGGAATAAAATGTTAAAGAAAGAAATGATTGGTTTGAAATTAAGTTTAGAAAAAGCTGAAAATGAATGTAAAAATGTTTTTGATGAGAAAAAAAATGTTGAAAACAATTTAAAGTCACTTATGAAAGAAAATGATGAGTTGAAAGCTAATTTAAACAAATCAAATGAAATCTTGGAAAAATTTAAGATAGGAACTAAAAGATTGGATGAGATGTTTGCATATCAAAGAAGTGTATTAAATAAAGAAGGTTTATGATACAATGGAGGCAATCCCTTTGTAAACAACCATAAACCTTTAAAAAGGCCTCAAGCCATTGAAATAAAATGTAAATATCGCTCTTATCTTGGACATACTATTAGGAAATGTCCAATTAAGAATGGCAAACCTTATAGAATAAAAAGGGTTTGGGTTCTTAAAGAGACAATTAAGACTAACCTTCCTGGACCCAAAACCGTTTGGGTACCAAAGAAGACTTAAATATATGTCTTGTATAGGTGTGCTTGGAGGTTAAGAGAATGAAGTCAAGCAAATGGTACTTGGACAGTGGATGTTCAAGACATATGACCGAAAACAAGAATCTCTTCACATCATTAAAGGAAAATGATGGAGGAAATGTAAATTTTGGAGATAATTCAAAGGGAAAAGTTGTTGGAATTGGCTCCATAGGTAACTCCTCTCTTACCATCAATGATGTTTTATATGTTGAAGGCCTTAAACATAATTTGCTAAGTATTAGCCAATTGTGTGATAAGGGTTTCAAAGTATGCTTTCATGCCTTGTGTTGTGAAATTATTGATAAGAGCACTAATAATATTGCATTCATAGGACAGAGGCACTCAAATGTGTATGCCATTGATTTACATAACATTGCATCAAATGATTTATGTCTCATGTCAAACAATGAGGAAGACATGTGGTTGTGGCATAGAAGATTAGGACATGCAAGCATTGATGTTTTGGAAAAATTATCTAAAAAGGATTTAGTTAAAGGTTTGCCAAAAATTATTTTAAAAAATGATGGAATTTGTGATGCATGTGTCTTAGGAAAGCAAACAAGAACATGCTTTAAAAGTAAAAATTTTGTTTCTACATCTAGACCACTTCAACTATTGCATATGGACTTATGTGGACCTTCTAGAACTATAAGCTTAGGAGGAAAACGTTATTGTTTTGTAATAGTTGGTGATTTTTCAAGGTTTACATGGGTTTTACTACTTGCACATAAAGATGATGCTTTTAAAATGTTTGTGTCATTTATTAGGAAATTGCAAAACCAAGTAGGTTATGCAATTACTTACATTAGAAGTGATCATGGGAAAGAATTTGAAAATTCAGATTTTGAAGCATATTGTAATGAGCATGGCATTGAACATAATTTTTCAGCCCCTAGAACACCTTAACAAAATGGAGTTGTTGAAAGAAGAAATAGAACTTTAGTAAAATGGCTTGGACAATATTATGTGAACATGATTTGCCAAAATCCTTTTGGGGGGAAGCTATAAATACTTCATGTTATATAAGTAATAGAGCTATGATTAGGCCAATCCTTAAAAAAACTCCTTATGAGTTATTTAAAGGGAAAAAGCCTAATATTGCATATTTTCATCCATTTGGTTGTAAATGCTTTGTACTCAACAATGGAAATGATAACTTAGGAAAATTTGATGCTAAATCAAATGAAGCAATTTTCCTAGGATATTCTTCCACCTCTAAAACGTATAGAGTCTTTAACAAAAGGACACTTGTTGTTAAAGAATCTATACATGTGTTATTTGATAAGTCTTCTTCTAAGTATGTAGATTGGTTAAATGATGATGAAGTGGTGGAGCTTATGGAAGATCTCAAGCTAAATAATGGCCCTACTTCTAAGGAAGAAGAGACTTAAATTGTGGAACCACCCCAAGATGACATGCTTGTGCAACCACAAGAAGTGCAAAAGAAGATTTCCTTCACAAGAGTGAAAGATGAAGTTAAAGAAGGAAAGATCACTGGTGATCCAACCCAAGGAGTAAGGACAAGAGCTGCAATCAAAAACACTTGTAAGTTTGTGGCATTCTTGTCACAAATGGAGCCCAAGAAGGTGGATGAAGCTTTAAATGATGAGAGTTGGGTATTGACCATGCAAGAAGAATTGAACCAATTTGAGAGGAACCAAGTATGGGAGCTAGTTCCTAGGCCAACAGATCATCCCACCATTAGCACAAAATAGGTATACCGAAACAAGGTGGATGAATCTGAGATTGTTACAAGAAACAAGGCAAGACTAGTTACCCAAGGCTACTTTCAAGAGGAAGGCATTGATTTCGATGAAACTTATGCCCCCGTAGCTAGATTAGAGGCAATTAGAATATTGATTGCTTATGCATGCCATTTAAACTTTAAAGTTTTTCAAATGGATGTTAAAAGTGCTTTTCTAAATGGTTTTATTCAAGAGGAGGTGTATGTAGAACAACCTCCCAGTTTTGAAAATCCAAGTTTTCCAAATCATGTTTTTAAACTAAAGAAAGCTCTTTATGGTTTGAAACAAGCTCTTAGAGCTTGGTATGAAAGATTAAGTTCTTTCTTGATTGAAAATGGTTTTTCAAAAGGAAAGGTGGATACCACCTTATTTATTAAGAAACATAAGCAAGATATCTTAGTGGCTCAAATCTATGTTGATGATATCATCTTCGATGCTACTAATGAATCTCTATGTAGAGAGTTTTCTAAGATGATGCAAGGGGAATTTGAGATGAGCATGATGGGAGAGTTGAATTACTTCCTTGGGCTACAAATCAAACAAATAAAGGAAGGAACTTTGCTCACTCAATCGAAATACACTCAAAACCTTATCAAAAGGTTCAATATGCATAAGGCCAATGAGCAACCAACACCAATGAGCACTTCAACAAAGATTGATAAAGATGAGGGAGGTAAAAATGTTGATACAAAGTCATATAGAAGCATGATAGATGCATTGCTTTATTTAACTACATTTAGGCCAAATATTTTATTTAGTGTATGTATGTGTGCTAGATTCCAAGCAAATCCTAAAGAATCACATTTGAATGTAGTAAAACGAATCTTGAGATATCTTAAGGGAACATCGAATGTTGGTTTATGGTACCCTAAGAACTAAACATTCGAATTACGTGCCTTTTCAGATGCTGATTTCGGAGGTTGCAAAATAGATAGAAAAAGCACTAGTGGTACATGTAAATTTTTAGGAAACATGTTAGTTTCATGGTTTGCGAAAAAACAAAATTCGATTACAACTTCTACTACAGATGCTGAGTATGGTTTCATGGTTAGTTGTTGTGTCCAAATTCTTTGGATGAGACAATAACTTTCAGATTTTGGTTTCGAAAAAGTAAAAACTCTTATATTTTGTGGTAATACTAGTGTCATATAACTCTTAATGAGTTTGCATTAAGTATAAATTTGAGTCGAATCAATACAACTCTATAGTTGACATCAATTGACAACTAAATTCAAATAACAAAACCTCATTGAATCAAAATATCCAAGTATTCATGACTTGAGATATTTTGAGCATTGTATTCTTAAAATTCTATAGAATTCTAGAAAACTGCAAGTCTGTGTGATTTTGGTCACACACGACCGTGTGTTACAACTATGCACAGGCATGCTCCTACATAAACACACGACCATGTGTTCAAATCTAAACGACCGTGCGTTTTATTTTTGAATTCGTACTTAAACTACACGCGTACCATGAAAAATACACAAGCATGCAATTTAAAAATTTAATTGTTTTCAAACTTTTTGTGAAAACACGATTGTGTAACTATTATGTGCACGATCGTGTGAATTTGGAAATACACGATCGTGCGTAGAGAAACACGGTCATGCGCTCGTGCATATATAAGCAAATCTGAGTTCTCAAGTTGTCTGGATGTTACTCAGCAGCTCTAGATACTATGAGACTCAAAAGGCCAAGATGTCAACTTTCGTTAATCCGGCACTGTAGATCTTTCATCGTATGGTCACATATACACTAAATGCCCGTATGAACACGAATGAAAATATCAGTGTTCACGACATAGTAATGATGGAAGCTACTGTGAATGGTCGTCAACTAGATACGACGCACTGGATTATCAACAAATTTAATGATATCCAGTCCTATAGTAATAAAGAAAAGGTTCCGATTGACTTTGGTATAATAATTACCTTTATTACTGAAAAATTAGGCATAACGGTTGACGGATACGACGAGTTTCGGATCCCCTTTGAAGAATCCCATATACTAAATGTTGAAGCTCTCTATTGTATGTGGGTCATAAAGAAGGATGGTGACAAAGGGTAGAGATTGCCTACTGTTGTTGGTGACCACGAGCCTTCAGCTGGACCATCTGCTGCTCCTTCAGTTGCTGAAACTAATGCTCATCAGGGAAGACGAGCCCATCCTGAAGCGAGTCCAGAAGTTCAATCAACTTCCGAGCTTCAAGCGCTTATAGAGTTGACCAAACAAATTGATGCAAATGTGGCTCAAATCGCCCATGATTTTTGAGCATTTCAAGATGCTATGGATATTCGTATTACTCAACTTGAGTCCCGAGTTGATGCTCTGGATGACATGGTAGACCTATCTCCTCAACAGCCACCTCAGCCACCTGAGTCTTAAACCTTATTTGCATTTGTATTTTTCAAAAAATCATCATTGAGGAACATATGATTTTTTTATCTAGTGTTATGATTTTTTTTGGATGATTTGACTTATATTAATATTTTGCATTCTATTGATGTTTTGAAGTATCTTTGTGTTTTGGAAGCTATTGATGATTGGGTGGATGGTTGATTATTGTTGATATATTGGGAGTGTATTTTTTTGTGATGACTTGTTTTGGGAAATATTCAAAAAAACAAGGGAGACTATGTCGAATTTTTTTTTTTGATTAATGGCAAAAAAGGTGGAGAATAAGAGAATAAGAGTAAAAAGCATGTTAAAATTGATATTAACATATTAGTAATTAAAGCTCAAACTAAGGGGGAGTGCTAAAAGTGAAGGGAGCATTGTTTTTAATCCTTAGTTCATATTCAATTTTAAAAATTATCAATTGTCAACATATTTTTGTCATTAATCAAAAAGGGGGAGATTGTTGAACCCTTGATGTTTTGATGATGATAAAAATATGTTTAATTTGCTAATTAATCCTTTGCATGAAGTAATTCATGACAAAAGAAGGGAGAAAAAGTTTTATTTTACAGGATATAGGTCTTGCACAACCGTGTGCTATTGTAGCACGACCATGCTTGACCAAAAGGGTCCTTCTGTGTCCAAAACACGGGACCGTGTGCCTAACCGTGCGAGGTTCTGTGAAAAACTGAAGAAATTTCTCAAAACCAACATGGGCGTGCGTTTATGATGCATGACTGTGTGTATGCACAACACGGTTAACACACCATCAGCTCAACCGTACAGTATGACCATGTAGAGTCAAAGATTTCAAAAGTCAAGGACACGAGCGTGCGTATTTGGAGCACACGATCGTGTGTGCAATGCATGAAAAACACGAGAGATCAAGTCATGCAATAAAGTTGTGCATCAAGTCAAAGCAACGTAGTCAACACACGACCGTGCACATGCTATACGCACGACCGTGTGTGATGACGGATGAAGAACACTACCAAAGAGGTCGTGCAAGGTTGATCGTGCAAGAGTTTAAAGGCATACATTTAACACACGATCATATGGATATGGCACACGACTATGTGCTAGTAAAAGAATGCTTGTGTGTTGCCAGTGTGTTCGTCATGCAACCAAGTCGTACGAGCCTCTGAAATTTTAAGCCAAAACCATGAAAGGTTGAAGCACGACCGTGCATCAAAGGCATACGACCATGCACCATTGGCGCTAAGTTTTAATTCAACTGTTGGGAGTCTGATCAAGGTAATAAATGCATTATGCACGACCGTGCACTCGAAGAGCATGACTGTGCACCTGAAAAATTTATTGTAGTGCATTCATTTTCAACCACCTCAATGGATATAAAGCTAGGAAGACGGCTCCTTGCTATTCTAAGCAATAAATAGAGTATAAAAGGAGACTCATTTGAAGTGAAGAAGGTTACAGAAAATGAATCACAAATCCAAGCTATCTTGCTCTCTTCTTGATTGCTCATTCTCTCTCAAAAAGCTTACAAATTTCTATACTTGAGAGATCTGCATTTCATATTGTATTTTCAGCCTAATTAGAGGCAAAAACAATCACTCTTTTAATCATACCTCTACTGTAAAAAGGGCGAAATTCCCTTGCTGAAAAAACTATTGTATCTTCAGGTTTCGAAGATAGTGAAAACTTCAATAAGGTTTGATTAAGGAAAATGACGTAGGAGGCTTGTGTTCAAAGCTCCGAACCTCTATAAATTTGGTTGAGCAATCTCTAAACTTATTCTCTCTTTATTGTTATTATTGTGCATTGTAGTTATAATTGTTGTATTGTGATTATTGCTTTAGAATTTTTTAATAATCCTTTTCACAGCCCTAGTATTATTTCTCTAGCTATTAAGGTTTTTCATCTCCATTCTGCTAGCTCACCCTAACCAAATTGAAAGAGATTAGCTAACTTTTAATAGTCAATCCAGCTAAGATTCAACCAGAGTTAGAGAGATTGAAGCCATTAGTGATTTTAGGTAAGTATTTTCCTATCTCTTCCTCTATTTTTTATTTATTTAACATATATCTCTTTGAGTTATGATTTTTAGCATGCTTTATATCATATCATACATGATATAACATAATTAAAGAGAAAAACAAAAAAGATGAATAAGGAAATTAAGAGATAAGAAGAATGAGGAAATGGAAATATAGGATAGTATGATAAAGAAATATTAGGGTTACGTATGTTAAGTTGAAGAAATTTCTTACTGAGTGACTTGTCACTCATTTTAAATCCATTTTCTCGTATATTATGTTTTTATATTTACCAAGTAGTCACATTACCGACTGTACCTATATCAAGATATTATTGCGAATTCATGTATTTATATGTACAGTTTCTATTTTAGTTTTCTATTTTTAAAACAATTTACATGGTTTACACTTGTAAATTTTTTAGTTTCGCATAATGAATAAAGTCAAAGTATATTTAGTATGACAATATATATATTTTATGAAAATCTAATGAAGAGGTATTAGATATGTTCTTAAAAAATTCTTCAATTTTATGATCATAATTTAATATTCTATATATGTATGAATAAAGTTTAACTATGTTGTAATACTATTTTATATATATATATATATATATATACTAGAATTGCAATTGTTGGTAGCAAAGCAAGAACTGGAAAAATTATTTTAAAAATAGATTTTCAAAGTGTTTTAAAAGGAAAATTATTTTGAAAGTTATATTATTTTTGAAATTTTGCATTTAGTTAGGAGTTTGAAGATCTTAACAATAACTCTCAACATGCTTACTTAGTCAAAGTATTTTAGTTTTCTTGAATTTAATTTGTTTTAATTAAATTTGATAATAAAGATATGAGGAGAGATAACTTATCCTAGGTTAGATAAAAGATGGTAGAGAATAGTGCATCTATAAGACTAGATAGTATGAAAAGTGGTTTTTAGGCTACTTTAGTGAGTTCAAGTATTAAGGATGTGAAAAAGACGATTTGAAAGGCTTTAAGAGGTGGTGGTAGAAAAGATCAGGAGCAAGTGATGGATAGGTCGTTGAGGCCTAGTTTAGAGGATGATAGTGGTTTAGATTAAAGTAGAAATGAGATATACCTGACTTACAGTCTATTTAAGATTCATTAGCCATATAAATTCAATGGTTTAACGAATCTTATTGTGGTTAAAGAATGGATAGATTTAGTTGAGAGTGTCATAGGTTTCTTTTAGATGTCAAATAAAAAGAAAGTGTAATATGTTGCATTTCTATTAAGAGAAGGACCTAGAGTTTGGTTGAACCTAGCAAGATATTAGTATATGTGTTTAGATTGAGTCAAAGTGAGTTCTAGAGGATGTTTGACAAGAAGTTCCAGAGTATAAATTTGGTTTATGTTTGTGTTTAAGAGTTTATTGAGTTAATTCAAGGGATCTAGTTTATTAAAGAGTATGCCATCTACTTTAATGTTTTAGCAAGGTTTATATTAGGGTTAGTTATAAGAAAGATTGAGTGTACAATTTTGTGAATCGATTACTTTTGGCCATTACTAGAGATTTTATGATGGGAGTCTATCTATTACAGAGGTATAGTAAGGCCTTGGGGAAAGCTTTAAGGAATAAGGTGTGTGAAAGAGAATGGATATGTTTTTTAGGGATAGTAGTAGCCAAGATAAGGGTAAAAGGCTAGCATAAGGAAAGAAAAATTTTAAGAGGAATAAAAAGGCTAAAGTTTAGCTACTTACAAGTAGTAAATACCACAAGAAACATTTGAGAAAGTGTTTAATAGAATAAAATATGTGTTTTAAGTGTCATCAATTAGCCCATAAACTTTTAAAGTGTCTTTCTCAAGGTGGTGCTAGACTCTAAGATAAGGTGATAAAGCTCGAGTGTTTACTGTGAGTAAAAGAAGGTGGATGCTAATCCTTTGGCAGTGAATAGTTAGTTACTCTTTCATGATACTTATTTATTTGTTTTAGTTTATCGTAGTGCTACTCATTGTTTTATTTCTAAAGGTATTATAGATAGATTTGGACTGAATCCTATAATTATAGACTATAAAATTTGTATTAAGTTGCCAAACGTTAATTTAATGTTGAATGATCAAATACGGAAAGGTTAGGTTATGGTGATTTAGTATGAATCCTTGTTATTAGATTTGATAATTACAAAGATGCTTGATTTTGACATTATACTAGGCATCAAGTCTCTAGGAATATACGGAGTTGAGATCGATTATAAAAGGAGAAAAGTCTATTTTCAGTTTAGTGATAGAGATGAGTTAATTTTTTGTGAGGGCAAGATCCAAAGTGTGATGATTTTGTATATAAAGGTAAGAAAAATGTTGAGTAAGAGGTGTATAGGTTACCTGGCTAATATATGAGTAAGGGTGGATCTAGTATAGGGATTAAGGATATAGTAATGGTTAAAAAGTTTATAAATGTTTTTCTTGAAGATTTTCCTTTTTTGGCTTTAGAGAGAAAGAGATCGATTTTATTTATTAAGTTGGTGCCAAGTATAACTCTGATTTTTAGGCTTCATCTAAGATAGTTCTAATAGAGTTATGGGACTTTAAAAAGTAGTTACAAGACTTATTAGGTAAGAAATTTATTGGGTTACTTTGTTCATTATGAGGTGCTCTGATATTGTTTGCAAAAAAGAAAAATGGTACTATAAGGATGTCCATCAATTATTAAGAGTTAAATAAGATGATAGTTAAGAATAAGTATTTATTATCCAAGATTGATAATTTGTTTAATTAGTTAAAAGGGGTTGTGGTGTTTTTAAGATTGATCTAAGGTTTGGATATCATTATACTAGAGTTGTGGATAAGGATATGCCTAAAACTATTTTTAGGATAAGATATAGTCATTATGAGTTTATGGTAATGCTATTTAGGGTAACTAATACTCTAGTAGTGTTTTTGGATTTGATGAATAGGATATTTTATGACTACCTTAATAAATTTGTTATGGTGTCTATAGATGATATCTTGGTGTACTTCAAAAGTAAAGAGCATGGGAACTATTTTTAGAGGTTGAGAAAGAGATAATTTTATGTTAAATTCTCTAAGTATGAGTTCTAGTTAAATAGTGTAACATTTTTGGGTTATATGGTATCAACTAAAGGGATTTTTATGGATCCAAGTAAGGTTAAGACTATGTTGAGCTAGCAAAGACTTAAGACAGCTAAGAAGGAGAGGAGTTTTTTGGGTTTGCTAAATACTAAGGAGGTTTATTGATTTGAATACTTTAACTAAAAGAAAGGTTCCCTTTGTTTGGTCTAAAAAGTGAAGACAAGATTTCATAAATTAAAATAGAGATTGATAAGTGCTCTAATGTTAGCTTTGCTTAAAAAAGGACTTAAGTATGATATTTATGTTAATGGCTCTTATTAAGATATTAGGGCAGTATTAATACAAAATGGTAAGGTAATTACTTATGCTTTAAGATAGTTAAAAGATTATGAATTGAGGTATCTAACCCATAATTTAGAGTTGGTAGTGGTGGTATTTGCTTTAAAGATTTATAAGTAGTATTTGTATAAGGTGCAATGTAATATTTATTTTGATTATAAAATTTTGAAGTATTTTTCCTCTTAGAATAAACTTAACATGAGACAATGCAAATGGTTAGAGTTGGTTAAGGATTATGAATACAAGAACAAATATCATCAAGGTAAGGCTAATATAGTTGCAGATGTTTTGAGTAAAAAATTGGTTTTATCTAGAGTTTCCATGTAAAGAGAGTTAAAGTATGAATTTGCAAACAGTAGACTAAAATTATGATTGTAGGGTTTTTAAGGTTATACATAAAGTCTATTTTGATGAATGATATATGGGTTTGACAGTTGTCTAATAGTTAGTCTTAAGGTATGGTTCAGAAGATCAAGGATGGCCTAGTGGTTGATTTTGAGATACAAGATAAGATTCCGAGGTATAGAGGTAAAGTATGTGTTCTTAATGTGATAGTTCAAGGTAGAGGATCTTGGTAGCGACTTACAACTTATTGTATGTTGTTTATCCAAGGTGTGTTAAAATGTATCAAAAGCTCAAAAAAGGGTTTTAATAGTCTAGAATAAAAAAGGATATAATAGATTATGTGGCTAAGTGTTTAACTTGTTAACGGGTCAAAGTAAAACATCAGAAACCTTCTAGATTGCTATAGTAATTAAGTATTCTTGAGTGGGAATAAGAAAGTACTGTTATGGATTTCATTGTGGGTCTTTCTAAGGTTCAAAAGGATTATAATGGTATCAAGTTATTATGGATTGTCTAACTAAATCACTTACATTTTATTGATAAAAAAGGGTGTGACAATAAATCAGTTGGGTTAGTTGTATATTCGAGAGATTGTTAAGCTTTATGGCATTCTCAAAGTTATTGTTTCAGATAAAGATTCGAGATTTATATCTATATTTTAAGGGAATCTCTAAAGATTTGTAGGTACTAAATAGGCTTTCAATACAACATATTATTTACAGAAAGATAGGTAAACAGAGAAGACAAATTAAATCCTACAAGATATGTTGAGAGTATGTTAGATGATCATAGATCGAGTTAGGTAGAGCTGTTACCTTTGATAGAGTTTTCATATAATAATAGTTATCAATTGACTATTTAAATGGCTTTATATGAGGCTTTGTGTAGTAGGAGGTATAGGTATTTTTTGTACTAGGATGAGATAAGTGAGAGAGATTCTTAGGATGTAATGTTAGGTTTTAAGATGACTCAGAGGATGATTAATCAAATTTAGTTGACTAGATAGTGTATCAGACAGGTTTAGGATTGATAAAAAGTTATGTTGATAAGAGAAAGAAAGATTTAGAGTTTTTGGATTGGTGATAAAGTTTTCTTGAAAGTTGCTCCTTATAAAAGGTTAGTTAGATCTAGTATAAAAAGCAAACTTGCTCTTTAGTATATTGGGCCATATGAGATTCTAAAGAGAGTTGGTAGTGTATTGTATAGATTAACTTTGTCAGCCATTATAGACCATATTCATAATGTTTTCCATGTTTCTTTATTCAAAAAGTATGTTAGGGATTCTTTATATGTGCTTAAGGTTCAAGATATTACGTTGACAAATTATCTAAGTTATTATAAGTAGCTAGTTCAGATTCTAGATCGTCAAGTTATCAGGATAACTAGTTCAGATTTTAGAGTAAAGAGATTTAAATGTTTAAGACTTCGTGAAAGAATCAAAGACATAAGGAGGTGACTTGAGACATTAAGTCTAATTTTAAACAGAGGTTTTCAGAGTTGTTCAAGTAATTTCAGGGATAAAATTTTTATAAGAGAGGGTGAGTTATGAGATACTAAGTTTGGTTTAGGAGTAAAATGGTAAGAATGAGTGGAAATCAAGGTTTTTATAACTTTTAATGGATTTAAATAGTCTCTAATGGTATTTTTGTCTTCAAAGGCATTATTTGGGCTATACACATGTCAACCTAGAAGGCTACCATGTGTACAACAAAAAATGGCATAGAATTTTTAAATTCTTATCATGCACAATCATGTATCATGAAGTGCATAATCATGTATATTTTTATTTTCACGTGCCCTATACAAAGTTACTTGTGCACATAGATTTCATTTTAATTTCAGTTTGGTTTTTGAGAGATTTCTAAAAAAAAAAAAGATCTAGAGAGCTATAAGGAAGTCAAAACAAGCAAATCAAACACCGGTGGCTAAAGATTAGACCAGAGAGAGAGTTTATCAATCAACTTGGAGGTAAGTTATTTCTTCAACTTTTATTGTATAAATGTTTGTTGTGATGTTTGGATCTATAGAATTGAAGAAGGTTTGAGTAAGATGAATGCTATATGAAGTTAATTAACATGATACAACGTGTAATTATGCAAGAAACTAGGAAATCCAATATGAAATATTATACATCTAAGTTCATGTTTATACCTTTTATTTGGCTAGAAATTGCAACCTAAGATATGTTTCTTATTGATTTTCAATTATTTTGCTAATGACTAATGATTTTAGAGATAAATTATGGTTATGAAATGGTCAATAACATTTATAAGATACGTAACCATTGTAAGCATCTTGAGCTTAAAGTTGATAATGAAATACTAGATTTGAGTAATGAGTATCTTAATATGTTAGATTTGATGTATTTTGATATGTTACTAAAGTTATATTGATAAGATAGATGATTTATTATACTGTGATGTGATTTGGGTGGTGAAATGGTCATTTAAAGGCTTTATTTGGCTTATACATATGTCACATCTAGATGTTACCATGCATACAACATAAAAAGGCATATAATTTTAAATTTCTGTCTCATACGACCGTATGTCACAGGATACCTGATCATAAGCAATTGTGTTTTGGTGCGGCTATATAAAGCATTTTTTCAATTCAAATTTCATAAATTTCATTTTGTTTTTTAAATGCTCTTGAAAGCTTTCATCATAGAGTACAAAGAGAGAAGAAGCAAACTGAGGTGTAGTTATAGTTAAAGAATAATCTAGAAAAAGATAGCACACTTATAAGCTTAGACGTAAGTATTTCAAGCCTTAATTCTTTTTCGAACCTGAGTTCTTAATTCTATGATCCATGTTTAATGGATGTTGAAGCATGATGTTCTGACATTAAGATGAATTTATGTTACTATGAAATATAAGAAGCAATTTGTAATGTAATTGAATTAAATCACTTAGATTTAGGTTAATCACATGTTAAAAATATTGAATTATATATATATATATATTCATGGAGTGTTGCTTCTAAGTACATATTTGCTCTTATTTTAGCTTAATACAATAATGATTGATGATCTAAGATGATGTGATTTACTAGAATCATGCTTAGGTGGTTCATATGCTTTGATTTGATGAATTTAGAGTTTTAATCAGTTGCATGATGAAATTTGATACGTTAAAGTTTAATCCCTAACTTCCTAGTAAGTGTATTAGATCAAAGTAATATGAGAAATATTCAGGGTTATCGTATCTGTAGGATTGCATAAGCAAATATAAAGACTACATTGTCCCTAACTTGATCTAAACTACCGATTGTGAATAAAAAATAAGACTAAAACTAAAATAGAAATGAAACAAAACAATTAAAAATGTAGCCTAAGTAAATTAATAGATCATATTATGCAAGATGATGCTAAGACTTCGAGTTTATTAATTCATTTCATGGTAGGTTTTTTATACGATTGAAGATATCTAGTTATTCATGTGACAACGAGACTCTTTAAGTTGATTAATATTCTTTATTAAGCAATATTAGTCTTGTTTCACACTTTAATGACATAGATATCTCTATGTAGGTTTAATTAGATGAAAATGCATTAAATTCTATGAAATCCTCTAGCTTTTAGCACAAGCCTATTGTGTCCATAACTATAACATGTATTATCATTTATTTCTCTATATTCAATTAATCTATGGTTTATATTCTCACAACTTTTATGCAATATCACTTTTCAATCTCACCACACATTATAAATCCCATTAAATTTTTGTCAAGTTTTCAACAAACATTAAGTTCAAAACATTAACTCACATAAAATAACATGCTCACAAATCATAATAAAAAAATGTTACACATTCATGAATTAATTAGCCATAGTTTTAGTAAAAATTATTTAGTTTATTATCAAACTAAAATAAACAATCAAATTCAAGCAAAACATAATGAAGAATAAGAATAGAACCAGATAAATCATTGAATCTTTTATTAAAATCTGATGAAAAATCGTCTCACAACTACTATCCCCATTGCTTTTGATTAAATCTCTAAACAAAATTAAGAATCTCTCAAAAATGCTTGAAAATTCTCTTTAATATTCTCTTATTGTAGCTCTTTTTTTTTTTTAGAAGTTACAATTATATAAAGGTTTAGGAAAGAGTTTCAAAAAAATGAAACTCTACTGAATGCAACACTGAGCTTTTGTCTCGAATGCAAAAAATTGCTACAAAGTTTGTCACGACATGGGTTCCATTTTGCTAGCTTGTGCGTTGCCACTTCGACATGGCACTATAGCACTCGCGCTTTAAAATTTACATGTGCCTTATAAGGTGCCATTTTGATTATGGTCTGATAACTGTTATTATAAGCAAATTCAATCAGTGGCAAGACATGATACCAAGTTGTCTTATAATCTATACAACAAGCTCTTAACATGTCTTCTAAGATTTGATTGACTTTTTCCGTTTGACCATCCGTTTATGGATGGTAGGCCAAACTGAATGCTAATCATATACCCAAGGCCTATTGTAAACTATTCCAAAAAGCTGAGACAAATTTGGGGTCTCAATCTGACATATTATCTTAGGAACCCCATGTAATTTAATAATCTCCCTTATGTAGATTTGACTTAACTGATAGGATGTTATACTATCTTTTATTGGAATAAAGTGTGCTGCTTTAGTTAATCTGTCCACGATTACCTATAAAGCATTATATCCTTTTTGAACTCATGGAAAACCAGTTATAAAATCCATCAAAATATTTTCTCACTTTCATTTAGGAATACTAAAAGGTTGAAGCAATTCGGATGGTATCTAATGTTCGACTTTATCTTGCTGACATATTAAACATTTTCCCACATAATCCCCAATATCAGTTTTCATCCCATTCCACCAATAGTATTTCTTTAAGTTTTGACACATCTTTACTCCCCCAAGATGAGTAGTATATGGTGTGTCATAGGTTTCACTCAATATTTTCTTTCGCAAATCCGTGTCTTAGGGAATATAGATGTAGTTTCTAAATCGTAGAATATCATCTATTAATTGATACTTTATCTCTTGATTATCAAATACTTATTGTTTTACCTTTTGGCACGATTCATCATTCAATTGCTTTTCTCTAATTTCTGTCCGTAGAGTGGGCTGAACTTTCAATCTAACAACTCTACTAATCACCACTTTAATGAATTCTTTGAGAAATTTTCTCTATAATTATTTTCATGCCGAAATTCAAGAGATGACAACCTTTTTACTTAGTGCATCAACTACCACATTAGTTTTACCTGGTTGATAATAAATATTACAATCATAATCTTTAATAAACTTCAACCACCTTCTATATTTCATATTCAAATATTTTTAGGTGAAAAAATACTTTAAGCTCTTGTAGTCGATATAGACATTACATTTAACCCCATATAAATAATGTCTCAAAATTTTTAATGAAAAAACCACAGTTACCAATTCTAAGTCGTGGGTCGGATATTTGTTTCATAGTCTTTCAACTAGCGAGAAATGTATGCAATTATTTTCCTTTTTTTGCATCAATACAACTTCTAAACCATTAAGAGATGCATCACAATATATATCATAATAAACACCTTCCTCTGGAAGTACTAAAATAGAGGCAGTTGTCAATCGTCTTTTTAATTCTTGAAAATTGTCTTCACAAGCATGGGACCACTGAAATGGCACTCCTTGTTTTGTAAGAGTAGAAAGTGACTTGGCTAAATTGGAAAAACTCTTTACAAATCTTCTATAATATCCAACCAAAAAGAAAATTCTGATTTCTTTGACTTTTCTTGGTCGTTACCATTCTATAATTGATTTTATTTTACTGGGGTCCACCGATATACCCTCTTTAGAGAACACATACCCCAAAAATACTACTCTGTCTAGCCAAAATTCACACTTTGAGAATTTGGTATACAATTGTCTTTCTCTTAGTCACTGTAGCATAAATCTCAAATGTCCCTCATGCTCGTCATGGGTCTTAAAATACACTAATATATCATCAATTAAAGCCACCAAAAATTTATCCATACAATCATGAAAAATTCGATTCATCAAATTCATAAAAATTGTCGAGGCATTAGTCAAGCCAAATGGCATCACCACAAACTCATAATGCCCATATTAAGTTCGAAAAGTTGTTTTAGGTATATTTTTTCAGCAATCCTCACTTGATGATAACTTGACTTTAGATCAATCTTGGAAAATACTGAAGCTCCTTTAAATTGATCAAATAAATCATTGATACGATGTAATGGGTATTTATTCTTTATCACCACTTTATTAAGTTCTCTATAGTCATACACATACGTAGCGACCCATAATGAATGACTAGGTCGTTTAAAACCTTTATCTAGAAGTTCTTGTAATTGTTTTTTTAATTCTTAAAGTTCAACTTAAGCCATTTGGTATGGAGTTTTAGAAATAGGTGTAAAACCAGATGCTAATTCAATACTAAATTCAACTTTTTTTTCAGGAGCCAATCTTGGTAAATTATCCGAAAAAACATCTATGTAATCTCGAATTATTGGTACATCTTGCATAACTAGACCTAATGTCTCTCTCTTATACACCACATGAGCTATAAACCCCGTATAACCTTTTTTTGACAATTTTAAGGCCTTAATACTGTTAATCATAATTATCATCAAATAGCCCTCACCAAAGGTAAATTTATCTCCATTATCCAAGTTAAATCTGGCTCTTTTTTTTTTGACAATCAATCATGACACCATATTTTTCTAGAATATTCATACCTAAAATTACATCAAAATCACACATATTTAACATAATAAGATCAACATCTAATTCTCGCCTCTGAATAACCATAGACTCTCCTGGGAGTACCTACTAGCCATTACACTATCACTATCAAGTAGCTCGATCTTAATAGGTTAAGTAACTTTTATGGGTGCTATACTAACCCGCTCAATAACTCCAAGTGAAATGAATAAATATGTAGCTCCTGAATCTATCAATGCATACAAAGGAAGATCATGAAAAAATAACTGAATAGTCACAGCTGATGGGTTAACATCTATTTGGCTCTAGGCCACTATGTAAACTCGGGCTTTATTACCATTCACCATTAGTGTTATTAAAGTTGGTGATGATATTGGTGGTAAGACAACTCTATAATCCCTCTTCAAATGACCTGGCTTGCCACACCGGTAACATATATTGTGTCCCATATAACACTCCCCTCGATGTCTTTTTCCACAAGTTTGACACTGTGAGATAATAGAAACTGTTGAAGACTTAGAAGGTTGAGCATCAATAGGCTTTTACTATCTATTCTTCCAATTTTTCTTATTTCCCCTTTACTGAAACTTTCTTTTTCTTTTGTTGTCTTGAAAACCAAGAACTCCAAAACTATTTTAGGGTGTTGTAGGGGGTAAAGGAGCACTTGTTCTAATTATCCTTAAAGTACTACTCGGTAATTTGTTCACATAAACCTCTATTGTCAAGGCTCGAGCTAAGGTTCAGTTTGAGTCTAAAGTGGTTGTGGACCTAGTGTAACATGTAAGGCTATTATTGGATCAAGGCCTCGCATAAATCTCTCAAATCTAAGTTGTGGCCAACTTACTAAGTTTAGGGCAAAACTAGTCAAAGCATTAAACTGAATTGAGTACTCTTTGACCATTCCACTACCTTGCTGCAAAGTAATAAACTCTTGGGTTTTTATTGCTATCATATCTACTATTCTGTATTTGGTTTCAAACACTCGTTAGAAGTCTCTCTATGTTATAGTGGCAATATCTTGTGTTTGCCTAATCAACTCCCACCAAATACGAGCATCTCCTTTTAACCAAAAACTTGCATAACGAACCTTTTCTTGATCCGTCATAGGAAAGATCTCCATTGTTCCTTTAACTATCTTGATCCACTCATTAACAACTATAGGTCTATCGTCCCTCGAAACTCTGAAGGTTGATGCTAACTTGGTAACCCATAAATTGGCTCGATCCTCTATTGTAATACATTAGGACTGCTATTTATTTCTTACTCCATAACTCTTGAGACAGGTACAGTCACTAGTAGCTCAAGTGGTGGTCTCACTATACTCTAAGGTGTAGATCCCTCTTGCCTTTCTCGCAAAACTTGTTCAATTATATTACGAACCCCAGTCTCATCCAAACCCAAGACTACTACTCTTGGTGAGTTTGAAGTCTTACCCTATAAAAGATTACCTCGCCCACGAGATCTACTCACTCGTCGCATCTGCAAATGCTCATCAACACCATGATTAATTAATTTAATTTATTATTGCTATTATTATTTTAAATTCACTACTGATATAACTCATAAGGCAAAAGAAACCTTCCAGCAGCCGGTCTAAGGGAGGAAATCACATGGCATGACACACGTTATGACACTTACTAACAAAATATTAGATTTAATCCTTTACTATAAAACACTTTACATTCCCAAAATCTTGCTCTAATACCAAAAATGTAAACCATTCAGAGTTGAGTTTTTCTAAGGAAAAACAACAAGAGTTTCCTCAAAAATAACATAACCTAAAAGAAAATTTCTATTTATTCTGTTCATAAAAAAAATCAGTAAACATTTCTAATCATTCCATCACAATTTATCAGTCCTACCAAATGACTGGATTTATATAACTCAATTATTAACTGAAATAAAACCTAAACCCTTGTCTACTATTATTTCATTAGTAAAAGATGTAAAGATGTTTTTTAGATGATATATTTAATTGATAACCCAAACGTCATAAAGTTATATACAATGCATAAAAATATCTACAATATCTCAAAATCCTAAAATATATCCATCTAATGTTGATAGAGATGCGTGTCATGCCCGTGCCTATACCATGACTCTCCCTGACCACTACTCAATGAGTACTTGCAAAATAAATGAAATCTAACATGATTACACTAATGGCTCAATAAGTAAAACAAATTGGTTCTTTATTTATCCCTATTACATCTCGCTTAATTTTTATAAAATCTTTCCCTTTGATATAACACCATAAATACATAAATATGATAAATTACATGCACGACATAATATATACTTAAGACACTTTATAGTATGTCTCTATAGCTTTAAAACTCGTGTTTCTAAACTTTTTACTTCTTTCTGAAATCTTTTTATACTTGCCAATTATACTAAACTGAGGCATGTATTCGAAACTTTGGTCATAGGCACAATCCTTATCTTACATGCATACTGAACGTATTGCACAACACATCTGAATCTAAAGTCACTCCCTTTTGGCGACATGCATGCAAGGGTACTCATAAGTTCCCCATCGCAACAGTCTACTGTAAAACTACTTTAAAATGTATATACTTTTTATGCATTTTCACTGACTGCAAACTTAAGTTTATAAACATTAAATCTATGTGAAAAACTCAAGTTTATAAATAAGAAAATGTTTTTCTATAAATATTTACTGACTTATTAAATCATGAAAAGTATGTATATGTATCTATATACTCATTTCTTAGTTATTATACATTCGTATAATCTTTGTATCAGATTTATTTTGCTTAATATCTTTTCATTTGCTAAGCATCCTCGTACATTATTAGTACAATAATAAACATGAGATTTAGTAAGGTGTAACTTAGTCATTACTAACTTCTAAGTTACCATGACCTAATATTTATCATTTAAGCTTACTAAAAAAAGAAATTAGGTCACACCATTTTAACAAACACCTAGTCATCACAACTTGTATATATATAAATATTGCATGATTTATCAAACTTGGCCATGAATACATCTTGAATACTTACTAATATCGCATTCTAACCTTACCATATCACTATATCCATCTTCCAAGTTTACATAGCAAGTTAAGTTTTTCATCATACATACATCAACATAATATATCAATATCATATATTCAATCATTTAACCTTAAATTCACTCCAAATCAATTTTTTTTCCTTTTCTTTTTACATAACCAAATTTTCTTCCTTAGTTACATCAAATATTTTTTTCTAAAAATTAATGTTATTTCATCTCATCTACATAGTATTATTTATTTTTTACATCATTAACTATCAAAACTGATAAATCCCAAAAATTTATTTTTTTCCATAAACCCTAAGATGAGAAAATTAACTTTTCTAATCAAATTTAGTTACCTTCAAGCTTTTCCCTTGCTTCTTCTTCTTCCTTTGAATAGTTTTGTCCCTCTAAATTCCTAAGCCACCATTAAAGAATTAGAACATCACCTAATACATAAAATTTTAACAATTTTTTACAAGATTCTTACCTTAGATGATGATGGAAACACTTTTCTTGAAAAATCCTAGCAAATTTCTTCACAAATCCCCTTGATTTCTTGCAAAATTGAAGAAAAGAAAGGAGAAAACAATAAGGAACATCATCCGCAGGGAGAAAGGAAAAATGGAAGAAAAATGACACATTTATAGCTTTTAATTAATTAATTATGCCTAGTTTCCAAAAATGCTCTTCATATTTTTGTAAATTACATCTATACCCTTTATTCAATTTACCGAAATCAACCTTCCTAACATAGAAATTACCTTATGCCATTTCTTCTCAATGTCCATTTTATCCCTTTAATCTTTTTGAAACAACTATTTTACCCCTACTACAAAATAAAACAATTACCTTTCATCTTTTTCAATAATTTCTTCTATGTTCTCATATAATTTACTAAGAATGACCTCCTTAAACATATAAATTACTTTATGTATTTTCTTTTTAATTCCCACATTATCCCTTGAATCTTTGTAAAATGACCATTTTACCCTTATTATAAAATATCACTCTTTTATACATTTTCCAAAGAAATTTCTAATAAAACCATTAAGGGTTATTTCTATTAATTATTTTTTAATATACTTGAGTATGGGTGTGGCACTTAAGTTTTATTATTTTCCTATTAGGAATTCTAATGTCTAAAAAATCTAGGAATTCTTTAACTATTTCCATTTTAATGTTGACTCTTGCAAAGTTTAGCCATGAACCTCTTTTAGTCGTCAAGTGTAGTTTTAGTGGTCTACCAATGCCACTTATAATGTAACTAAATCCTTTTAAAGTCTAGAATTCCAGTGATATTTTGTATATTCTCACTTATATGACCCTAGTTTTGATTTCCTCCATAATCACAGTAATATTTCTTAACCATTTCTATAAGAACAAAAGTTGGTGTCTAATGAACCAGAGATCTTTATCTAACACCTTACTCAAATCATTAACTTTCCTAAAATTAACAATTACCATTCCTCAATTATTAAAAGTAACTTCAGGTAAGCTGATGTTACTTCACATCCTTTTAACAAATTTTTTTATAACATTAAAAAGACCTCTTTAACCAAAGAAAAACCTCACAACACAAGTTTTCTATCTTTTAGCTCCTTCCATCATAAGGTCCTTGGGGTGGTCTACAATCTTTTTCCCTACATTGGAAACATTTATAAGAGACACATATTCCAAGTTTAAAGATAGTAACTTTTTATCAAATATCTTCTTCCAAGGCGTAAAGCTTTATCTCCATTCAAAGCACTAATACTTAATAGAACCTCACCAATACCATTTATTGGCTTGACAACCTTTAAAGAGCTAATAGACTTGACTATGGGAAAAAAACATGACAAAGTAAAGAAAGTAACAAAGCTAAAAGACAAAAGGAGAGTACAAGAGAAAAAAAAGAAAAAAAGAGACATAAACTTTCACCAAGCTGGACAAAAAGAGTAGCTTATACCACCAAACAACAGGAGATATGCCAACTCATATAGCACCTATCAAGGAGAATAATAAAGAACAAGGGAAAGGCTACATGAAAAGAGAAAGTAAAAGGGGTAAACAAGCTAGAGAAGTTGGTTGGCCAAGAAAGAAGCCAAAAATCAAAGTCAAAGGCCATGAAAAATAAGGTAAAAATGGGTAAGAATTTTAAAAAGGAAAAACAAGAAAGAAAGAAGGAGAAGAGTTATCTCACTCATCAAGTTTTATATTAGGTTTAATATTAGGAAAGATGATGTTTCTCAAAGTGAATTCATGATTAATTAATCTTAATGAAGAGAGCATATTCCACTGAAAGTATTTAGGTTAGAGAGTTAGTAAGAGAACAAGGGAAAAATAATTATCAAGTTAGAAGAATATGGGATAGTCAAGTAATTAAAGAGAACTCAAGCCAGTATTATTGTTTGAGAAATATTGATATATTCAAAAAAATATTGGGGAAAACGCATGATTTAGGTGTAATTTTGATTATTTTGGGTGAAATTTTATAATTTTACCTTTGATTTGAGTAAATTTGAGATTGCATAATAGTTGTTGAGTTTATAGGATCGATACATAATTTTAAGCTAAAATAAGGCTAAAGGAGTTTGCTTGGAATGAAAAATCATAATTGAGGTGAAAAACTAAGGTATAGAAACGAATAAAGCAAGTTGAGCCTAGCACTATGGTACTAGGCCACGAAACAAGGAGTGCAAGCATTCTAAAGCCAAGGCATTATAGTGCCATAGCATAATAAAGGAGAAGGAAGGTATACCTATGAAAGATAGGACCCAAGCACTATAGTGTTATGTCACAACACACACGTATAAGGTTCACTAGGCTATGGTGCCATGTTGTGATATGCTCAATAAGCACAAGTTTACAAGTAGGCAAAAGCAACACATCGTGGTGTTATCCTATAGTGTGACAACATTCAAAAAGGTTTCATGTTTTTTTAAATTCTAGCCCTAACCCTAGACTATGTATATTAAGTGTTTTCTTACCTAAAGGAGAAAGCCACTTTAGCACATTTTTAAAGAGATGTTTCACACAAATTTGAGATTTTATTGATTTTGTTTAAAGAATCAACTGACTCAACAATAATGATTGTAATTTTGAGAAGATTTTAGAAAGATTTTAATAAAAATTCAAGGATTCCATCTGGTTTTATCTCTTATCATTATTATGTTTTTCTTGAATCTGAGTGATTTTCTTGTTTGATGATGAACTAAATGTCTTTTTGCTAAGACTAGGGCTAGGTAATTCTTGGATTTGTAGTGTTTTTTTGATCTTGATTGAAGAGCATGTTATTTTATAATGAGTTTGTGTTTTGAACTTAATGCCTGTTAAAAACTTAATCAATTTTTAATAGAATTTTTGTTATGTGATTAAGATCAAGAGGTGATATTATATAAAACCTATGAGAATAAAAATCATGGATCAATTGAATATAGAGATATATGAATTGTTACATGCAATAGCCATAGGCACAATAAGCTTGTGTTGAAAGCTAGTGGATTCCAAAGAACGTTAATGCATTTTAATCTAATTAGAACTATATAGATATATCTAGGCTATTAGATTGTAAAATATGATTAATATTGCTTAAGAAAGAATATTGATTAAATTAGAGAGTTCTATTGTCAAATGAATAATATAGCATCTTCAGTCTCATAAAAAGTCTATCATAGTGAACCCAAAGTCTTAGTATCCTTTCAAATATTATTTATCCTATTAATTACTTATGCTTAGTTATTTGTTCCTTTGTTTTCATTTTTCTTTTAGTTTTAGATTTAGTTTCAATTCAAATTCACTCATTTAGATAAAATCAAGAGTAGTATTGTCGTAGTACTTGTTTACATTATCCTATTGATACAACAACCTAAAATATTTCCTTTTATTACTTGGACCTAGTACACGTGCTAGAAAATTAGTTTCAAATTAATGTATCAAGTTTTTGGCACCGTTGTTGGGGATTGCATCTAAGACAATATCAATATCTACAACTTTTAATTTTACTTTAGCAATTTGTTTTACTGTTATTTTAGTTTTTTGTCTATTGTTGTTTTTATTTTATGGTGCTATTTGATATCTTTTTCCTTGCAAAATTTTCCCTTGTGTATAACATGCACTAGTAATCCAATAACTGAGTCTTTTGATCCAAAGATAGAAAGAAGTTTACATAAGTTAATATGATAACAAAGAGTGATGGTAGACAATCAATGATCCTTGATTGTGTAACACCCCGAGGTTAGAATGGTCTTTCTAGCCTTGAACCGGGGTTAGAAGAGAGATTTCTCAGTTAAAAATCAGTTCCAATGGGTTATAAGGGTTTTGTTGGCTTTATATATAGCTCATGGAAGGAGTATGACCGTGCGTCTTTGGACACACACCCGTGCGTCCCTTTCTTGCCATGCACGCCTATGCATGCCTGTTGATACGTAAAGTCAAATTTTTCTCTCTACCAGTTTTAACAAGTTTCTTATCCATTTTTCCCTTTCCTTTCTCTCTAGCTAACCCTAATCAAATTAAGAGAGACATAGTCAGCTTTTAGCAGTCAATCTAGCCAAGATTCAACTAGAGATAGAGAGATAGAAGTCATTAACAGCTCCATGTAAGTATCTTCTTACCTTCTTCCTATTTTCAAAGTTTATGTTTCCTAGATTGGGTTAATTCAGCTATAAAAGAATGTTTCTAGTTTAATAGCATGTCTTTGTGTTATTAATGATGATATAGATGAGAAATCTGGAGTCAGAAGCATGTTTAGTTCCCTTGATACATGTGTGTGTGTGTATTTAAGGGTTTAGAGAGATTTTAGTATGATTTGGCTATGAATAATGGGGAAAATGTGTTAATAGCTATATATGTTGCATGTTTGTATGCTATAGTATGTTTAATTAAAGTTTGATGAGTTTTGGGTTGAGTATTGGTAGTTATCTTATGTGTTGTGGCCATGGGTGTCAAACAGAGCTAGAAGCAAGTCCGTGCGTTCATGTATGCACATTCGTGTATTCTGGGTTTTAGCAAGGTCATAGTCGTGTAAGTGAGCCATGCACAACTTGATTTTAGTAAGGTCACGACTGTGTGCTTGAAGGTCACAGTCGTGCGTTATCAAAATATGAAGCAGAGATTTTCCTAAACCTAGCACGGTTAGGTTGCACGACTGGCACACGGCCCGTGCACCTGCATGTAGGCCCGTACGTCTGATAGTGCACGCCCGTACGTCTGATAGTGCATGCCCGTGTGTGTAATGAAAATGAGAAATTTCCTTCCTTTTCAACATAATTTTAGTAAGAAAGCAAATAATTGAATATTCTAAGTTGAATAACACATGAAACAACTAATGATGAATAAGAATAAGTATACAAAAGGAAGAGACAGAGAATTCATTTGTACCTACGAGAAACTTAATAGAATTTAGAAATAGCTTAAATAATAGCTTATGATCAGAAAACATATGGAAACAAGAAAGCAGCAACAAGTACAGTTTATACAAATAGTAACAAAAATAGTAAAACAGTAACGAATACAGTAAATGTATATGTATGTATACATATATGAGAATAGACATCGAAACTGTATAGAAAAGAACAGAAGCAAAATTAACAACAGTTATGAAAGATCTAATACAATAAACTGACAGATATAGTGACTGAATATAACAGAACTCAAAAAAGTTACACGTAACTTATTATTAAGCTTAATAAGTTATAGAAACAGTATAACATTGAGTATACAAAAAAATAACTACAACAAATGTACATCTACATAGAAAGTAATCAGAAGAAAAGAAATGATAATTATCATATCTGTTATGCATTACATGACATGGCATGTCATAGAGTATTTTTAGAAAAAAGATCTAAGGATCCAACTACATGTTTTCAGTAGAAAAACATGATAATTCATCCATCAATTTTAGGGGTGAATACGAGGGGGCACCTATGAGTTTCAGCACACCCGATAGTATCAAAAGTTATATGCTCATTACTAGCCACTATATATCAACATATGTTGAGGTGCTCAGTTAGTAGCTTAGGGTTTTCTTGATCCGAGGATCGTATATTTATATAGCGTGAGTCGTTCAGTTTCAGTACCAGATTTAGGCATCACATGGCCTAGACAGTTTCTAGTGCGTGTTTGTATAGGAAACTCAAATGGCCAGGGTGTCGAATCCTTGTATTCATCAGTTTGTACAGTAAAGTTATCAGATATGATTTTTAGATACAGTTTTCAGTATTTCAACAATTGTTATTCAACTTTTCAATTATTTTAGGATCTTTGGATCCAGCAGTAATATTTCAGTAAACAATTTTCAGACACATGATTTTTGTAAATAAGTCAAGGCCTAGATATGATTTCAGCATACTCCATGACATGTCATCTCCACATAACATATATAATAAAACATGATTCAGTTTATGATTAATCAGTAAGAAACAGTAAAACATTAAACATTTAGAATACATGAGAATCATGTGACAATACATGACAGAATAACAAGCAGAACAGAGAAATTATCAGAGTATCTGATAACCAATAATACAGACAGAATATGAAATACCAGAAAGAAAAGCCAGTATAGAATATTACTTATATGTAATAGAATGAACAGGTTTACAGAATAAACCTATAGCAGAGCAGTAAAAGAGAAAAGATAATGAATATTATAAAGAGAACTTAGTGAGTCAAGTTAGACCGCTCGAATTTCTCTTCATTCTAGGTTGTTTACGTATACTCACATACGTATTTACGACACAACATAAGGTAGTGTTCGAAAGTAAGTTAACTAAAGAAGAATATTCTATCAGATCAGAATGAACTTAGTTGAGGTTATCAGATGAACAATCAGACTAGCTATAGGGAAAGTAGAGTCTATTAAACTAGTAATCAAATTAACAATAAAATAGGAACAGAGCAAGAAAGCATTAAAGAAAGAAAACAGAGAATAAGATAAAAGAATAAGCTATTTGGCTATCAGAGAACTTAGTTAAGTTCACCAGGTTAGTAGCCAACTAGAGATGTATCAGCTTAGAGCCTACCCAAAGGTAGAGGTAAAATATGCTTACTGAGTGACTTGTCACTTATCCCTCTTAGTTTCCTTTCTTGCAAGTTTATGTTTCAGGGAGTGGAGCTTGGAGCATAAGGTGGTTGATGAGTGGGATACAGTTCGAGCGGGTTTTCACCTGATATTTTCAGTTATACATATGTATGTATATATGTATTTAGTTTTTTGTAGATAACATGTTGGCTCGTATGCTTATGTTGCTCATGCATATGGGATGTGTAGTATCATTTATGTTTTTAGATACTAGTTAGTAATAATAAAATATGAGTTTTATTCAGGATACTGTACAATGGGTTGCAGCTTTCCACCACATTTATTTTATACACTTCCACATTACAAATGTTTTGAGTACAGCTTTTATGTAGGGTTTCTTGTTGGATGTGATGGGTATTGATTTCCAGGTGGTCAGTAAATAAAATAATATAATATAGTTTCCTATATAATAAATAAATATTAGTAACACAATAACATCTAACAAGGGGTCTTATAGATTGAATATGCTACTCCTATAGTCGAAGGGATCGTTTTAAGCACTTGAAGACAATAATACAAGCAAATAACTTTAACACTAAACTGGGCATCATCTAGATGATTCTAACATCTGTTCAATTTAATAGATTACCCAGTGATGATCCAAACTCATATATTACCAACTTCGTTGAGATCTATGAGACATTCAAATAGAATAGGGTTACAGATTATGCCGTCTAACGAAGACTATTTCTTTTTTATTAAGGGATAAAGAAAAAGGTTAGTTAAACTTATTTCTTATTAAATTAATCACTACTTAGGATGAGATGGCTTAGAGATTTTTAGCCAAGTTCTTCCCTTCATCAAAGAATGCCAAACTACACAATGGCATAATTATATTCATACAATATGATATGGAATCAATATATGAATCATAAGAAAGACATAAAGAACTACTCTGAAAATGCCCAGACGATGACTTACCAGTATGGTTTTAGGTACAAAATTTTTACAATGGTTTAATACCCACTAATTGTAACTTAGTTGATGTAGTTATAGACTAACTTCATAAGAGAGACACTAGAGCAAGCATTTAAGTTGCTCAATGAGATGGCTTATAATAGTTACCATTGACAAAGTGATAGAACACTAAGGAGAGTTATGGAAGTACATGGAATAGAGTCACTTAATAACTTGTTTATCCAAATAAAAGCACTAAATAAGAAAATAGAAACTATCATGACCATGTAACTAAAAAGTATAGATTATGATCTATATGGAGGGGGTCATGCAAGCATTGATTGCCAAAGAGGTAACCTATTCATGGAATCATCTAAAAAAGCTAAGTATGTAGGATATTTTCATAGGCCTCAATAGAACAATCCATACTTAAATACATATAATCTTGTATGAAAATATCATCCTAATCTTTCATGGAATAATTAAAATCTAGTCAAGTAACCACACCAAGTTTTAACCTTAAGAAAATAATTCTAATTTGAAGGAGCTCATGACAAAGTTCATAAATAGTATTAAAACAAGTTTCTATAACCAAGAAGCATCCACGAAAAATCTAAAGGTATAAGTAAGCAAGTTAGCAAAAATGGTTACTAGGAGAGTACATGACACATTACTAAGTGATACTAAGCCAAACCCCAAAGAACATGTGAAAACTATATCACTTAAGAGTGGAAAAGAATTAAAGGGTCCTAAGGAAGAAAAAACTCAAAAAGTAAAATTAGATGAACTTGTGGCAAAGGAGGCAAAACTAAAGCTTATAGAGATCAAATCTCATTTTCCTCTTGTAAACAAAAAGAGGCAACTAGACAAACAGTTTGTAAAATTTTTGGAAATATTTAAGAGGCTCCATATCAATAAGTATCTTTCTTCAGATACAATGCTATGGACAATTTCTAAAAAAAAATCTTAACAAATAAGATGAAACTAGAAGGAATGAGACAGTCAAGCTTACAAAGGAATGTTTGACCATATTACAAAATAAAGTACCTCTAAAACTCAAAGATCTAGGGAGTTTCTTTATCCCTTAAATTATAGTCTTAATTTATTTCTCGAATGTATTATGTGATTTAAAGGCCAACATAAATCTAATACCTTCATCCATTTTTAAAAGATTAGGATTAAGTAAATCGTAACCCAATATAATCTTTTTGTAGTTAGTTGATAATCAATAAAATACCTAGAAGGGATTATGGAAGATGCATTAGTAAAAGTGGATAAATTTATATTTCTTATGGACTTCCTTATACTAGACATGGAAAAAGACATCAATATGCCCTTAATTTTAGGGATACCTATTTAGCCATAGCGAAAGCATCGATTGATATGCAATTACAGAGACTAATCTTTAAGGTAGAAGATGAATAGGAAACATTTAATGTTTTTAAAGTCATGAAATACCCTGAGAAAGACCATACTTGTTATAGAATTGATGTTTCTAATGCTTTATCATTTGAATTCTTTCAGGATAACAAAATAAAGGATCCTATGGAAACTTGCTTTGTAGATTCTAAATATAATGAAGTACATAAAAAAAAAAGATGAGTAAAACGGTTGCACTTTTGGTAATAATTCCATTATATAAGAAACATATGCAACCACGATTTGAAGCACTCAATAGGCCATCCATAAATCCACTAAAGCCATCAATTGAAGAACCACTAACCCTTAAGCTTAAACCTTTACCTTCTCATTTCAAATATATATTTTTAAAGGGTTATTTGTACTTATCTATAATTATTCCATCATCTTTGACAGGTCTTATAAAAGAAAAGTTATTGAGGGTGTTAAAGGAACATAAGGAAGCTTTTAGTTAGATAATAACTAATATTTAAGGTATTAGTCCTTTAATTTGTATGTATAAAATTCTGAAGGAGGAAAGCTATAGGCCAACAGTTTAGCCTCGAAGAAGATTAAACCCAATGATGTCAAAAATTGTTAAGAAAGAAGTGATCAAATTACTTAATATAGGTATTGTATACCTTCTTTTAGATAATTCAAAGGTAAACCCAAGGCAAGTGGTACCCAAGAAAAATAGGATGACAATTATGAAAAATACAAATAATGAATCGATCACCACTAGGATAATCACAGGGTAGACAGTATCTAAATATTATAGAAAATTAAATGATGCCACTAGGAAAGACCATTTTCTTCTGCCATTTATTGATCAAATGTCAGAAAGATTTGCTAGCTATTAACTTTATTGTTTCTTTAATGGATATTTAGGCTGTAATTAAATAGTTATAGCTCCCGAGGACTAAGAAAAAACCACTTTTAGATGTCCATATGGCATATTTGTATTTAGAAGAATGTTCTTTGGTTTATGTAATAAATTAGCCATTTTTAAGAGATGCATGATAGTTATCTTCCATCACATGGTAGAAAAAATTTTAGAAATTTTCAAAGGATGATTTTTTTTATTTTTGGTTCCTTATTCGATACATGTTTAAATCACCTTGATTTATTTTTGAAAATATGTAAGGACACTAACCTTGTCTTAAATTGGGAGAAATGTTATTTCATAATGTAGAAAGGAATAGTACTTGGCCATAAAATTTCAAAGGAAGGAATAGAAGTCAATTGAGCAAAGGCAAAAGTGATTGAAAAACTACTTCCACCAACATGTTGGATTTTATAGACAATTCATTAAGAACTCTTCAAAGATACCAAAGCCTTTAATCTTTTGATTTTGATGATAATTGTTAGCATTCTTTTCAAGAACTCAGTGAAAAATTAGTCACATCATCTAGCATGGTGGTACCTGATTGGAGTCTCTTATTTAAGCTCACGTTTAATACTAGCGATATAGTTGTAGATACAATTTTAAGACAAAAGAGGACAATTTAAACCAACGTGATATGCTAGTTGAACCCTAAACAAAGCCTAACAAAACTATACTACCATATAAAAGAAACTTTTAGCTATAGTATTTACCTTTGCTAAATTCTAATCATACCTCGTCCTAACAAAAATGATAGTGTATATAGACTACTTAGTCTTTAAAGATCTATTTGTAGAAAAAGATATGAAAGTTTGGTTGATAACAAGGATTTTATTAGTATAAGAATTTGAACTAGAAATTAGAGACAAGAAGGTTGTTAAAAATGTAATAGTTGATCATTTGTCCTAAATAGAAGACCCTAACCAACAAGGTAGAGATGAGACACCAATAAGAGAAGAGTTCTGAAATGAACAACTCTATACTATCCTTAGTGGCCCATTTCTGTGGTATACAGAAATTATAAACTACTTAATAATAAATGTTCTTTCTTTTAATCTTAATTCTAATCAAAAGAAGAAATTATTATCTGATGCTAAACATTAATTGTAAGAAGAACCATATCTATTCAAAGTGTGTGTAGATTAATTATTGGAAGATATGTAACTAAGGAAAAGATGGTAGACATTCTAAGTCGTTGCCATGATCGAAAGTAGTCATTTTGGGTCAATCAATACAGCTTCAAAGGTATTACATTCTGGTTTTTATTGGCTTACATTGTTTAATGATATATATGCCTATGTAGCATTTTGTGATAGATGCTAACAGATAGGAATAATAGTTAGAAAACATGAGATACAATTGAATAACATTCTTGAGTATGAATTATTTGATATATGGTGTATAAATTTTATAGGTCCATTTCCTAGTTCGTGTTCCAATAAATGTATATTAGTGGTTGTAAACCATGTTCCAAACTAGGTTAAGGCTGAACCTTTTAGAACCAATGATGATAAGGTGGTAGTTAAGTTTTTAAAGAGTACATATTTTCAAATGATTTGGCACCTATAAGGTGATTTATAAATGATAATGACAAGTAATTTTATAATAAACAATTTGAATACCTCATGAGCAAGTACAGAGTTAGACATACAGTCACTACCCCCTATCACCACAAACTAGTGGCTAAGTTGACATTTCAAATAAAGAGAAAACAATGAACAATTATGGGAAATATTGGTCGTTAAAGATAGATGACACACTATAGGCCCATGGGATAACTCATAAGACATTAATAGGAATGTCTCCATATAGATTAGTGCTTAGCAAGGTTGTCACCTCCCAATACAGCTTGAACATCGAGCATATGGGGAAATAAAGTATCTTAATTTTAACATGCAGGATACAAGTATAAAAAGGTAATTAAAATTGAATGAAGTTGATAAGTTTAGACATCAAACCTATGAGAATACTAAGTTATACAAAGAAAAAACTAAGAAATGGCATGATAAACACATAATGAAAAAAGAGTTAAATGAGTCAGATAAGGTGTTGCTATTTAATGCTAGATTATGACTCTTTGGTGATAAGTTACAGTGTAAATGGTTGAAACCATTCACCATAATTAAATTGTACCCATTGACTATTATTGAAATATCTCATGAGAAGAAAGGTGCATTTACAATCAATGGACAAAGATTGAAGCATTACACAAGTAGAAGATGGAGTAAAAAATAGGCTTTTATCCCATTGAATAATTTAACCTAAAAAAGATCAATAAAAAGTCTAGCTATAAACTTTAAACAAGTACCTATTTGGGGGCAACCCAATTTTACATTTCACATTTCTTTTATGTATTATTATATATTTTTTTTAATTTTGTGTGCTAATAAAATATTGCCATGTTTTATATATGCTAGGGTCTAGCTTCAAGTGGTGGTAAATAAGTATTAGTGGATAGAAAAAAGGTTTCAAAAGGTAAAACTTAGGCATTACGATGTTGCATTGTAGTGTTACATCTAGCATAACATTCATCTACAAAGGCAAAACCTAGGCACTGTGGTACTACAAAGGAATGCCAACATCTAACAAAATATGCATCCATAGTCTAGAATCTGGGCATTGTGACACTATGCCAGAGCACATATGTAGGAATGAAATGGTAGAAATCACACACTATGATGCCATGCTATAATGCCAACAAAAGTGTGTACTTGTACCCACAACACAAAACCTGGGCGTAAGGATGCTATGCTATAATAAGCATAAGTAAGTGAAAAATAGTTTTAAATAAAATAAAATAAAATTTTTTAAAGTGTAAAATAACATTTATTGATTTTAAAACCCTAGCAGGGTGTAGTATTCAAAAGTTATTTTCTTTTCTTTTCTTTTACATATCTCTTACTCTTTACTGGGAAATTATTACTAATAAGTAGGGGTGAGAGAAAATAAAGTTAAAGCTAGGATTTCTATTGTTAAGGATTTTTTATGGCTTAGTTACAACAAGTAAGGGTGTATATATATATATATATATATATATATATATATATATATATATATATATATATACACACACACACACACACGCTTAAAGACTAAAAGTCAAGTGAAAAATTCTTTTTTGTTTTTGTATGGCTTGAAAGGTTTGGAATTTGTTTCTTTTTTTTGGTTGATTCAACTTGATAAGTCGATGTTTAGAACTGATTAAGACAATTTTCCAATACAAAGCAAGTTAATATTACTTTAGTTAGAAACATGGAGAGATAAATCATTGCAAAATTGAGACTTCTAGTTACGAGGTAAGAAAGGTTGGAAATTTAGATGCAAAAAATGCAGTAATGTGTTTCATGAGTATAAGTGATTTTTATGTTGATTCAACATGGTTGATACTGTAACCACCCTCTAAGTAAATTATTTTTAAGGAAAATAAAATATAAAAAAAATTTTGGCAGAGTTTTCCCTAAAAATAGTCAACTTGAGAATAATAAACCTGTAAGGAAAGCACTTCTAACCAACCAAATACCAGTCCTACCCAATGACTGGATTTTATATTTTCACAAGTCCCATGATAAATGAAATCAGACATACACACAACGGAAATAAGATTATATTTTACTCTTATATACATATACTCATCTCTAAGATTAGTTACTCTATATATACATCTCAAAATATATTAGTCTTATAACTAGTGTGCCCAAGCTCATACCCGAGTATGACCTCCCCCAGCAGTTGCACCACTCGCACCTAAAGAGAAAACAGTATAAAACCATAGGGTGAGTATAAAAGTATACTCAGTAAGTAAATTAAGCTAACATAATCTAAAAAGCTTAGTACTGATTTCTTCTCGTTTTTCTATAACTTTAACAGATTTGCTTTTAGCAACACTTCTTTGGGCACTCTGGAATCTCTGAAACTCTGAATATACATCATATAACTGCATATGTGTATATATGTGATGCAATCAAATATGATATACATGTCATGCCATAAAATTCTTTCTGAAAATTCTTTTCTTTTCTTTTCTTTTCTTTTCTGTAGACCAGTCTAGGCTGAAGAATGAGGAACCATGGCCATAAAATCTAACTTTGTTTACAGTCCTCAACCTACACGCACTCTATCGGACTGTGGTAAACTCTACTCTGGGGTTGCTCATTAAGAACAACAAGCGTGTAGGGTTACTCTGTGGGTTCCCCATTACATCAGTCCTAAGAAAATTCTATAACTAATTTACTTCACAAAACAAAACTTATAAATACATTTCTCTGAAAACCATGTATATAAAGTAATAATTAAACACATGAATATAAACTTTCTTTCTAGAACTCATGTGACTCATATTTGGATATTCACATGAAATGCAATATGTGATTAAATACACTCTGATACTATGCATAAAAATGCCAATGCCAATTATATATACCATTTGCACTAACAGTGTGTATATATATATATAAAGTTACACAATTCTCTAACATAGTTAAGGTCAAACTGCCACTTTCTATTAACCCAAACTTCCTTCCATTTTACTCTGTATATCATCCTTAAAGATGTATTAAAACATAATTCTATATCGAAATTTAACCAATACTCAACGCATGGTATGTTTTTGAACTTGGCATAATCTACATCATACGTTCATGTCACAATTTTACAACCTTCCAACATTATTTCAACTCGATTACTCTCTTGGGCATATAAATTGCAATATATACATATCAATTACATAAAACCCTGATTGTCATCAAACCCTAATTTTTATCAAAATTTAGGATAATTGCCCTAAAAGCATAATTTACTTACCTTAGCTTGAATATTCTTTTGTCACCACCTTTCCTTATTTTCTCCCACCTAAAAACACCATTAAAGAATATAAAATCATAAACCCATGCATAATTATATCAAATTCCTTGAAATTCTTACCTTAGTTAAGAAGATTAACTAATTTTCTTCACTTTTCTCTAAAAATTTCCTTGAAAACCCTTTTATTTGCCTTGAATTAAGCTTAAAATAGCCCAAAAATGGAGAAAACAAGAAGCTGCAGGTTTGGCTACGGGAAGAAGAAGAAGCAATCCACCTTTATGCATAATTATCTTTGACATTTAATGCCAACTTTTTCAAATGACCAAAATACCCTTGCCTTTATTTCTTAATTTCATCAAAACCAAGCCATTCTTGTAATTTTAATTAACTAGAAAGGGTGAAAGAGGAAAGGTAATGTTGGTATGCCTTAAAATATTCCAAAAATAAATCTTTAGTAAAATTACCATTTTACCCCTCATCTTTTACCAAAATGACATTTACGTCCTCTTAACAATTTACCAAAAGAATCTTGTCAACCATATAAACCATTTTATGTCATTTTATTTTAATCCCCATTCTAACCTCTAATTCTTTGTAAAAAGATTATTTCGCCCCTATTTAACAATAGTGGTCAAATAAGTTCACTTAAGATTTGATGCCCTTTTTAGTTATTTTTCTTTTATGTTTTCAACTGTAATTACTACTAAAGGGCATCAATGACATTTTAAAACATACCTGGCTTTGGGTATTACAGAAACATTGTTTGAAATAAGGTTAGAAGTTCCACTATGTAAACAAACAAGATCTTGAGATCCATGGCTAGTTGAATGAAATTAAGAAAAAAAAAGTAATCATTCCAATTTCTAAGAACGTAGTATGTTAGGGGTTGGCATGTCCATCGTAAGTGACCTCCAAGCTGAATCACCAGGAATACGAGTATACAAAGCACCCAAAGTTCATAACTCATTGAGTAATGGAGTGATGGTACCATAAGTCTTAACATTCGCATAAAAAGGTGAGTCGATGACTTAGGGAAAAATAAATAAAGCTCATATAAGAAAAGAATGAAAAAGTAAAAAAGAAAATATTAAGAATGGATCTTGGGAGCTTAGGGGTTAAGATAATGTAAACAAAAAATTTTAAGCAACGAATGATGACAAGGCTAAAAAAAATTGGGTTAAGGGAGACTTGTATTTATGAATAATGCATGAATCATTTTCAGGGATGAATTTTGGGTTACTGAATACACTGATTGTTAAGAGTCGATAAAGTTATGGTGTGATAAATTTGAATTGGTTTTGAGTGGTTGATGTTAGTTAGTAATGTACTAGAAATTTGGTCAAGCTGAATCCGATTTATGGTGTGATTTTGTTTCTTTTATGTTTTTTAACTTTTTTTTGACAAGATGTTTGTGGCATCATTAGAAACCCTCACAAGACTATAACTTGTCCAATAGAGCTGCCTAAGGGTTTAAAGGCTTGTTACACATGTTAAATGCAACTATGTCAACCTACAGAAATGGTTTAGGTAGTTAGTAATGTTTAATATTGTTTCATTTTTATTTTATTTTTGTCTTATTAGTGCTTTTCTTCATTCGAAAATTTGTTACTTATATTGCTAAAGACTAGTAAGTCACTAGTTGGGGGTTGTGATGAGTGTTGGGTAATCACATGATTTAGCTATGATGTTAGATTATTTCAAGTGAAATTTTATAATTTTGCCCTTGACTTGAGTGGATTCAGGATCATGTTGCATCTGTTAAGTTATATAGGATTGATACATGATTTTGAACTAAAATAAGGCTAAAAGAGTTAGCTCAAAATGAAAAATCATAATTAAAAAATCGAGGTGCAAAAGCAAAGAGAGTAAGTTGAGTCTAGCATCATTACGCCAAGTTATGGTATGAGGTGTACAAGTATTCTAGAGACTAGGCACTGTGGCACCATACCATAACATGGGAAAAGAAAGACGTGCACATGAAAGATAGGATTGCATTGTGCTCAATAAATACATGTTTGCATAACAAGCAAAAGTAACATGTTGCAGCACTGTCCCATGACATGAAGATGTTCAAAAGATTTTTGTGTTTTTTGAAATTCTAGACCTAACCCTAGACTATATATATTAAGCGTGTTCCTACCTAGAAGAGAGAGTTGTCTTAAGACATTCCTAGAGAGATTTTTCACACGAATTTGAAATTGTATTGATTTTGTTTGAAGACTCAGTTGATTCAACATTAAGGATTGTAATCTTAAGAAGATTTTAAAGTGATTTCAATAAATATTCCAAGATTTGATCTAGTTTTCTCTCTTATCTCTATTATGCTTTTCTTGAATCTAAGTGATTTTTCTTATTTGGTGATGAATTAAATCTTCTTAGCTAAGACTAGGGCTAGCAAATTCATGGATTTATAGTGTCTCTTGATTTTGATTGAAGAGCATGTTATTTCATGATGAGTTTGTATTTTGAACCTAATTTCTGTCAAAATCTTAGTCAAGTTTTAATGGGATTTCTATTATGTGATTGAGACTAGGAGGTAACATTGCATAAAAGCTATGGAAATACAAACCATGGTCAATTGAATGCAGAGATAAATTTTTTACGCTTCTACAATGTATGAATGAATGTATGTTTAATCTTTTGCAAAGTAAGTATGTTTAATGAGTATTTTTATGATACTGCTCTATGTTCACTAGTATTTTAGATTTTTTTTTTTTGTATATTTATATATATATATATATATATATATAATAGCATTACATATAGTATCTAGTGTATATCTATTGAGAGGTAATGCTCAAGTTTGGTGGAGTTTAGCTAAGATGTCAGTTGAAATGTCTTGGTTGAGTTATAGAGATTTTTAGAAATGTTTGATAATGAGTTTAGGAGTGCTAAGTTGACATATGCTTATGCTTATGATTTTATAGTGTTAAGTCACATTTTTGGTTCTATTAAGAAGTATGCCATGAGGTTCATTTCGCTACCTAAGTTTGCCAAAGTTCTTGTTTTATTAAGGAGTATTCCATGAGGTTAATTCACTCAACAATAGTGAGAGATGTGATGACAGGCACTTGTCCACCATAAAGATATAGTGTGTAAGAGCTCAAGTTTTGGAAATGTTTAGATAGGTAACAATATGGGTAAAATCAAGATTTTTGTGTTTTTTTTTCAATCTAAGATGATGTCAAGGGTATTTTAATTTGTAATGGCTTTATTTAAGCATTGCATGTGCCAACCTAGGAAGCTATCATATGTGTAACATGAAAAAGTGTGAGAATCTTTAAATTCTTGCCATACATAACTGTACATCTTCATGTGCACAACCATGCATGTTTAGCTTTGGTACTCTTTATATAAAGCAACTCCATTTGTATTTTTCATAAGTTTTTTAAATTCAATTTGTGTAAGCCCTTTAGATAAGGAGATCTAAAAAGTTGAGAATGACCTTAAGCATGCTAACCCAACGCTGATAAACAGAGTTTGACCTAAAGAGAGAGAGTTTACCAATCAATTGTCAAGTAAGTAGTTTCTTTAACTTATATGTGTTTGATCTTTCTGATGTGTTTAGATATTATATATATATAATGCTTGCTTAGATGAAATTGATGGTAAAAAAAAACTAGTTGATGTTGTTTAATATATAATTAAGCAAGATAATGTAAATTTAGCATAAAACATGTTAGATTAAGGCTACTTTCATGGAATTAACGTTTATTGTTTTTTATTTGCTAGAAGTTGCAACCTAAGATAAGTTTTCTACTTAATTTCACTTGTTTTGATAATAATTGATGTTATCAGTGGAGTTTTAATGCTTGTGAAATGATTGGAAACATGTTTAGGTTAAAGGTGAAGAAAATAACCATGTTAATAGTGGTTATTATGCTTTTAACTTTGAATTTAAGTAAATACATGTATTGTTGAGTTTGATATAATGCATTTTCTTATGTTTTCAAAGATATAATGCTTCTATATGGATATCATAAGTTTTAATGATGAGTTAATACCAAAATGGCAAAGATTGATAGATGTTTGGTTGAGATCTATCGTGGCAAAGTATGTTACATGACCATGGGTGCAAGAGATACACAGTCATGCACTTGTATCTACAACGTCACGATCATACATGTTATGGATGCATAATCTTGTGAAGTATTGAATGAGTTTTTATGATTTCACGACTATGAGTTGGTAAGTCACAATGATGAGCACGTCAATTTTACATACAATGGAATTTAAGAGGTCATAACTATATAGCTTATAGATGCATGACCATGCATGATGTCTAGAATAGAAAATAAACCTAAGTTGTAAATAAGTAAAATAGTGCAGAAAATAATAAGTAAATAAGATTAATAAGTTCGAATACATTTTTTTGTATTTCTTAACTTGAAATTCAAAGAAAATGTTTTACAAAAATAGGAAAATGTTTTACATGTTTCTCAATCTTTGAATTGAATATGCAAAAATTAGAAAATTGATGGTCTAGAAATCTTTTAGAAGTAGATATGAAGTGACATCTATAGGTTCACACATTTGTATGAGAGGACAAGACCATTAGCTAAACTTGTTAGAGAAAGTGTCGGTCGTGTATTAGTTTAAGCGCACATGGTTGGGTAGTCAAATCCATGTATTTATCGGTCTGATCAACATATGTTTTTTATAAATGTTTTATGAAAATAATGATTCATGATGATTTATGGTAAGTTTTTACAATAAGATCTTTGAATTGATTAAGATAAGCTTTTATGTTAAGGTTTTCAATCTGATTATAACATTTTCTAGAAAATCGTTTTAAGAATTAAGCCTTTGGTCTAACAAGATTTTCTAAAAATTCGTTTTATAAATGTTTCAACATGTTTTAAATCATGACATAACATGATTAAGGAGAAAAAAGGCAAACAAGAATTATGAAGAAACTAAGGATTAATAATAATATAAGAATTATGAAAACAAATTTTAAGTTAAGACATTAAGTTAGTATGAAGTTAAGAAGTAAAAAGGAAAAGACTTCTAAAATATGAATTCAAGGTTATGGTTGTGTATGTTAAATTAAGGAAATTGCTTGCTGAGTGACTTGTCACTCATTCCAAATCCTTACCCTTGCAAGTTAAGTTTTTTCTACTTACCAAGTAATTGCACTGCTAAGGCTACACTTATCAGGTTTATCCATGATAGTCTTTCATGAGTTTTGATATATAGTTTATGTTCACAGTTCTAGTTTTAAAACAATTCATATGATTTACATTTGTAAATATTTTATGTTTTGCACTATGAACAATAATGAGGTATATTTAGTATGTTTTGAAAGATATACAGTTTTAAGGAAAGTTTTAATATATAAGGTATTTTAGAAATAAGTATGTTGTATGATTATGATTTTAATAATCCATATATGCATAAATAATGTTTAAGTATGAATGTGATACTATTATATTAAAAAAATATAGTGGTATTACAATTGTTGATATCAAAGTATGATTTTGGAAAAATTGTTTTAACAATGGATTTTTCGAGTATTTTAAAAGATAAATTGTTTAAGAAATTTCATTGTTTTTGAAAATTTGCATTTAGTTATGAGTTTGAAGATCCTGATAGCTAACTTTTAATATGCTTATGTAATGTAAGTATTTAAATTTAATACGAATTCATATTAATTTAATGTATTGCTAATAAAATTTTAGATATGAGGAGAGATAGATTATCCCAACCCAAATGTGAGATGGTTGAAAGTTATGTTTCAATGAGACCTATTAGTGTGAAGAAAGGCTCTTAGGCTACTAAGGTGAGTTTTAGTATTGAAGATGTCAGGGAGATGATTTGAGAAGCTCTGAGAAAAGGAGACAAGGATTAGGAGTTGGTTATGGATAAGTAATTCAGGTTTAGTTCAGAGGATGATGATGGTTTTAATTATTGTATAAAGAGGTTGCATCCAATCTACAATCTATCAAGGGTTTATCAACCATATAATTTAATGGTTTTAGAGATCCAGCATTGCCAGAGGAGTGGATAAAGTCTCTTAAGAGTGTTATAGGTTTTTTTTATATGCCAGATAGGAAAAAAGTGCAGCATACAATGTATTTATTGAGAAGAAATACAAGAGTTTGGTATAATTTGGCTAAAATGTCGATAAATATATCAAGATTAAGTTAGAGCAAGTTCCAAAGGACATTTGGTGAGGAGTTCTAGATTGTTGATTTGGTTTATACTCATGTTTAGGAGTTTATAAAGTTGATTCAAGTTAATGGATTTGTTAAAGAGATTTAATGCATTGGTAAGATTTCTGTTTGGCTTAGCTAGTGATAAGGGTTGAGTGCAAAAATTTATAAATGGGTTGCATTTGATGATTATAAGGGATGGCATAATGGTTGGTTATCCTCCATAAAGGTATAATGAGGCTTTAGGGAAAGCCTTGAGGTTAGAGGTATATCTAAAGAGGATGAGCATGTTTACAAAGATTAGTAATAAAGATGAAAGTAAAAGACTGGTGCAAGGAAAGAGAGATTTTAAATGACATAAAAAGCCTTGAATCAAGTTACCTTATAGTAAATGTCATAAAAAGCATCCTAGTAAGTGCTTGATGGGTTAGAATATATGCTTCAAGTGTCGTCAGTCAGGCTATAGAGTATTAGAATGTCTTTCTCAAGGTGGTGCTAGTACTTCAAGTAAAGGTGGTAATACTTAGGTTTTTGCTATAAGATAGGAGTAGACAGATGCTAATCCATTAGTTATAACTAATTAGTTACTCTTCTATAATACTTCTTTGTGCGTTTTAGTTAATTGTGGTGTTATTCATTGTTTCATTGCTAGAGGTATTATAGATAGATTAAGTTTGAATCTTGTTACTATAGATCACAAAATTTGTATTGAGCTTTCAAATGCCAATTCAGTGTTAAGTGATCAAATATTAGTAAGGCAAGTTGTCGTGATTCATGATAACTCTCTATTGGTGAATTTGATAGTTATTAAAATGCCTATTTTTGATATTATGTTAGGCATGGACTTTCTAGGTAGGTATGAAGTAGAGATTGACTACAAGAGGAGGAAAGTTTGGTTTCAGTTGAATGCAGGTGATGATTTTGTATTTAGTGATGACAACATCAAAAGCGTGATGATTTCCTATGTTAAGGCAAGAAAAATGTTAAGTAAGAGGTATGTTAGATATTTGGCCAATATTATATGTAAAAGTGGATTTGATCCGAGAATTAAGGATGTATCAGTGGTTAAGGAGTTTGTTGATATGTTTTTTGAGTATTTACTTGGTTTGGCTCCAACTTAGTTACAAGAGTTTAAAAAGCAATTATAAAAGTTATTGGATAAGAAATTCATCACGTTAAGTTATTCTTCATGAGGTGCTTCTATTTTGTTTATGAGAAGGTAGAGAATTGAATAAGGTAACCATCAAGAATAAGTATCATTTCCCAAAGATTAATGATATGTATGATTAATTAAAGGGGATGTGGTGTTTTCTAAAATCGTTTTGAGGTTTGGGTATCATCAGGTTAGACTAATGATAAAGATGTGCCTAAGATTGCTTTTAGGATAAGACATGGTTATTATGAGTTTGTTATGATGACATTAAGGTTGCCTAATGCTCTAAGAATATTTTTGGATCTTATGAATAAAGTATTCCATAATTATCTAGATAAATTTGCAATGGTATTTATTGATGGTATTTTGGTGTATTCATAGAGTAGAGATGAACATAAGGAGCATTTAAGGATAATGTTGTAGTGGTTGAGCGAAAAACAATTGTATGCTAAATTTGTTAAACGTGAGTTTTAGTTAGATAACATGACATTTCTAAGTCATGTGGTATCAATCAAAGGGATTTTTGTAAATCCAAGTAAAGTATAGGCTATGTTGAGCTGGCGGAGACCGAGGACAACTAAGGATGTTAGGAGTTTCCTTAGGTTAGCTAAATTTTATAGGAGGTTCATTAAGTGGTTTTCTAGTTTGGCTAGACTATTGACTACTTTTAATAAAAGGAAGTTTTCTTTTTGTATAGTATGAGGAAGGAGTGAAGTATGACATCTATGTAAATACATCTCATTAAGGTATAGGAGCAGTGTTAATGCAAAGTGGTAAGACAATTGTTTATGCTTCAAGACAATTAAACGACTATGTGTTGAGATATCCGACCCATGGTTTAGAGTTGGCTATTATCGTTTTTGCTTTAAAAATCTAGAAACACTATTTGTATGGAATGAGGCGCAATATTTGTTCTGACCATGAGAGCATTGGTTAAGGATTATAATTGTGACATCAAATATCATTATAGTAAATCCAATATAGTTATAGATGCTTTGAGAAAAAAAATGGTTTTATCCAAGGTTTTTGTACAAACAGTATGAGATTTGTAGGAAGTAGATTAAGATTATGACTATAAGGTTTTGGAGATTATAGATTAAGTCTATTTTGATGGATGATATACAGGTTTTATAATTGTTTAATGATTGATCCTAAAGGGTGGTTTAATAGATCGAAGATGGCCTAGCATGTAAACCCTCTTTAGTTGAGCTATTTCTAAAGGAAACGATAAGAGTTTACTTCGAAATAACATAACCTAAAAGAAATTTTCTTTTTATCCTGTTAAAAAAATCATAGTAAACAGTTTTAATAACTCAATCACAACTTACCAAACCTACCGAATGACTGGATTTACATAACACAACATATATCAACTACTAATTGAGATAAAACATAATCCATTGTCTATTATAATACTACAACAAATGATGTAAGGATGTTTCCTAGATAATATAATTTACTTGCAACTCAAAAGTCATAAACTTATATACATCACATGAAATATATATAATATCTAAAAACCAAAATATACCCCTATAATTCTGAAAAAAAGGCATGTCATGCCAGTGCTCATGTCATAACTTTTCCAATCGTTACTCATCGAATACTTGCAAAATTAATGAAATCTAATAAGGTGAGCACTAATGACTTAGTAAACAAATAAGACTGGTTATGCATTTATCTATATCAAGTATCATTGAATCATTGTAAATTCTTACTCATGAAATAATACAACAAATATGTAAGTATGATAAATTACATACATGACACAATGTATACTTAATACACCTTATAATATGCATTCAATTAGATTGAACTGAGGTTTTGGCCATATGAGTAACATAACTGTCTGGGTATAATTCTTAATCTGCATGTACATTGAATGGACTGTACAATAAATATAAATCTAAATATAAAGTTGTTCACTTTTGGCGATGTACATGTAAGGGTGCTCATAAGTTCCCTCGTCACAATAGTCCACTGAAAAACTGCTTTATAAATTACATATTTTTTATGCATTTTCAGTGATTGCAAACCTACATTTATAAATATAAATTTATTTGAAAAAGAAACTTAAGTTTATAAATAGAAAATGTTCTTGTATAAATGCTTTATTACTTAGTGAATCATGAAAAGTATGTATATGAATGTATATGCATTGTTATACCCCTTTTTTAATTGTTATGCATTACATATAATTTTTGACATTTTTTTTAACAATTTTATTCTTCTCAATATCTTTTTATCTATTAAAAATCCCCACACATTATTGATACAGTGATAAAAATGATATTTAGTAAGATTTAACTCATATTAATTTCCCGTTACAAGTAATTTTTAGATTATAATGACTTAATATGCATCATTTAAGCTTACTACAAATAAAATTGATCATACCATTTTAACAAATACCAAGTCATAGCAATGTACAAATTTCTTTTTTTTTTTTTTTTTTTTTTTGCATGTTTTATAGTCAATATATATATATATATGTTGAACCATTGATGTTTGATGATGATAAAAATATGTTAAAATAGCTAATTTATCCTTTATAGAATTGACCTCATGACAAAAGAAGGGAAACGGTTTAATTTTTGTAAGTTTCAGGTCCTACATGATCGTATGCCCTTTTAGCATGATCGTGCGTAGTTGTTTTGCAACTACTGCAAAAAAAAATATGGGACCGTATTGCAAACCATGCTAAGATCTATAATTATGCTGGAAAATTTTCAAGTCAAACATAATCGTGCTTAAGTATTGCATAATCATGTGTGTGCACTATACAGGTCCAACATGATCAACTCAATCATGCAAATTCAACATACTAAGACAATAAGCCAAAGTTAAATAGATAACCATGTTACATTATAACATACGATCATGTTGGTAAACATTCTAAAGAAGTACAGGTTTCATAGTCATGTGCTCGTATCATGTTGGGCCAAACATGAAAGGCCAAGCACACGTCTGTGTTTAAGTTAGACACATGACCATATGGATACATCTCAGAAGAAGCATATGATCTTCAGACATGCAATATCATCATGTAAGTGGTCAAACATGCATTAGTCAACGCACGACCATATAAGAAATATATGTACGACCGTGTCATGCTAAACATAAATTGCACTACCACATCAATCATGGAAGGTTAATCGTGCGATGACATTTTCAAGGTATATCAACGATGCAGTATCATGTGAATTAAGCACACGACGGTGCTCAAGCAAATTTGTAGTCGTGTAAGTATCGTGTAGTGATAGTGCTCAGAAGTTATGTAGGCTTTTGGAATTCCAAGTGTCATATATAAGGAAATAAATTGTAACCATGTGTAATAAGCACATGATCATTTAGCTATGGCACACATTGTAAATTTGACCGTTAAGAGTCAGTTCGAGGCTATAAATGCAATAAGCTAATTATGCACTGGACAAGCATAATCATGCTCTTGGAGAATTTACTATAGCTGCAACTTTTTTAACTTTTCCAATGGATAGAAATTTATGGAAACCCTCCTTACCATTTCAAGCAAGAAATCAAGTATAAAAGGAGGTCATTTTGAAATGAGCAAGGTTAGAAAAACTGATTACATGTTTAAGCCATCATTTTTGCTTCTTGTAAGAAATCAAGTATAAAAGGAGGTCATTTTGAAGTGAGCAAGATTAGAAAAACATATTACATATTCAAGCCATCATTTTTGCTTCTTCTTCGCTCACTCTTCTCTCATAAGCTTACATTATTCTTCATTTGAGAGAGTTGTACTAAATTATGTGTATCAATTTATTCATAGGCGTTTTCACAATCTTTTGTTGTTTCAAAATCAATTGTAAAAATGGTGAAATTCCCTTGGTTCAAAATACTATTGCATCTTTGGGTTTAGAAAATAGTAAAACTTCAATCAGTTGGGGATTGAGGAAGAGGATGTAAGAGACTTATGTTCAAAGCTCTGAAACTCTATAAATTAACTGAGCAAACTCTAACCCCTCTCTTTTTAATTTGTGTTTATTAGAATTATATTTTCTATTTGATTTATTGATTGCTTTAATTGCATACAAATTTTCATAATCCTATTCAACCCCCTATAAGATTATTTTACTAGCCAAAAAGTTTCTTAAAATATACATATACATATACATATATATATATATATATATATATATATATATATATATATATATATTAATCATGATTTATCAAACTTAGTCATGAAAACATCATCAATGCTTACTAATATTACATTTTAGCCTTTCCACATTAATATATCAACTTTCAAAATTATATATCATGTCAAGTTTCTTATCATACATACATCAACATAATATATTCATATCATATATTCAACCATTTAATATCAAATTTACTCCAAATCCATTTTCTTTCTTGTCTTTTCACACAGCCGAATTTTCCTCAATTAAATCAAACATTTTCTTCCAAAATTAATCTCATATCATCACATCTTTGTAATAATACTCATTACATATTACCATTAATGATAAAAAATAATAGATTCCAATTTTTTTTTTCATAAACTCTATAATAAAAGCTTAACATTTCGAATTAGAATTACTTTCATAAGCTCCAAAATGATTTCGTTTCATCTGAATTCCAAACCCACCACAAAAAATTATAATATCACTTAATACATGAAATTCAATTTTTTTTAAAAAAAAAAATTCTTACCTTAGATGGTGATAAAAACACTTTCATTGAAATTCTTACAAATTTTCCTCACAAATTCACTTGTTTTCCTTTTAAAATTTTAAGAAAAGATGACTAAAAAAAGAGAGAGACATTCTAGCTAGAAGGAGAAGAAGATGAAGAAGAATAATTCATGTTTATCCTTTTAATTAATTGGTTATGCTTAATTCCAAATATGTCATTTATCTTTTCCATAAATTACATTATGTGCTTTATTCAATTTACCAAAAATAACCTTCCTAACATGTAAATTACTTTATGCCTATTTTATTACCCACTTTATCTATTGAATCTTTTTAAAATTACCATTTTACCTTTAGTATAAAATATCAAAAGTGTCATTTCTCTTTTCTAATAATTTCATCTATATACTTATGTAGTTTACCAAGAGTGACCTTCTTAAATGTATATTACTTTATGTCATTTTTTTCTAATACTTACTTTATCCCTTAAATCTTTTTAAAATGGTTATTTTACTCTTAGTGTAAAATATCACTTTTTCATTCATTTTTCAAATGAATTTTCAATAAAACCATTAAGGGTAATTTCTATTAGGGATTTTTGAACATACTTAAATATGTATGTGACATAGTATTTGATTTTAAGATGAAAGATAAGATTATGAGATTTAGAGGCAACATATATGTTTTTTATGATGATGGGTTAAGACAGAGAATTTTGACTAAGGCTCACAATATAACATATATGTCTCATCCAAGGAGTGTTAAAATGTATAAGGAGCTTAAGAGGGGGTTTTGGTGGTCTAAAATGAAAAAACATATAGCAAATTTTATTGTTGACATGTCAATAGGTTACAGTAAAACATCAAAAACCTTTAGGATTGTTATAGCCATTCAGTATTTATGAGTGGAAATAGAAAAGCATTTTCATGGATTTTGTTAAGGATCATCTTAAAGTTCAGTTGGGTTATAATTGTGTATGGGTTATAGCGGATAGTTTGACTAAATCAACTCATTTTTTGCCTATTAAAAAAGGTATGTCAATTGATCAATTGGGTCAATTATATGTCTGAGAGTGAGAGAATGTTATATTGCATGAGGTTTCCATGATTATTATTTCAAATAAAAATATGAAGTTTATGTTGCATTTTGGAAAAGTCCTTAGAGATCTTAGGCACTAAATTCATTTACAATACAACATATCATCTACAATAGATGAGTAAAGAAATAGTATTAACCAGATTCTAGAGGATATGTTAAAGGTATGTTAAATGAATCACTAGTCTAGTTAGGTTAATTTTTTGTCTTTGATGGGGTTTACATATAATAATAGTCACCAATCAATTATTTAGATAGCGCTATATAAGGTTTTTTATAGTAGGAGATGTAAATCTCTTCTGCACTAGGAAGAGATTGGTAACAAAGATTCTTTGGATGGAGTGTTGGGTTTTGAGATGACTTAGAGGATGACTAATCAAAGATAGTTGATTAGACAACCTATGAGACAGGTCTAAGATCAACAGAAAAGTTATGCAAAAAAGACACATAAAGACATAGAGTTTCAGGTTAGGGATAAGGTATTTTTGAAAGTTTCTTTATATAAAAGTGTAGTCATATTTGGATAAAAAGGTAAATTAGCTCCTCGGTATATTGAGTTCTACAAGATTCTAAAGAGAGCTGTAAGTATAGCTTATAAATTAGCTTTATCTACCAATATGGACTATACTTGTAGTGTTTTTCATGTTTTATTGTTGAAAAAGTATGTTAGAGATTCTTCACATATGCTTGAGATTCAAAATATTGAGTTGGCAGAAGATTTGAGTTATCAAGAGCAATTAGTTTAGATTTCGATCCTCAAGTTTAAACTTTAAGGAATAAAGAAATTCAGTTGGTTAAAATGTTATAAAGAAATCAGAGATATAAGAAGACAACTTGGGAGGTTGAGTTTAAGTTTAGGTAAAGATTTTCAAAGTTATTAAGGTAATTCCATAGATGAAATTTATATAAGAAGGGGAGAGTTGTAAGAGCCTGAGTTCTAGAAATGGTAAAATAGGTAAGAATATGGGTAAAATCAAGAGATTTATATTTTTTTTTCAATCTAAGTTGATATTATGAGTATTTTAGTCATTAAGAGCTTTATTTTGGCCATATACATGTCAACTTAAGAGGCCACCTCATATACAGTGAAAAAAGGCATAAGAATTTTTAAATTCTTGCCATAAATGACCAGACATCCTCATGTGCACCATTATGCATGTTTAACTTTGGCACACTCCATATAAAACAGCTTTAATTGTTTTTTCATAATTTTTAAAATTTTATTTTTATAAGCTCTTTAGAGAGAGAGATCCAGAGAGTTAAGGGAGACCTTGAGCATGCTAATACAAAGTCGATGAATGAAGTTTAACCTAGAGAGAGAAAGCTTGTTAATTAATTGCTCAAATAAGTAGTTTCTTTAACTTATATGTGTTTGATATCTTTGATTTGTTTAATTTGATGTATTTGATACCTTTTTAAATGAAATTAATAATAAAAAAAACTAGTTGATGTTATTTGATATGTAATTAAGCAAGATAAGTGTATATTTGGCATAAAACATGTTAGACCTAGGCTGTTTTCATGAAATTAATTTTTATTATTTATTATTTGTTGGAAGTGGCAACCTAAGGTATGTTCGCTACTTAATTTCACTCGTTTTGATAATAATTAATGTTATCATTGGACTTTGATGTTTGTGAAATGATTAAAACATGTTTAGAATAAGGATGAAAGAAATAGGCATGTTAATGGTGGTTATTATGCTTTTAACTTCAAATTTAAGTAATAACATGTGTTTTTAAGTTTGAAATGATGTATTTTCCTATGTTTTTAGAGATATAACACATTTATATTAATATTATAAGTTTTGATAATGAAATGGTGTTGAAATAAAGGAAACTGATGGTTGTTTGGTTGAGATATATTATGGTAGGGCACGATGCATGATTGTGCATATCTCATCGTGCACTTGTATCTATAGTGTCATGATCATGCCTATTATGCATGCGTGATCATGTGAAGTGTTGAAAGAGTTTTTGTGGTGTCACAATCATGAGTTGGTGAGTCATGGTTGCGAGCATATCAATTATATATGCAATGGAATTTAGGAGGTCACGCCTGTGTACCTTATAAATGGAAGACCATGCATGATGTCTAAAACAGAAGATAAAGCTAAGTTTTAAATAAGGAAAACAACACAAAAAATAAATAAAATGATAAGTAAATAAGAATAGTAAGTTCTAATGTATTTCTGCATTTCATGACATGGTATGCTAAAAAAATGAATTATAAAATTTGGAAAATATTTCATATTTTTTTTATCTGAAGATTGAATATCCATGTTTTGTGAAAATTTAGAAAATTGATGTCATAGACGTCTTTTAGAGGTGGATACGAGAGGACATCTATGGGCTTGCATGCTTATTAAAAAGGAAAATCAACATTTATAAGAGAGGACATGAACATTAGCTAAGCTCATTAGAAAGAGTGTTAGTTGTATATTAGTTTAAACTCACGTAACCAAGGTGTCAAATCTCTATATTCATTCATTTGATCAATGTATGATTTTTTTGAATGTTTTATGAAAATGATGATTTATAATAAGTTTTTACGATGAGATCTTCAGATCGATTATGATAAGCTCTTATATTGAGGTTTTTAATCTGATTATGAGATTTTCTAGAAAATGATTTTAAGCATAAAGTCCTTGGGCTACGCTATGGTTTCCAACATGTTTTATATCATAACATACATGACATGACATGATTAAAGAGAAAAGTAGAAAACAAGATTATGAAGAAATTAAAGATTAATAACAATATAAGAATTATGAAAAGAAATCTAAGTTAAGACATTAAGTTGGGTATGAAATTATAAAGTAAAAAGGACATGACTTTTAAAATATGAATTTAAGATTATGATTATGAATGTTAAGGAAATTGGTAGTTGAGTGACTTGTCACTGATTCCAAATCCTTTTCCATACAAGTTAAGTTCTTTTTTCTTATTAAGTAGCTACACTACTAAGACTATGTTTATTAGGAGTATTGATGATAGTTTTTCATGAGTTTTGATATATAGTTTATGTTCACAGTTTTAGTTTTTAAAATTCATATGGTTTACATTTGTAACTATTTTATATTCTACACTATGAATAATAATAAGGTATGTTCAATACGTTCAATATAATGTACAGTTTCAAGTAAAGCCTTAATGAAATAGGTATTTCATAAATGAATATGTTTTATGATTATGATTTCAATATTCCGCATATGTATGAATAATCTTTAGGTATGAATGTGATATTATTATATTAGAAAAATATAGTAGTATTATATAGAGAGGCTTTAGGTAGAGATTTGAGATATGAGATGTGTTTGAAAAAGATGGGATGTTCGTAAGTAGTAATAAAGATATGGGTAAAAGACTAGTTCAGAATAAGAAGAATTTTAAAAGTCATAAAAAGCCTCAAGTAGAGTTACCCACATGTTCCAAATGTTATGTAAAATGGTCTTCTAAAATGTAAATCAAGGTTAAAAGAAAGAATATATAGAAAGAAATAGTGTTTGAGAAGGTTCAAAGGTAGAATAGTAATTTAGAGGCTTTATATGGCATGTGTATAGGTCTCTTCGGGAGGTTTTTCCTGTGTAATATAGGAAATAGGAAATATGTGATTTCCTTAGAGCATAATTGTTAATCCTTTGAGAATAAGACCATGCGTGCCTTTTATTGTGCACATCATGTGAAAAAAGAGAAAATCTAGAATTTATCTAGATACACAATCATGCATCTTAAGGACATACGAATGTGTATCCCTTTAAGGTCCCTGCAACTATATAAAACAGAGATATCTTCTTTTTCGCTAGATCTTCACCTATTTCGCCTTTTCTTTCATAATTAACCCTAATCGAATATTTGAAAGAAGCTTAGCTTGTAGCAATCAGTTGAACAAGAAATCTAACCAAAGTTAGAGAGATAAAGATCATTAGTAATTTGAGGTAAGTAATTTCTTACCTTTTTTCCTTATGTTTTCATAGCATGTGTTTCTTTATACTAAGTTAAGAGTAATCTTGAAGCATGTTTTGAGTTTAAGAAGCATGATAATATGATAAGATGATGAAAGGTGGGAGATTTTAGAAGGAAAAACATGTTGTATGTATGTATATCTATATACGTTATTAAAGGATTTTAAAGCACACTTAGTTATGATTGGAAGATATTTGCCAGGGAAAGCATGTATAAAATAGTGTATTTTGCATATATGTGTGCTTAAATAAGTTTCATTTAAGATTGATAAAGATTTGGTTAAGTTTGGTTTAGGTTTTACAAGTTCCAAAGGTAGAATCATAGAAGCAAAGCATGATGCACATCCATACGTCCGAGTACACACTCGTGCAGTTATGTTTTCCTACATGGTCATGGTCATGTACGCATATGCATGACTAAGGTGAAAGTAATAGTGCCTTAAGGCACACGACCATGTGTTTCAGGGTCATAGTTATGTGCATATTCCCAATTCTGCATGATCGTGCCTTAGGGTTACGATCGTGTATGTACTGAGTTCTATAAGCCTATGCACGAAAGACCATGATTGTATGTCTAACGCTAGACTATGCATCCTATAACGCATGGCTAAACATTATGAAAAACTTACATAATAGTAGCAAAATAGTTACAAAATCATATATTAAGCTTATAGAAGAATGGGAAACCAAAGCAAATTAGAAATAGAACAAGTAAGCAACAAAATAAGACATGGAAGTTGTAGACACCCCATTTTGGACCCAACAAGGTCACCTCCGATAATGAAAATTTTGAATGTTGGTTTAGAATTTTTGAGATGTTGAGTTGAGGATGAATGAGTAAAAAAAAAAAGGTTTATTTTATGTTATTTTTATTAAAAAAAATCATAAACTCATAAAATCCCAAAAATATGACCCAAGCCCGTGCAGCCAACCCAAGTAAAGAAAGAGAAGGATAGAAAGAGAAGAAGGAGGAAGCCCAATGTGCAGGGGCCCAGGACTTGGCCTGCAGCGTGCGCGTATGGACCACGCGCGTGCTGAGTTGGATAAGGCGCTGGCAGCAGAAGCAGCAAGCGCGTGTTATACACGCGCTTGTTGAGTCGCTGTATGCCTGTTGCCTTCTGTGCGGGAGTCTCTCTCTGTCCTGTCCAGGCCAGCGCAACGCACGCTGGCTGTGCGTGCGCATGGCCTTCTTTTTCCTTGGGCAGGCTGTCAGCCTCTTCTAATTTTGCATTTTCCCAAGGTATAAAAGCATGCATCCGTTTGGGGGGGCGGGGGGGGGGGTGAGGGGCAGAAAAATTTTAAAAAGGAGGGGAGAGGATTTTCAAAAAAAAACAATTTCAAAGAGGATTTCTCAGAGACAAAAATTAGAAAAAAAAACAAAAGCAAATAAAAAAAAAGTCTAAAAGATAAAAGTTTGTGTGATTTTGGTTCATCCTCAAGCTCAACATTCAATCAAATTCTAGTCAATAATTCTCAGGTACGCCCTTAAGGGAGATTTTTTTGTAAATAATATATTTTTTATTATTTATTATTTCGTATATACAAAAGACTATATTATATGTAAAGACTGTTTCCATATTCCATATGAATGATTTGTATATCGCATTTTTATTTTGCACATAAATGTGTTAATGTTCTGTATTAATTTTTTTTTATTGTATTTTAATGTATGTGTGAATATTTCGTATGTATATTTTATATATATTTTGTACATTCTTTTTTTTGTGCTGTAATTTTGTTTATGTTTTGTGTTTGATTTATTTCGTATGTTGGTATTTTTTATATATTTTTTGTATTTTATTGTATTTATATTTCATATATTTTATACTTTTTTTTTGTTGGTATTTTGTATTCGATTTCTTTTGCATATCGATATTTTTTTTTTCATATACATTTTGTATTTTACTGTATTTATATTCTGTATTTTTAAATTCTGTATGTATATGTATCATAGTATACTGCATGTATATACTTATATAATAAATATTCTGTAAGTATATTTAATATCCTGCACGTATTCGCATGTATTAGATGTATAAATTTTTGCAAGCATGATGGACGAGTGAGACTGGCAGCTTTGATGGCGAAGGGTGAGCTGTTTTCTTATTTATAAGTATTCTGTAAATGCAAATTTTGTATTCTGTGTGAGTCTGTGTGTATTGTATATATAAATTTCTTGCATGCAATTTGATTGAATGTGGCTGTTGCCTTGGTGGTGAATTGCGGAGACTTATTTCCTTTGGCACCCTGGTTCGAGTCGCGGCTCGGGGCTGGGGGAAGCTGCTTATTTTACGTACTGTGCATGTGCGTGTATATTTGTTATTGGGCTGCATGCTGTCTTATGCTCTTGGGCGGGCCGGCTGGTCTGAATTCTCTATATTTTCTTGGGCGGGCTGCTTTACCTGGGCTTGAGTTTAATTGTTGTTTTTGTTTTGTTTTTCATATTTATCTTGCAAGCATAATTTGTCCTTGCCGAATTTTATCTTGCAGCATTTATTTATTTATTTTATTAGATTAATTAATTAATTTGTTTTATACGATTTATTTATTTATTTGATTAGATTAACTAACAAATTTGTTTTGCAGGGTTTAATATTTTATAAACTTGTTTAGGATTAGAATAAATGTATAAGGGTGAATGACTAACATATTGTAATTCTTATTCTTATTTGGCCAAAGGGCAATTCTATCATTTTAGAGTTAAAATTTATTAAAATAAAAAATAATATTTAAATATATATAAAAATATATAAAAAATTATAAAAAAATTAGAAAAATTTTTAAAAAATTTAAATTATAATATTTAAAAACCCAACCATTGCTGTCATGTTGGCGGCGGTGGCCACTGCAAATAGCAACAGGTGGTCGTTTTGGCCATTTGATTCCAAAGGAGGCCAGATATGACCTCTCGATTAGACGGAGGCGGCCAGATCTGGCCACCTCCTGTTTAGGAGGAGGTTGTTAGATCTGGCAGTCTCTGTCAGAGAAATGGGTAGGAAACGATCGGAGATGACCGGCTTTGGCCCCAACGGTCGTTTTCGACCAAATTTTCTGACGGAGGTGGCCATATTTGGCCGCCTCTGTCGATTCGGGAGGCCAAATCTTGCCTCTCTTGGAACCAGGTGGCCAAAACGGCCACCTGGTGCTATTTGTAGCGGCCATCGCCACTGGCACGATAGCGGTGGCTGGGTTTTATTTTTTAAAATTTAAATATTTTTTATAATTTTATAAAATTTTTAAATTTTTTTATAATTTTTAATATATTTAAATATTATTTTATATATTTTTTATAAATTTTTATTAATAAGGGTATTTTTGTCATTTCATAAAATGGATTAATGAAATTAGATGGAAATTGGATGAAGGGTGGGAATCTGGGCTTTTAAAAGTCAGTGGGTGAGACTTTGTCCCCGCCTCAAACTATGGGTGGGAATAAGTCCTTTGGCCTTCTTATTTTTATATTTTTATCGTGAATCTTTTTATTTATCGTTTTATATGAAATGTTCTTTGAACGAGCCGCGCATGGAGGGGAAGTCTATCGAGGACGTGGTGGATGCTTAATTGATTTTCTACAAATATCATTATTATTATTATTATTTATTAAATTTGTGCTAACAATTTGTTTTGCAAGGATTTAATTTATTAGACTCATTTAGGGCTAGAAGAAATGCATAGAGGTGTATAGAAAAAAGGGTTGTAATTTTAATTTTTAATTTTCTTTTTCGTATTTTATTATATTCGTGGATGATTGTAATTTATCGTATATGTATGATTGATATTAATAATGCATTGCATGATAGAATGAAACTTAATTAAACTCAGTAATACGTTTTACGAATGAACCACCAAAGTGGAGGCAGGCTTTCATGCTGGGCGGCATGGGTGACTAACACCTTCCCATCACCGTATCTAACTCTCCGAACCCAACCCATTAGGCAGGTGAGGAGTAGTTAGGTCATTTGCAAGAGATCCATGAATTGTTCATCTTCACCAGTATGTATTTTCCTGAGGTAACTCTCAGGTGACGACTCTATAGACTCCGTAACGGGTCACAAACCCATTATGCGCTCCTCTTGACCATGTTTAAGGTGGTTAAATAAGAGTGGTAAGTCTACCTGGCATGGCGTGGCGAAAACCGATGCCACACAAGTAGAAATCATAGAATCCAAATAAGAACCTTAGATAAGCATGCAAAATTCAATAGGAACATAAATAGTTACAAACATACAAAGAGAGAATTTAAAGCTTACTTATATGTGAGAAACTTAATAAGAAGATACAATGACAATATATATCACTATATAGGATATATAGGACTGAAAGCTAACAAATACACAACAGAGCGCAGAACAAAAAGTTAAAAGCTATAGAATCAGAATTAGAACATTATACAAGCATGATGAGTATAACTGAAACAGTATACAAATTTATAAAATCAAATATTTATATAAGAAATGTATAGAACATAACTTTAGCAATTAATCTAGTTTACACAAAATTTAACTAGAAGAGAAAATATAATAAGACATCATGCATGATGAATATTTACATGACATTACATGTCAAAGTAAAACAATGTTTTCAAAAAGAGATTTAAGAATCTATATACATGTTTTAAAGTAGAAAAATACGATGGTTCAAACATAATTTTAAGGGTGGATATGAAGAGGTACTTATGAGTTCGTACACCTATTAGAGAAGGAAACCAATATCAATTATAGAGAGAGATATGGTCATTGACCAATCTAGTTATAAAGATATAAAAGAGCTAGTCGTGCATTAGTATTTCAGTTTCGACTTATTGATTGCGTATCAGTATCGAGAAACTCACATAGCCAAGTTCCAAATCCTTGTATTCATCCATCTGATCAGCATAACAAGTGTATTTGAATACAAAAAGATTTTTAGATGTAGTTTTCACTCAATTTTGATAGTATTTTAGGATCCTCGGATTCTAGTTGCATTTTTAAAAAATATTTTTAGAAAATAGGCATAAGGGCTAATACATGATTTTTAGCATAGACAGACATGATTTTAGCAGGACTTCTATCATGCCATACATAGCATAAGATAGAGCAGAGCAAAAAAACTATGATAAGTAACATGAAAATAAAATAGAACTCATCAAACAACCTGTTAAGTAATAGAAAGGTTAAGTATGTAAGACAAGAAATACATTTACGCACAAAATATCATATATGTAACAAAATAAACAAGTTGCAAAATTAGTTAGAAACTGAACATCAAATGAGAAATAGAATAAAGCTCGACATCAGATAAAGACTCGTGATAAGTCATAAGTACTATCGAGTATGTCATAAGCAAAAATAGCTTCAATAAGAAACAAAATAAATAACATAATAAGAAGAAAAATCAAACGAATACTCATGACAAGTCATGAGTATTATAGAACAAATATAATTATACATCACCTTCAAATATAAACTAGGAAGGTAATGAATTAAGAAAAAAAGTAAAAGCATGGTAAATCACTAAAAAATCTAGGTATCTCATATCATTCTAAGTACATATAATCATATATGTAGTTATAGCATGACACGAATCATAAATATAGGCAATCAGATTAGTAAAGAAAAGAGAAGAAAAGCCTAAAAGCCTATAGAGCTAGAAATAAGCTAAACAAAGTCTATTAAATAAGGAAATATGATAAGCCAAGTTAATAGACCAGAATGGAATAAGTTAAGAAACAAGATAAGTAAAAGAAAAAGAATATAGAGTTTGTGACCAATCACAAAAGTATAATAGAGTAAAAACCTATTTGAGAGTATGTAAGAGTTCTTGCCATAGGTCACTATATATTGCTATTTATAATTATTATTACACTAATAATCAACCTATAACGGGAATCCCTACAGTAAGGAACTACTGGTAAATAAAAAATACTTTGCATACAAATGTTATAAATAAAAAATACTATTAGTAATGACAAGAAACTACTAATTATATACTAAAAACTCCTAGGCTTTTTCATTTATAACATATACTATCCATACAGTGCATATTATTAGTATAATACATACACATGTAGGAATAAAATTATACAAAGCATGTAAGCCGTCAACATGCAAACTATTACTAAGTGATATCCCCAAAATTTCATAGCCTTCTTGCCTACAGCTTAACCCTAAAATCACTGACTTATAAAAGAGGAAACAAAGAAAAGGGTGAGTGATAAAATCATTCAGTAAATGTTTCCTATCTCTAACACATGCAAGTTCCTGGCTTAACCTCGTTTTGTGATTTGTCACACTATAATTACTTTAGTGTTCTCTTTATTCTTTTTTCTAGTTTTTATTATATGTTCACCCTTCTTTTTAGTTGTTTCTTATGTTGTACTATGAATAATATGATATGAGTATATTGATGTCATATTAATACTGAAAACTATAAGGCTTGCCCTTGGGCTAGCTTTACTAAAAACACTATCTAAAATAATAGCTATAATCTTAAGATTTTGAATATATACATATAATATATACTAAAAAGCTATATTTGAAAATACTATAACTAAAAATAACTATTATATTGGTAAAACTAATTAATATAAGGATTTGACACCTTGATCATATGAGTTCAATCATACTAAATACTACTAGTGCACAACTAACATTCTTTCTAACAAACTTGGTTAATGACCATATCTTCTCTAACAAACGGTGGTTCTTTCTCTAATAGATATGCAAACTCATAGGCCCCTCCTCGTATTCACCCCTAGCTAATGTCAAAACATTGTATATTTGTATTTTGAAAACATGTTATTAGATCCTTGGACCTCTTTCTAAAAACACTAAGATGACATGTCATGTTATATGATACTAATCATGCATGATATTTTGTTTTCTCTTGTTATTGTTAAGTTCTATATCTTAAAAAGAAAGGCTTAGGAACCTTAAACTTATTCTATGCTTTTATTGAAATGCATGGGTGTATACTGCTCAACACAAGGTCATATAGGAAGACGCATAAGAAGTACTTAAATTTTGCTCTTAGTTATGCTAGCCTCTAAAATTCTTTTATGATTTCTTGGTTTACCATATGGATATATGGTGTAGGGCATACGAGTGTGCATGAAAGCACAAGGCCCTGTCCTACATTTGTATAGGCGTATAGTAACTTATATAACACTTTTATGTCCTACTTACACAACCATGTGAAATTGGGAATAAACACATGGTTATGCTCTCACTCACACAAGCATATGCCCAAGCTTTCTAAGCATGTATAGCTACGCTACATGGCAATGTTATTATAAAATAAGGTCGTATAGTCATGCACCTATAGGTACACAATTGTGCTCTCAACCTAGTTTTTATAATATGCACTTGAAACCTAGAGTTTCCCAGCTATTTCATATCCAAGCCTTCCCAAATCTCAATTAAAGGATCTCATACACTCAAAGCATCAATAATAGCAAATATATTCATCAAATCTCATCATAATCATGCCAATTAAGCCATATCTCTTAAAATAAAGCAAGAAATACATGTATATAACATATATGCATCTATTCATGAAATAATCCAATTCATCATTCTCAAACCTCAGAAAATAGAGGAAACATGCTATGAAATAAGGTGAAAGAGGTAAGAGAACACTTACCTCTAGCTATAGCTGTTAAATGTCTCTCTCTAATGGGTTTTAGATATCTAATCTAGCATTGGATTACTGGTTACTCACCCTTAATTACTCTAGGATTCACTGGGAAAGGAAATGAAAGAAAAGTTGAAGAAAATATGAAGACCTAGAAAAATAAAAGTATATATGATGGCACACACATGACACACGGTCGTGTGTCAAGGAAATCTTACATTTTCTTTCTCTTTTCGTGTTATACATGGAATATTCTCTCAAGAATACCTATACATATGCCACATATAGCTTGTTAATGACTATTTCACCCTTGAACCCTTTCAACTCTATTTTCTATTATGAAATCTCACTTTTAACCTTAATTTCAAACCTAAAAAAATAAGTATGCCTTGTTATTACAAGGTTGAGAAAGGAATTATTTACTGAGTGACTCATCACTCATCCCCCTTAGTTTCCTTTCTTGTAAGTTAGTGATTTATAAAGTTGACTTAGAGTATGAGAAAGCTGAATAGCGAGATACAATTTTAAACATTCCCTTACCCCTGTTCAAGGATATGTATGGATGTGTGTGTGTTTGTGTATGTATGTGTGTATGTATATGTATACATTCAATTTTCAACAGACAACATATTTGGCTCGCATGCTATATAGAGTGTTTATGCCTATGATGTACAATATCATGTATGTTTTAGATATTATTAAATAATATTATATTAAAATATGACTTTTCCTCTAGATCTTGTGTATTGTTTTTGGCATCAGCTTCCACTTGTATTGCATGTATTTGTATATTTATTTCAACACAGATTATATGTATAACATGCGTAGTATGTTTTATAAAACAATAATATTTAATATATAAAATTTTCAATATGTTGTACAGTATTTTTAATATAATTATGTTATAAGCTTTCACATGGCATATGTTTTCAGAAAAGTGGTTTTTATGGAACTATTACTCTATATTAAAGATGAATGATATAATTAGTATAATAATACTAATAAATAGTAATAATAGTAGTAAAAAGTAATATATAGCAGTAAGTGCTACATGTTAGGAAAAACATCCAAAAGAGTGTTTGTTAAGACAAAATATGTGTTTCATGTGTAAACAAGTAGGGTATAGAGTGTTTAAATATCCCCTCAAAAGTTTTGGTGGTGTTCAAGGAGGAGAAGACAAGGCACGTGTATTTATGGTGAGGTAGGTGTAGATAGATACTAATCTATTAGCAGTTATAGTCAATTACTTTTCCATATCCTTTGTTTATTTCAGTGGATTGCAATCTATATATTGTTTTATTGCTAGAAATATTGTAAATAGGTTAATTTTTAATCTTGTTATAATTGATGATAAAATTAGTATTGAGTTATCAGATATTAATATGGTAGTGAGTAATAAGATACCAATAAGGAAATTAGTGGTTATGTAGGGTAGGGCTTTAAAGGTAGATTTGATTATGATAGAGATTTCAAATTTTGATATCTTTCTGGGCATGAATATTTGGAGGAGATATAGTGTTGAGATTGATTAAAAGAAAAGAAAGGTTTGATTTCATTTGAATGATGGTGATGAGTTCATTTTTGGTAAGAGTAGGATTCAAAATATGATGACACTGTATGTTAAGGCTAGAAAGATGCAAAGTAAGGAATTTATTGAGTTTATAACTAATATTATGTGTAGAGATAATCTAAGTCTAAGGATTAAGGATGTATTGGTAATTAAAGAGTTTCCAAATATGTTTTATAATGATCTTCTTGTTGGGGTTGGTGTTTTATAGTCTTGCGTCTACTGATATATTTTTGTTTTTACTTGGATAATATTATAATTTGTAAGTACATTATGATTGTTAATAATATAATTTATTTCAGTTATACTAATGTTAGTGCATCTTAATATATATAATGTGCCCTTAGTATAGTAAAACTATGATAATAGAATCGATTGACTAGTTGTGATCTTTATATGTCCATATTAATGGCTATACCAGAATTGTCTATAATCCTAACATCATTGTGAAACCTTATATATCAGTGATGACATTAGGATTATCGTAGTATATGTAATCTCATCAAAAGATGACAATAGTTTTCATATACTAATGTTTGTTGCTTGCAGCTTGCCTCTGCACATAAATGTATGATTTAGTAATCATCTTCACTAGACTGACAAAGTGATAAGGATCCCATATATAATGTGTCTCACCGTGTCTATGACTCAATCCTCATGACTTGATGGTATATGTGACTTTCAACTTGAGGTTTATTGACCTTCTTATACTAGAATGGTATAGTTTGACATCATCAATTGCACCACCATAACTAAGATGTTAATAAACTATTGGTTGCATCATGATCAATATGGAGGTTATGATAGATTGACATAAGATTTGTCTATCCTTGTCATAGAAGTAGTGTCTTTGGGGAGAATATCTAAAACCATTAAGTCTATGACCATAGCTAGATTAATTGATGTCATATCCAATTTCTCAATTTGGACATTTGCATATACAAAAGGTTTTTGATGTCTCAATCTCATGAGACAGAGTGACAAAAACATCATATTATTTGTTAAATTTCTAGTTATCAAGCTCAAAGATGTATGCTAAGACTCTGATATTTGGATACTTATGATACTTTGTTAAAGGCCACTTTTGACCTATGCTTGGATTCTATTCTAGTTCAGGGACTACTAAGTTAATACAGAGCTTGTGGTTTATACACATTAAGGAGTTGATAGCAAGGGAGCTAGAGGATTGTTGATCGAGTATTTATGTATTAAGGTGTTGATATAAGCAACTTGCTAATTCAATTTAGATCAGGTTAAGAAATATCATGCTAGAGATTCTCCTTGACATATGATTGTACACATTCTGCATGCACGGTCATGCTTTTTAATGGTTAACAAAATCTACAAGCTTAGATGAAATATTCATTTTAGGATGATTGTTGACACACGATTGTACATTAATAACACATGATCATGCTTTTAGTAAGAAATGGTTAGGAGATATTCTTTTGTGTCATGTGCCTTATAGGACCCGCCGCCACGAGTACCCCTGCTGCTGAGTGATACTGTTCTTTTAATAATAAACTGGAAAACTAGGTACCCACGACAGGAATCCTATGAAAAGAATAAACTACAGCTACTAAATTACATTGCATGCGGACGCTGAAACTGAAACTGAAAGTGTATACATACAATGAGCCCAAACTGGCCTTCCATATATACAATTGTATCTGTACAAATGTTCTTTACAGTTGGAAACATTTACATTAAAGTACAAGACCTCACAGGTCCAAAAATAGAAAATACAATTGAAACTGTGTGTGTGGGGTCCTCTCTCGCAAGCCTCAGTCCACTCGCTCCTCGCCAGCAGCAATAAAACCTGAAAGGAAGGAAGAAGGAAAGGGATGAGTGATAAAAATCACCCAGTAAGCATTCCTTACTTCCTTCACCTAAGCAAGCAACAAACAAGGTCATACATACCTAGCCTCAACCCTATTCATACATCTAGTCGCTTGCTGGTGCTGAATCTGATTACTGATTATCTGTTTGCTTACTGTTTACTGAATATCATTATTAATGCATGTCATGTCATGTTGAACTGAAAGTAACTAGTCATGATGCATGCATCTGAATAATCTATATGTACCCGAAGGTACCTGCTATGCTGATGAGGCTGATGAACACAAGGATTCGACATCCTGGCCAAGTGGGCTGAACATTCTAACTACTGGCTAGAAAGCTGAAGAATATGCTAAGCAGTCTGACTGGTGTCAGAAAGCTAGATCCCACAGATGCCCCCTCGAGTTCACCCAAAACTATAACCCGTACATCGGGTTCTGAGTGCTGAAAACTATTGAATTCGGATCTCTAGATCCTCTTTTAGGTTACATGTTATGCTATGGTATACTGGTTTATCTGATGATTATTAGCCTTTGGATGGATTACCAAACCTTTATAATTCATTTTTTGCTTAATTCTGGAAAATCTGCTAAGCACAGGGCGTGCAAAGAAGACGCACGGGTGTGCATGTACACATACGATCGTGCTGGGCAAGGGTACACGGGCATGTGCCCAGACACACGGGACCGTGTGCAAGTCGTACGGCCAACCGTGCAAGCTACTAGAATTTTATGGCTATATCACGCAAAGAAGGGACACACGACCGTGTCCTTCAGGACACACGGTCGTGTCCTTGTATTCCAGGCCGTGTGCACTCGCAGAAACACAGACACATGGGCGTGTGTCTACAGACACACGAGCGTGCACCTGGTTTTGCAGCGGCATGGCTCACCTGGAAGATGCAGGAACCCATCTATTTCACATCCAAACTCAAATTAAATTTTAGCACACATCAATGGCACTTCAATATACACATATTCATCATTAATTTCATCATCCATCCAATACCACTGAATCCACCATGAAAATCCAATATTTCTCTCACTACACACACAAACAAAGCATGCATGTTTCTTTGGGTGGAAATCAACATACAAGGCCTCATATCACCATCATGGAAACAACCAAACATACATAACATGCTAGAAATGGAAACACACATTTCCAATATCAACACACATCAAAATGCAAGCTAGGAACGCTGGAAGAAGTAAGAGAAAACTTACCTCTTGACATGGCCGCTGGAAATCTATCTCAAGCTATTCTCTCTACTCTCTTGTTGGATTGGGAGCCACTGGAAACTGGATTTCACGCCTAGGGCTGGGAGCTGCTGAAACAAAGAAGAACTCAAACTGAAAATGGGAATAAGGCTGGGTGAGAAGCATTAATCTCCCGTCTCTCTCTCTTTAATGCCACTTACACGGGCGTGCAGGGCATGGTGCACGGGAGTGCACTAGGGAAAATGAATATAATTCATTTCCCGCGCTTCGCATGATTGAAACCTCCCTAAAGGAATCATACGAAGACCACACAACTCTGGAAAACTTACTAACTCACCCCTGAACTCTTCTAGACTCCCAATCTATTCCTGAATTCTATTTCTAACCCCAAAACTCTACCCCTGAGGGTTTTTCTAACCTGGGATGCTACATTCCTCCCCCCTTATAAAAATTCTGACCTCAGAATTTACCTGAACAACTCTGGGAACCTATCACTGATCTCAGACTTTACCTTCTAAGTGGCTTCTTCCATACACTGGCTACGCCACAAAACCTTGACTAGTGGAATCTCTTTATTTCTGAGGACTTTGACTCTATAATCCAGGATCTATACTGAAAGCTCTTGATAACTGAAGTCTTCTACCAAATCCACCTCTGAAAACTGAAGTACATGCGACGGATCTCCCACATACTTTCTCAACTGTGACACGTGGAAGATGTTGTGGATTCTGTCCATACTGGCTGGCAGTGCTAATCTGTAGGCGACTGTCCCTACCCTCTCAAGGATCTCGTAGGACTAATGAATCTGAGCACTAACTTTCCCTTCTTACCAAATCTGAGAACTTGCTTGTAGGGAGCAATTCTGAGAAACACCTTATCGCCCACTGAAATCTCGATCTCTCTGCGCCTTAGATCAGCATAACTCTTCTGTCGATCTTGGGCCTGTTTCATCCTCTGCCTGATGATCTTGACTTGCTCAATCATCCTCTGTGTCGTCTCTAGTCCCATTGTTGTCTCCAAGGAATCCCTCTCTCTAATCTCATCCTAATGGAGAAGAGATCAACACTTTCGGCCATACAACGTCTCAAATGGAGCCATCTGGATGGTTGTCTGATAACTGTTGTTGTAGGCGAACTCCATTAGAGGAATCAACTTTGCCCAATCAGTCTGAAAGTCTATACAACAGGTTCTCAGCATGTCCTCCAAAATCTTATTCACCTTCTCAGTCTAGCCATCCGTCTGGGGGTGATATGCTGAGCTAAACTGTAGCCTGGTTCCCAATGCACTCTATAGAGATCTCTAGAAGGCTGATAAGAATCTGGAGTCCCTATCTGACACTATTGTCCTGGGAACGTCGTGGAGTCTGACCACCTCTCTGATGTAGAGTCGGGCTAGCTGCTCTATAGACATACCCAGTCTAATCGATAAGAAATGAGCCGACTTACTCAATCGATTCACTATCACCCAAATGCTATCAAATCTTCTCTGGACTCTAGGAAGACCAGAAATGAAGTCCATGGAGATGTCATCCCATTTCCACTCAGGAATACTCAAGGGATGAAGTAATCCTGAGGGTTTATGGTGTTCTGCCTGCACTTGCTGACATACCAGACACCTGGAGACGAAGTCTGCTATGTCCATCTTCATCCCTGACCACCAGAAACTCTTTTTGAGATCTTGATACATTTTCGTGTTGCTTGGGTGTGTTGAGTACACTGCACTGTACGCCTCTGACAAAATCCTCTGTCTTAGCTCTGAACTCTGGGGCACACAGACTCTGTCTCTGAACCTCAAGATCCCATCTCTGAACTCAAAGTCAGGCACTACTCTCTCTAACATCCTCTGAAGCATACTCTGAGTCTACTCATCTAACATCTGGCCCACTCTGATCTCATCATACAAGGAGGACTTGATATGTAGCTTGGAGAAACCTACAGACATAATCTCAATCTGCTCTCTGACCAACTCATGTTGCAACTCTCTCTGAACTGATAGGTTGGATAAAGCCACTCACCTACTCAATGTGTCAGCCACTACATTGACTCTCTCTGGGTGATATCTGATGTCGCAATCATAGTCCTTCACTAGCTCCAGCCATCTCTTCTATCTCATGTTGAGCTCTTTCTGGGTGAAGAAATATTTCAGAATTTTATGGTCTGAATAGATGCTGCATCTGACTCCGTAGAGGTAGTGTCTCCAAATCTTCAGGGTAAACACGACTGCTGCTAACTCCAAGTCGTGGGTAAGGTACCTCAACTCATGATCTCGCAATTGCCTAGAGGCGTAGGCAATCACCCTACCATTCTACATCAGAACTGCCCCGATCCCCTGATGGGATGCATCTGTATAAATGTCAAACTCTACCCCCTCCTAGGTAGCGCCAAAACTAGGGCACTGGTCAACCTCTGCTTAAGCTTCTGGAAACGCAGCTCACACTCCTCTGACCACACAAATTGAGTCTCTTTCCTAGTCAAGGCAGTGAGAGGCCTCACTAGGCTGGAGAATCCCTCAATGAACCTCCGGTAGTAGCCTGCTAACCCAAGGAAGCTCTTGACTTCTTTCACTGTCTTCGACCTTGGCCAACTCAGAATCGCTTCTACCTTGCTGGGGTCCACTAAAATACCCTCTGCTGACACCACGTGGCCTAAGAATGTCACTTTGTCGAGCCAGAACTCACACTTGGAGAACTTGACGAATAAATGTTGGTCTCTCAGCCTCTGAAGCACGAATCTAAGATGCTCCTCGTGCTCTGCCACACTTCTGGAATAAACCAGAATGTCATCAATAAATACCACTACAAACCAGTCAAAACAATCATGAAAGACCCGATTCATTAGATCCATGAAGATAGTCGGGGCATTGGTCAAACCAAATGACATGACCACAAACTCATAATGCCTATAACGAGTCCTGAATGTTATCTTGGGGACATTCTTCTCTACTACTCTGACCTGATAGTAGCCAGACTCAAGTCGATCTTGGAGAATATCGCTGCACCTCTCAACTGATCAAAGAGGTCGTCGATCCTTAGCAGGGGATACTTATTCTTCACCGTTACTCTGTTCAGCTCCTTGTAGTCAATGCACATCCACATTGACCCATCCTTCTTCTTAACAAATAGTATTGGAGCTCCCCACGGTAAACAGCTTGGTCGGAAGAATTTCTTATCGACCAGCTCCTGCAATTGCTTCTTTAACTCCTGGAGTTCAGCTGGAGCCATTTGGTATGAAGCCTTGGAGATTGGAGTCGTACCAGGGAGAAGCTCAACACTAAACTCCAACTCCCTGTCTAGAGGTAGCCTTGACAACTCATCTGGGAAGACATCTCTGAACTCTCTGACAACGGGCACCTCATTGATACTTGGCCCCACTGCAATGCTGCATACCATATTGGCCAAGTACCCTACACAACCCTGCCTCATCAATCTACTCGTCTGGATGCAAGAGATCATCAAGCTGTCTACTCTGCCCTCACCAAAAATGAAACAATCAGGGCCTATGTGGAATCTCACTTTCTTCATTCCACAATCTATCTTTGCATCATATCTCCCTAAGAAATCTATCCTCAAGGTCATGTCAAAGTCCACTAACTCTAACAGAATCAGATCAATGCTCATCTGTCTACCATAACCTTTATCATTTGATCTACCAGGACTCTATCACTCACCACATACACCCCATCTGGCATCTCTACAAGGATACTCCTATCGGTCACACTAGGGTCAACCCCTAATCTCTCCACTATACTCTGGGCTATAAAGTTGTGCATGGCCCTACAATCAACCAAAACGAAAAGAGGAGTATCAAAATAAAGCAACTGACCAGTGACTGCGTGGGGTATGACATCTGCCTGCTTCTAGTGAACAGCATAAACTCTGGCTCTACCGCCACCACCTCATGAAGTACCAGCACCTCCTCTAGGTGCTCCAACTTCGGGTCTAGAAAAGTCTGCTCCAACTCCACCTCTGGGTGGTTTTCCTCTGCCTTTGTGCTGACCACCTCCACCTCTATTGGGCCCAACATCAGCTCCACCTCTGGCTAGGCACTCTGCCATCTTGTGCCCTGGCTGACGACATAAGTAGCATACAATCTGGCCAGCAATGCGCTCTCTAGAATGTCATCTACCGTATTTGGTACACTGAGATAATGTAAACTGTGGTGCAGTCCTCTGTCTCTGGACACCTCTGGTAGACCTCTTGGTCGACATTGGCCTCTTGCCCTTATCTCTGTCATCTGTCTTCTCGGCTACTCGGCTCATGGTACCCATCCTCTGTAGACCTGTCTCTGATCTGAGGGCTCTCCCTAAAGCATCATTGAACCGTTGGGGAAGATCTGCTCCAATCATGAGATCCTTGGCTATTGTAGGGTATAAGCCATGGATGAACTTTTACACGTGCCCCATCTCGGTCCCCACCAAACTAGGGACAAACCGCGCCAAGGCATTAAACTTGGTGGCATATTCCTTGACTGAACTGGGCCCCTGAATCAAATCAATAAACTCCTGGGCCTTGGTATAGAGTATCTTCGTGCTCCTGTACTCTGCGTCGAATAACCGTCTGAACTCTGCCTAGGTAAGTTGCTCCTCATTGATGGTAGCCTTGGCTAGGCCCCACCAAACCTTGGCATCACCACGTAGGAAAAATACTGCATATCTCACTTTCTCTCGCTCTGACAGTGTGTAGAGTCCCATCACACTCTCCACAGACTCTATCCACTCCTCTGCCACTGTTGGATCTCTAGATCCACTAAATTTTGAAGGCTGGAAAGACCCTGGCAGATGATAAATGGGGTGCAGCCTCTCTAATGAACTGGTGCCAGCTGTCTCTATACTCATGGCCAGACTATACTCTGTAAACTGAACTGGAAACTGATATCCCTCTCTAACTGGCTAAGACTGTGTCTGCGCTTGTCTTCTTCTTGAAGTCTGATAAGCTTCATACTGTGGGGGATCAACTCTGGCTGGCTCTTGCATATTACCCACACCAGCCTGCTGTAAACTTTCTCTGACCATTTCCTCAATCATCTCTCTTAACTGTTCTAGCCTGATGGACACATGGGAGGCACTGTGAGATCGCCGCCTATCACTCACACTCATAGGACGAACAGGGGGACTACTATTGGCTTTATCTACGTATCTAGGTACATATTCTTCTCTATCTAAACCATCACAAGCAAATAGGGTTAGAAACTCAAACATAACAAATCTGGAAACAAATACCTGACTGTGCTGTGAGGAGGGTCTGGACGATGGCTGCGAAGGAGAGAAAACGAACACCACAGACTTACAACTCAAATCTCTACTAAAAATGGCACAGAGAAACGCTTTGAGACCAACAATGTAGGACCCGCTGTCACGAGTACCCCTACTGCTGAGTGATACTGTTCTTTTAATAATAAACTGGAAAACTAGTTACCCGCAACGGGAATCCTACAAAAAGAATAAACTACTGCTATTGAATTACATTACATGTATAAGCTGACACTGAAACTGAAAGTGTATACATACAATGAGCCCAAACTGGCCTTTCATATATACAACTGTATCTGTACAAATGTTCTTTACAACTGGAAACATTTACATTAAAGTACAAGACCTCACAGGTCTAAAAACTGAAAGAAAATACAACTGAAACTGTTTGTGTGGGGTCATCTCTCGCAAGCCTCAGTCCACCCGCTCCTCGCCAGCAGCAACAAAACCTGAAAAGGAAGGAAGAAGGAAAGACATGAGTGATAAAGATCACCTAGTAAGCATTCCTTACTTCCCTCACCCAAGCAAGCAACAAACAAGGTCATACATACCTGGCCTCGGCCCTATTCATATATCTAGTCGCTTGCTGGTGCTAAATCTGATTACTGATTATCTGTTTTCTTACTGTTTACTGAATATCATTATTAATACATGTCATGTCATGCTGAACTGAAAGTAACTGATGATGATGCATGCATCTGAATAATCTATATGCACCCGAAAGTACCTACTATGCTAATCAGGCTAATAAACACAAGGATTCGACATCCTGGCCAAGTGGGCTAAACATTCTAGCTACTGGCTAGAAAGTTGAAGAATATGCTAAGCAGTTTGACTGGTGTCAGAAAGCTGGATCCCATAGACGCCCCCTCAAGTTTACTCAAAACTGTAACCCGTACATCGAGTTTTGAGTACTGAAAACTACTGAATTCGGATCCTTAGATCCTCTTTCAGGCTACAAGTTATGCTATGGTATGCATATACTACATTTCTTATTTGAATACTGGTTTATCTGATGATTATTAGTCTTTGGATGGATTACCAAACCTTTATAATTCATTTTCTGCTTAATTCTGGAAAATCTACTAAGCACACGGGCATACGCACACACGGTCGTACTGGGCAAGGGCACACGGGTGTGTGCCCAGACACACGAGACTGTGCACAGGCCGTGTGGCCAACCGTGCAAGCTACTGGAATTTTATAGCCATATCACGCAAAGAAGGGACACACGACTGTGTCCCTCAGGACACACGGTCGTGTCCTTGCATTCTAGGCCAGTGTGCACGGGCATGCATTCGTAGAAACACAGGCACACGGGCATGCGTCTACGGACACACGGGCGTGCACCTGGTTTTGCAGTGGCATGGCTCACCTGGAAGATGTAAGAACCCATCTATTTCACATCCAAACTTAAATTAAATTTTAGCACACATCAATGGCACTTCAATATACACATATTCATCATTAATTTCATCATCCATCCAATACCACTGAATCCACCATGAAAATCCAATATTTCTCTCACTACACACACAAACAAAGCATGCATGTTTCTTTGGGTGGAAATCAACATACAAGGCCTCATATCATCATCATGGAAACAACCAAACGTACATAACATACTGGAAATGGAAACACACATTTCCAATATCAACACACATCAAAATGCAAGTTGGGAACGCTAGAAGAAGTAAGAGAAAACTTACCTCTTGTCATGACTGCTGGAAATCTATCTCAAGTTATTCTCTCTGCTCTCTTGTTGGATTGAGAGCCGCTAGAAGCTGGATTTCACGCCTAGGGCTGGGAGCTGCTGAAACAAAGAAGAACTCAAGCTGAAAATGGGAATAAGGATGGGTGAGAAACATTAATCTCCCGTCTCTCTCTCTTTAATCCCACTTGCATGGGCGTGTAGGGTATGGTGCACGGGAGTACACCAGGGAAAATAAATATAATTCATTTCCCGCGCTTCGCATGATTGAAACCTCCCTAAAGAAATCATACAAAGACCACACAGCTCTGGAAAACTTACTAACTCACCCCTGAACTCTTCTAGACTCTCATTCTATTCTTGAATTCTATTTCTAACCCCAAAACTCTACCCCTGAGAGCTTTTCTAACCTGGGATGCTACATGCCTTATCACTTAAGTAGTGTAGGGACGACTTTGTAGAGCTCGAAAGAAGTGCAATAGGGAAGCACAAGTGTGCATTTTACGTACATGACCATGTGTCTGCCTCTATAGAGGTGGTTTCTTTCATTTTCATTACAGTTAAGCATACAACATATTGTCAACTTTTGAGAGAAATATTTCCCTCTTATAACTAGACCCTGTCAATTTAAATACATGCCATATACTAATTGAACTAGCATCTAAAAGATATCTAAATCTCTACTACCACTACTATGTGTGGATACTGCTCATGTTAAGAGCTTGATGATCATCGAGTAAGTGAACCAAGGTGCTATTGAGGTATTGCTAAAATTATTGAAGTTTTAAAAGGCTAATCACGAGTGAGTTTTTGGAACACTCTATGCTTGTTTCTTTCATTTTCATTACACTTAAGCATACAACATATTGTCAACTTTTGAGAGAAATATTTCCCTCTTATAACTGGACCCTGTCAATTTAAATACATGTCATAAACTAATTGAACTAGCATCTAAAAGATATCTAAATCTCCATTACAACTACTATGTGTGGATACTGCTCATGTTGAGAGCTTGATGATGATCAAGTAAGTGAACCAAGGTGCTATTGAGGTATTGCTAAAATTATTGAAGTTTTAGAAGGCTAATCACGAGTGAGTTTTTTGAACACTCTATGTTTGTTTAAATTTTTGGTTTTTATACATTTTGTTAAATGATATTCTGCTCTGGGATTCCCAAACTCTGTGTTGAGTGATCAAAGTCCAAGCCCCTAATTGAACAACAACATGCAAATCCTGAACAGACACTTCAACAAGCAAGGCCAATAGATAGATTGGTACAAAAAATGTGTTATTTTCAATCACAACACAAAAAAACAAAACAACTTACTTGAAAAGGAAACAAAGTTGCAAGAAGGTTGATTCAAGCATAAAGGAAATCATCCACTAACTTAAATCAAGTCCACCACCAATCCCTTGCAAGAATTAGATAAAGGAAATGTAATAACGTGGTCTAGAATACGCTTAGAAACCAATATCTAATAAGATACCAAGTCTCTAAGCTTGTCTGAAAGTTTATCATATCTTATTATATTTAAATAAAAGTCAAAACTTGTAAAAACATAAAACTGGTAAAACATCTTGACATAAAAGCTATCAACATAAATCTTGCCTGAATGCCCTGTATCTTGTTCAATCAAACTCATAGATCTAAAGCACCTATAAGGAAAGAGAAGGGAATGAGTGACAAGTCACTCAGCAAGTAAACTACTTAACTTTTGAAAATCACTAAGCTAAAATCCCTTCTTAAAATATCTCTTATCTAATAACATGGTCATTGCCTCAAAGGATACTTAAATCCTAATGAAGCCTATACAAATGCTCTGCATGGTATGTTATGAATGACAAGCTAAAACCATGCATATAAACTATGTCTTAGCCCAAAGGCTTGCTAAAAATCATAATAATCTTTAAGTTTTAAAATGTGACTTCTAAAAAGTGACATATATGCCTAAATCTGAAATTGTATCGGATAAACCTAAATCTGAAAATTGACATTTGAAAACTGCTATGCTGATCAGATTGATGAAATACAGAGATTTAACACCCAAGCTGAATGAGTTCAAAAAACTAATTCACATACCAACACTCTTTTCTGACAAGCAAAACGCCTTTTTTTGATGAATGTAAGGTCCTATATTGACAGATGCTAACTCTTTTTCTTACAAGAGTGCGAATATATAGGTACTTTCTCGTATCCACCCTTAAAAAATGTTTTGGGTATTGTAGTTTTTTAAATTTCATAAACGCGTAGATTCGGATCAAAATCTAAAAGAACATGTAAATTCAATTTTCTTTTCTTTCTTATGAAAATTATGTCTTTTGACATCTCATGGAAATACAAATACTATAAAAATGCTTCAAAGGAACTATAAGCTATTTAATTTTAAATTCAACAATATTTTTGAATCGACTTAAATAATCATCTGAATTGCCGATTCATCTTAAAAATCTGCTAATTTCGCTTATAGAAATTACTAATTTAGCTTAATTAATTTTCTACATTAAAATTATATTTCACGTAACTAATTTGGTTAATTTTTATGTATAAAACATGCAACTTCAGCCTAGTTTTAATTGACATGATTAGGCTAACCATTTAATTTGCTATACAAAGTTCAACTCAACCAATTTAGCAAACCAGCTTAAACCATTAACGGAATCAATTTAGCTAAGGCTACACTACATCTCACTATATACACTTGGTGTATATTAATTCACATATATTTAAATAATTAACCAATTTAGCATGCATATCCTCCATCTCACTACATTGCATATATATTAATTCAAATATAATTTTGTCACCTCACATGCAATCCATTTTCTACACTAACGAATTCATATAAATTCATCTTATTTAATTGACTTACTGCCACACTCTAGCTTAAGTCAACTTCTATCTTTCCAAAAATAACTAACTAAATTTGTCTCCATACTTCCCAGCCAACCCATGCCCAACATTTAATTTCCAGCCAATCAGAGCCTTAATTTTCATGTCACTGGCTTACGTACAGAACCAAATCCTCCCTTTACTTTCCATGTCGTTAACTTCATTAGCTACCAAACAAAACTTGCTTTGCTTGGTATAATTCCATCATGTACTAATCAAAATGTACAGCTCAGTCATTCAACTAAGCAACATAATTTACCACTAACCTAAGCATTAGATATCTATTTATTTTATACTTAATTTGCTACGGTAACCTTACATGCATTTAGTTTCACTCATCAACAGCTTAATTTAATTTTTTCCTTTTTCTTTACTCGAATCAACATGCAAAACAGAGTAGGCGGAACCATATTTCTTTGCATGCAGAGTCGTTACCTCCTTGGCTCCATTTTGCATTTTTGGCCAATTTCAGCCATCTTGATCTCGCCGGAGTCTTCGTCTTTTCGAGCCAAGATTCGTCCTACGTGAACTTCACACGTCATATTTTATGCCTAAAGTACAAACTAGCTTTCAGCACTTCGAATCTAATCGAAAATCTAACCTAAAACTTGTTCACCGCTCAACCTCGGCAAATCAGAAATTCTTATTTCAGTCTTCAAAAGTTCAATTAATAAGTAAACCCATACGATTAGCATCTAACCTGATTTATTACTTATCATAAATCATTTTCTACCAGTTTTCGAATCAAATCCGGCTGCCAATGCATGAATTCAAGTTTAAACTCTATAGCTTTCACTTTCAACTTTCTCATTCTTCTACCATTACTTTTTATAAGCAATACTATTAACTGAATCATTATTAAAATCAGCTCATGAACACAATTAAACATCCCAGCAATGCAAATCAAGTTTAGATCTAAGCTTATATGATCACCATGCTTAATCATCTTCATTTTTATTTTTATTTTTTTGAATTCTTTCAAGAATTAATTTTGGGAATAGTATGTAAATGCATGTAATCACGTGAATTTCAGCTATGAAACTTGTCTCTAATCGAAATCATTGGAATAGAAATTGAAATCAGAAGCAAAGGTAAGTATTTCACTTACCTACAAAGTTGGTTGATAGACTCTCTCTCCTACTCAAACTCTGACGACAGATGGCAATCAGTGGCGATATCAAACTCTCTCAACTCTCTGATATCTCCTCTCTAAAACCATTTAAGTTTGGTTCAATAAAACTCATGAAAATCACAACTAGAGCTAGTTTTATATAAACACTTACAAAATATTTTATGTTTTTCCTCTTTTTTTGCATTTTCATTTACCACCTTTGCGGCTACACACATGGCAGCACCTGATGTTGCCATGTGTACGACCTAAAAATAAACTAAAATGACTATATTATCCTTAATATCCTTTCTACTAATTTTTAAATTTAAAATACATATTTTTTTGTAAAAATAAATTTGAAACTTACCTTGTTCGAAACTCGTCATGACTTTACCTTTTTAATTAATCTTTTTTTTTTTTTTTTCCTCTTGCAATAGTTTTATGCCCTTCCTAAAGTATTCTTTTCACATTTTTAGCCCTCTTAAGCCATCTGAAAGCTCAACAAACTATCTAATCCTATGATCTTGACTTAAATATCCTTATCTGAATTCTCATAATGTTACAATCTCTCCTCCTTATTAGAATTCCATCCTTGGAATTCAACTAACCTCACAAGAAACTTCCTTTTTTTTTTTTTCCTAACAAAGAATGCTCAACATTTTCATCCTTAAAACAAACTCGCATCATTTAAGCAATTCTTTTTATCTTGACAACTTAATATCCAACGACTTAAACACCTTCCTTTGTCACTTAGCATCTTAGGTACATTTTGGAATCTCAACATACTTTTCTCTTAATTAGTCCATGGTTGTATCATCCTCAATGACAAATAATATGAAGCCTTCATCAATCAGTCCACAATAATCTATAAAAACATATCCTTTCTACACCTTTTAGGAATCTAGCTTATAATGTCTTTAACATATTTTCTCACTTCCACTTATTTACGCTTCATCACTAAACTGTCTTGATGGCCTCTAATAAAATCTTTAACCTAAGATCCTCACCCTTTATGACACACTATACCATAATACTTTAACAATTCATCAACAACCTCAAATCTCACAACGAAACTATAGTTCCCTTTTTAGACCATTATCTTATGTCATCTATTGATTTATTACTTCATTCAAATCTGATGTGAAAATGATAAGGCCTTAATCACTCAAATTAATCACAAATTCCTCTTTAAAGTTCTAGGCAAAATTATTAGAAATTTATCATGTAAATCATATAAAAAAATTTAACTAAACTAATCCAACACAAGGTAACTTCAACTTTAATATCCAACACCAAAATTATCAAACAATCAATCTAAGAAAGGTAGAAAGTTAAAGCCCAAGTTATAACACAAATATTGAATAACTTATTTGAAATATAGAAGTTCCAACAAGATGTATTCAAGACTAAGGGTTCAAGAACCACCACCTTGAATGTTGAATCAAATTTAAAGGAATCTTGAAACAAGTCTAAAGGTTAAACCACTAACTTAAGACTAGAATCCACTCACTTGATCCTCCACCACCAACTTTTTCTTGCAAAAGAGTTTGATAAAGGAAAGATAGATTTTACATAAGCCACTAAAGCATCATAGAAAGCACACAAAGCAAAAGCTTTAAAATTTCATTCATCAAAGTCTCCTCCTTTACAAATGAGAAAAGTTACCTTTTATAAGCATTACAAGATACAAAGGAAGACTAAAATGTCCTTACTCTAATTTCATTTGAAACCAAAAAAAAAATAATACACGTTTAAACATAAGCCCTTGGTTGGCTTGACTTGACTTCTCCTTTCGTCTTTGAACTTATTGTGCAACCACTTTATGATTTTGGACTCTTTGGAGGACCATGAATGAAGGTTAGAATGCATGAGCTTCATAAAGTTGCATTGCTTGAATTTGATCTTATTCATCTTGCCTTTGTAATGTGTATAGAAATTACTCTTAGTATGTTTACATGTATGGTTGTTTTGGACAATGGAATTCTTTTCGTGGCTTTTCTTTACTCTTGGATGTTTACCATGATCATGAGGGATTGTTAGTGGAGTGGAATTCATATCAATCTCTCTACAGTAATGAGGATTTGCCCTCAAATCATGTTAAATCAGTTCACCTACCAAGCTTCTATTACTTTCTTATATTAATTCACTTTCATGGTCATTTGCATTATTGAACTTGGAAGTATTTTCCTCATTCGCTACTTCATCATACTCATGTAAGATAACTTCCTTAATTTCACCTTTCCTCTCAATCACCACTATAGCATATGTGGCTTGATGTTCTTCCATGGACTCCTCAAGTTTATTTGCTCTAAGGAAAGGTGTTTGGGGTGATGATGATGGAGATAATACTTTCTCAAGTGATAAGGGTATGAGGGTAATCTTCTTTTTGAGGAATTTGAAGAATTAGATGTTCATCTTTTCATTGTATGTAACTTCTCTTTGAGATTGTCATGGTCTCCCAAGTAACAATGACATTCATCAATAAGAATTATATCACAAATCATTGCATCCTTATAATTTTCGCCAATGGCAAAAGTTAGGATAGCATGTTTGTTCACTTGAATTGGGTTCCCATTATTTCCCAATCATATCTTATAAAGACTTGCAAGATCATATGTTGGGATGTTTAATTTTTCCATAAAGGTTATAGAAAACACATTAGTATGAATCCCTTTATTAATGATAACCTTAAATACTTTCCCTTGGATTGTGCACCTAATATGGAAGGGGTTTACACTTGCCATTGGTTCATGGGGGAATGAATTGGAAAGTTTTTAAGCCAAAGGGAAATGGATGTTTTAGTTCTATAAATAGTCTTTTCATGCTATGAACAGTAAATTCAGGTCAATGAATAGTGTTTCAGTGGTTAAGAATAGTGAGGTAAGTGTTTGGGCCTAAAAGATGGAATTAGACTTAGACTTTTATGTTTATATAGGCTTGGACAAGTGTTGAAGTAAGGACAACATTAGAATTTTGGCAAGGGACAATTTGGCGAATGAGGAATGCAAGTGGAGGAAGGTGTAACCAAGGGTTTAGTTAATTAAGTTAAACAAATATGCTTAGGATAGCTAATGGTAAATAAAAGATGATGAGCAAGGTGATTAGCAAAAAAAAAAAACAGTAATAGTGCATGCAAGTGGGTACTATAGAATAGTAAGGATATGGTAGAAAATTTTGGCATTAAATGTGACAAGGCAAAAGCCAAAATTCAAGGGTAGGTGTTAGACAAATATTTACAAATGTTCCTTGAAAATCTTTGCTTGCTACTAGGTAATATGGCTTTGGTTGAATGACTTGGTAAGGAAAGATTCAACAAGTGGAGTACTTTGGTGATAAAAGTATCGTTCAATCAAAATTTATGTTATGACAATGACTATGGGCAATTAATGTGATGTGAGATAAAGGCAAGGATTAAGGAAAAGTTGTACAAAGTTTGACCCAATATTTGGTCACAATTTCTTCTAAGCTTGAAATCAAACTTTTCTCCTCAAAATTTTCAAGCAAAATCCGACGAGGTACAAATATTTTAGATAAGTTGTGCAAACTAGGGTTGGTCAATAAATAAGCACTAATTGTAAGTAAGGTGTTAAGCTAATTTTGTGGCAAAGGACAACAAATATTCACCAATTTTTCTTTCAATGTTTACAATCAACTTCCTCTCACTAAGAACTAGCAATTTTCTAGTTGTCTACACTAAATTCAAGCAAAAATTGTTTGCAACTTCCAACAAAATTTTTCTCCAACTTGCCCCATGGATTTCAAGCTTCCTTAATGAAGATTCAACACTAAATACAACACAATTTCAACCTAGAACCTGAAATTTTTCTCTAATACTTTTAACAAAATTTTCCAGGCTTCAATCACTTTTTTTTTTTTTTCACCATAATGCACTAAAAATACACCCTTAAACATACTCTTGCCAAGTTTTAACTCTAATACCAAAATGATGTGAAAGTGGTAGGGCCTTAATCACTCAAATTAATCAAAAATTCCACTTTAAAGTTTCAGCCAAGATTATTAAAAATTTACCATGTAAATCATGCAAAAAATTTTAACTAAACTTCAAGCAACCATTAATCTAACTCAAAGTAACTTCAACTTCAATATCAAACACAAAAATCATCATATAATCAATCCAAAAAGGGTAGAAAGTTAAAGCTCAAGTGACAACACAAATATTTAATAACTTACTTGAAATATAGATATTGCAAGAAGATGTATTCAAGATTAATGGTTCAAGAACCACAACCTTGAATGTTGAATCAAATTTAAAAGAATCTTGAAACAAGTTTAAGGGTTAAACCACCAACTTGAAACTAGAATCCACTCACTCGATTCTCTACTACTAACCTCATCTTGCAAAAGAGTTGGATAAAGGAAAAATAGATTCACATGAGCCACCAAAGCATCATAGAAAGCACACAAAACATAAGCTTTAAAATTTCATTCATCAAAGTCTTATCCTTTACAAATGAAAAAAGTTGCCTTTTATAGGCATTACAAGATACTAAGAAAGACTAAAATGTCCTTTCTCTAATTACATTTAAAACTAAAGAAAAAAAAATACATGTTTAAACATAAGCGCTTAGTTGGCTAAGCTTGACTTCTCTTTTCATCTTTGAACTTGTTGTGCAACCACTGTATGATTTTAGACTCCTTAAAGGACCATAAATAAAGGTTAGAATGCATGAGCTTCATAAAGTTGTGTTGCTTGAATTTGATTTGGTTCATCTTACCTTTTGTAATGTGTATGGAAATTACTCTTAGTAAGCTTACATGTGTGGTTATTTTGGACCATTGAATTCTTTCCTTATATTTCCTTTACTCTTGGATGTTTACCATGATCATGAAGAAGTGTTAGTGGAGTGAAATTCATATCAAGATCTTATCCAACAAAGTAAACTTACTTGTTATCCTTGAGAACTCTTTGATATAATTGTAATCCATTTCCATCCAACTGATTTTGTAATTTCTCTTAACCAATTCTTACCCATTTCTTTGCCTCATCTTAAGTCCTCTTTAGTTCATTATACCTTAAACACTTTATAGTCCATACCAATATCACATATAACCTCTAAACTAATGTCTTCATAACCTCAACACCAACATCATTACTATTGTCTTTAAATCATGAGTAAGGTACCCTAACTCAAACTTGTTTACTATCTTAAGATATATATACTTATCATTCAGTCTTGTTGCATCCTAATCTAATTAAAAGAAGTTTCCTTCCTTTGCAAACACTGACCAGCCTAGCAACATTTAACCAGTCTCTACTTTATTCCTACTTAGCAATTCTATCTTAATTTTATGAAATGCCACTATAGGGTTCAAACTTAATTTATCTATTATGTTTTTAGTGATAAAACAATATTTAACACCAAAATCTGTTAAAACATATAGAAAAGAGTTATAGAAGATTAACAAACTTATTATTATGGATAGATTAGCCTTAGTATGCCTCTAAGCAACTACATAAACTCGAGCATGACCACCTTTCGAAGCATCTCTAGCTAGGGCTTTAGGATTACAATCTGCTACCAGATATCTGGGTTGTTTACACTTGGAACATATATTTTGACCGACCAACCATTTTCCAAGATGTCTCTTTTGACACTTAGAACATACTATATGTAGCATCCCAGATTAGAAAAGCCCTTAGGGGTAGAGTTTTTAGGGTTAAAAATGAAATTCAGGAATAGATTGAGAGTCTAGAAGAGTTTAGAGGTGAGTTAGTAAATTTTCTAAAGTTGTGTGGCCTTCGTATGATTCCTTTAGGGAGGATTCAATCATGGGGGCACTCTCGTGCACCTTGCCCTGCACGCCCATGAAGGTGGGTAGAAGAGAGAGAGACGGGAGATTAAGTTTTTATTTCTCACCCAGCTTTCCATTTCAGCATTTGCTTCTCTTCATTTCAGTAGCTCCCAACCCTAGACGTGAAATCCAACTTCCAATAGCTCCCAATCCAACTAGAGAGACCAGAGATTAGCTTAAGATATATTTCCAGTAGCCATGTCAAGAGGTAAGTGTTTCTTACTTCTTCCGTACGTTCCCAGCTTGCTTTGACGTTTGATGATGTTGGAAATGTGTGTTCTCGTTTCCAACATGTTGTGTTATGTTTGTATATTTCCATGATGATGATATGAGGCCTTGGATGATGATTTCCACCCAGAATGCATGCTTGCCTTACTTATGTGTGTGTTAGTGAGAGAAATGTTAGATTTCCATGGTGGAATAGGTGTTGATGGATGAATGATGAAATTAATGCTTGATATGCGTATATAGAAGTGCCAAAAATGCTTCTTTTTGATTAATTTGAATTTGGTTGAGAAATGGCTTGGATTCCTGTAGTTCCAGGCGAGCCATGTCTGTGCAGAACAAGACACATAGTCGTGTGCCAGTAAAAGCATGTCCGTGTGCCCTTGTTTCTACAAGGACACGGTCGTATGCACGAAGTGAGCACGGCCTGGATGCAGAGGACACGACTGTGTGTACTAAAAGATACGATCGTGTGCCTAATTTTCAGTAGAAATACACATGAAATTCCAGAAGCGTGCACGACCGACTGCACAGTAAGCGCACGACCCCGTGCGTCTGGGCACATGCCCGTGTGCCTTTGCCATGCACGCTCATGTGTGTGTCATGCATGACCGTGTGCCTTGCCCACACGCCGGTGTGCTAGCTAATTTCCAGAAAAAATGAGCAGAAAATGAGTAACTAAGCATGGGAAACATTTCTAATGATTAATGAGCTTCAGACAAACATGAAATCAGACAGTAAAGGCTAGGTAACCTTTCTAATGACTAATATGCATCAGATAAGCCAGATAACAGATAATAAGGCTGTATATGCATATTATAGCATGACATGTAGTCTGAGAGAGGATCAAAGGATCTGAATTCAGTAGGTTTCAGTATTTAGAACCTCATATACGGGTTGAGTTTGGGTGAACTCGAGGGAGCATCTGTGGGATTCAGGTTTCTAACACCAGTCAGATTGTCCAGCAGTATTTACTATTCAGTTTTTTAGCTAGTAGCTAGACTGTTCAGCCTACATGGCCAAGATGTCGAATCTTTGTGTTCATCAGCTTGATCAGCATAACAGGTACCTCCAAGTACATATAGCTTTTTAGATGCATGCATCATCAGTCGTTTTCAATTTCCAGTTTAGCATGACATGACATACACATCATGACATGATTAATTAATAAATAGATAACCAGTAATCAGATTCAGCGCCAGCAAGCAACTAAATGTATGAATAGGGCCGAGAATAGGTATGTATGCTTGTATGTTGCTTGCTTAGGTTGAGGGAAGTAAGGAATGCTTACTGGGTGATCTTTATCACTTATCCTCTTCCTTTTTCCTTCCTTTTCAAGTCAGTTTGTTGGTGGCGAGGAGTAGGTGGATTGAGGCTTTCGAGAGAGGACCCTCACACACACTTTCCAACATGTATTTTATTTTCAGTTTTAGACCTGATGAGTCTTGTATATAAATGTAAATACTCAGATGTAAAGACTAATGTACAAAAACAGTTGTATTTATGAAAAAAGCCAATTTGGGCCCATTGTCTTTGTATCCAGTTTCATTTTCAGCTTTCCGTTTGTATCCAGATATACAGTAGATTTTATTTTCGTAGGATTCCCATCATGTGTACCCAAGTTTCCAATTTATTAATAAAAGAACCTTATTATTCAGCAGTAGGGATACGCGTGGCGGAGAGTCCTACACTATAAAGTTAAATTGTGTTTTTTTTTTTTTTCTTATCCTTAGGCTTTTTCCTATCCTATAATGATTTATTTCCCTTATCAGACCTATGATTATTATTTTTGTTTGAACTTTCTGCAAACAGACTCATTTTCTTTAGACACACCTCTGACCTTAATGCCCAACCCAAGGCCTCACTATAACTCTATGATGGATAAACTTTGATCATCATATCTCTAGTGATGGTAATGATCAGGTTCAAATCATGAATGAACTTTTAAACCTTTCCTTCCTTAATGTCATCCAATCTTGGAGCATACATTGCCAATGAATTAAAAAGAGAAACTAGTCTCTTAAGTTAACTCAATAAATTCTTGAGCTCTAATGTAAGTTAAATTTGCACTCCTAAACTCAACATCAAACATCCTCTAGAAACCTAACCAAATTAAGCTTGACACATCTATTGATAACTTAACCAAGTTCTACTAAATCTTTGTATCACTTTTAAACAAATAAGTAGTATACTGAACTATCTCACTATTTGTCATCTCGAACAAATCCATTGCATTCTTAACTGCTTCCATCCATTCCTTAACCATAGTTGAATCTCTCACATCACTGAGTTTATGTGGCTAATGTACCCTTGGAAAACTATAAATTGGATGCAATCGACCCCTAACCGAAAAAGATGAGTTAATAGTATCCTCCTCCGCTTTGGGTACCTCAGGCTTTTTCTCAACCATGGGATCCTCAACCTTATAACCTTTCAAAACACCATGAATCATCTCCCTTAATATTTGTTGCATTCAAACCTATTTGAAATACCAGTGGCTCATTTCTTTGAATAGATATTGCTTTGCTGCCACAATCTTTACTCTTAGCAATCTCCGCATCGCTTCTCAGATACAATCAGGTAGCTTTTCTCATCTTGAAAATTTTGCTTATGACAATATAATATGATATTAATTAAAATTTATACACATTGAAATTAATACTTATAATAAGTAGTGACGTCGAACACTGGCATTGAGGGGCAACGATTTAGATTTCATCATAAAATTTATTTACTATAAAATTCACTTTTGAAAACAATTTTAAAAATACTTTTCCTAGGAAATCTAATCCTTTATGCTCTTATACCACCTAATGTAATACCCTAATATAGAATACACTTGAAAATTAATATCCAATGAGATACCAAGTCTTTAAGCCATAAACCAATCAAAATATCACATTTAAAAAAAAAAAAAAAAACTATTTCAAAAAAAACATAACATAAGAAGTACTTACTAAAAAATATTTCTTTATTAGAATTGGCTATGTGGGCAATTTACTATTTAAGAAACTAATAAGCTTGTCAGAAACTTATCACATCTTATTATATTAACATAAAAATCAAAACTTGTTACAACATAAAACTAGTAAAACATCTCTACATAAAAGCTATCAACATAAATCTCCCCTAAAAGCCCAACATCCCACTCAGCAAGTAAAATACTTGACTTTTGAAAATCACTAAGCTGAAATCCCTTCTTAAACTATCTCTCATCTAATAACATGGTTGTTACCTCAAAGGATATCGCCTACATGAATGCTCTACATGTTATGTCATAAGTGATATGCTAAAACAATACATAAAAACTATGTCTTAGCCAAAGCCTATTGAAAATCATAATAATCTTCAAATCTGTTCTTTGAAAACTAAAGTCTATATCTAAAATTTGAAACTGTATCAGATAAACCTGAATTTGAAAACTGATATCTAAAAATTGTGTCTGAAAACTAATATGTTGATTAGATTGATGAAATATAAAATTCGACACTTTAGTCGTGTGAGTTCAAAAAAGTTATGCATAGATCAACATTTTTTTTAACAGGCAAAGCACTCTTTTTTGACAAATGTAATGTCCTATACTAAATAATGTTGGCCCCGTTCTTAGGGGAGTGCAAACCCACATATGTCTCCTCATATCCACCTATAAAAGATGCTCTAGACATCAAATTTTTTTAACTTTCATAAAACTGATAGATTTATATTAAAATCTTAAAAAACATATAAATTCATTTTTCTTTTCTTTCTTATGAAAATCATATTTTCTGACATGCCATAGAAATGCAAATGCCATGAAAATGCTTCAGAGGAACTATAAATTGTTTAATTCTAGATTCAACAAATTCCCAAATCAACTTAAATAATCATCTAAACCGTCGATTCATCTTAAAAATCTATTAATTTCGGTTACAAAAATTACTAATTAACTTAATTAATTATCTATATTAAAATTATATATCACTAACTAATTTGGTTAATTTTTATAAATATAACAAACAATACCAGCCTAAGTTCCAACCGGCATGATTCGGTTAACCATTTAATTTGTCATACACAGCCCAACTCAACCAATTTAGCAAACTTGCTTAAACGAGTAACCGAATTAATTTTGCTAAGGCCACACTACATCTCACTATAGACACTTGGTGTATATTAATTCACGTATATTTAAATAGTTAACCGATTTAGAATGCGTTTCCTCCAGCTTACTACATTGCACATACATTAACTCACATATAGTTTTGTCATGCAGCAGCCACCTCACATGCAATGCATTTTCTACGCTAATGAATTCATATAAATTCATCTTAATTAATTAACTAACTTATTGCCACACTATAGCTTAAGGCAACCTTTATTTCTCCAAAAATAATACAACTAAAGTTGGCTTCATATGAGATTACTTGTGCTCTCTACAGGTGGTGCAGGTTAGATGTCCCAGTTTCGGTGATCCTTTTTGGCCATATTAATATTTCCTTGGGTGGTTATCAAATTAGCAACTGCTACTTCTACATGCATACTTTTGGTCAAGGTGTGGCGAACTGCAGTGATGTTGTTCTTTGGCCAAGTATGAAGCGGGTAAGCAAGCGTCTAAGGCATGGAGGCTGCAGTTTTGGAGCAGATTTTCTAGGCGCTTTGCGGCAAAGTACAAGTACTTGGATTATGGAAAATCAAGGCCATGGCAAGTTCTTTGGAAGCATGGACATCCTTGTTTGGTCTCTTAGACACTTAAATTCCAACTTTGTAAAGAATTGTAAAGTTAGTTTTCTAGGTTTAGAGAAGGCTTCTATACAAAGAAAGACTCCTAGAGTAGTATTTTGTATAAGAAACTTTGGCTTCTTTTTTGGCAATTGTTTAGATATCAATCATTGCATTACTTTTTGTTTAGATTGGTCTTTGCAGAAGCTTAGACATGTCAACAACAGAGTCGTAGGGTTGTTTTGGGGCATGTTGTTTGATTTGGTTGTTAGCTAGTTGAGTTTAGGTTATTTTATTTCTTCCTTAATTTAATTCTTTATTTACCAAAAAAAAAGAAATTTGCTTTAATAATTTCCAGCCAACATATGCCTACCATTTAATTTCTTTAATTTCATATCACTTGCTTACATGCATAACCACCCACTCAAGCCTTTACTATCCATGCCGTTAGCGTAATTAACTACCAATCAAAACTTGCTTTGCTTGGTATAATTCCAACATGCTGTAACCAAAATGAACAGCTCAGTCATCCAATTAAGCAACATAAAATACCACTAATCGAAGCATTATTTATTTTTTGTTTTTTTATACTTAATTTGCCACGGTAACCTCACATGCATTTAGTTTTACTCATCAACAGCTTAAATTTTAATACTCCTTAAAACAAACACAACTTTTTATAAATTTAATAAAGTTTTGGTATTTTTTAGAAAATTAAAGGATGAATTTTGAAATTTATAAAAATATAGATAATCTAATACTTAAATTAAGTGTAAATAAATTCTAATAAAAAGATAAAACAATTTTTTGTTAAATCGGTAAACAAAAGTCATTAACGAAGTGAAGTGTCAATTTGTCTTCTTGAAATTTAAACAGATTAAATTCATCATTCCATCAAGCCTTGGATAAAAAACAGTCATTTGCCCCATTAAAAGTGGTAGACTTGCCTTCATTCACTCCCAATGAAAACAGCTTCGTTTAAGTATCCAATCGAGTGCTCTTCAAACCGAGAAAGGAAAATTACAAATTCCCATTTATCACTAGCTTGGCAAAAATAAATTAGTGTTTATTCCTAATCAATCCGTTTATCCGTACCTTCATACATTATTGTGAATGTTTGAATCTGACATCAACCTCACACCCACCAACAATCTTTTCTAATCTTCACATAAACAAAAGCCAGATTTTGATAATGTCCCAAGGATAAGAATCAAATGGCTTATCCCCTTTTTCAACTGAAGAAAACATTCTTTAAATTATTATAGCTATTGAACAAACAGAGTAATCACAAAATCAACAGAAACCCAGCAAAAACAAGTATCTCTTGTGACTGATACAAGAAAAGAAAAAAAAAAAAAAAAAAAACCATACTCATGTCAAATATATTCCATTTCTCGGCACATACAAGAGGATCTGCACACGGAAAGAATACGACTGCAACAAGTGCCAGATTGATAATTACCAAAAAAAAAAAAAAAGTGCCAGACTGATAGTTTTCGGCCGCAAAAATAAAAATTGAACTACTTTTCCATGTCCATCTCATTTGAGTATAAACTAAATTAATCTGGAGGCCACAGGAAACGTCACAAATTCTATGCAGAAAATGTGCCATCACATTCAACATGTATTTGCAAGTACTTCAAAAATTTACAATGTTAAGGACACATGCTATAATGGCAACGGTACAAGGCTTTTATCCAACAAATTTGTACACTGCCTATAGTAAATGGATTTCTGCACGGTAGAAATAAAATGAATCCCACAAACAGCAGAAATGTACTCCAGGTTTAAAAAATATTATCATAATGCTTACTTATAGATCATTCAAACATCTGTTACCTCATTAAACAACAAAATAGTGATATTACAAATGCAAGTAAAACAGTGCTACCTGCACCGGAGATCAATGGTGCACTTGAAAATTTAACTCTCTGCGCTTGGTCTCTGCAGAAGTGAAAGAAATCATAACGAACACTGTTAAGAGTGACGGAACTAAATCGGCACACAACTGCATGGCTTCGAACAAAATACAAACATTTGTATGGCTTCACAAATTATTTTTTAGTAATTGATAATATATTTAGAAGATATTCCTGTCACACTTGTCCCAAGTTAAACTAACAAAGCCAAATTTTCGTCACTTGGCACTAAGTGCCCACATTAGTCAGCCCACGAAACCACAACAAAAGCAAAGAACAATCAATAATCCAGGTAACATTCAAAACCCAAACACAAAGTAACAAAAATTCTTCCCAACCTTCTATTAAACTTAAAGGATTGTAGTCTGCATAAGAGATTACAATCGCTACAAAGCTCTCATTGTCTCTCAACTTTTGACAACTAAACACATAAAAGTCATGTAAATTAAACTCCCACAACTTCCTTTCTGCAATCACCTAGCACTTGCTTGAGAAGTTGGCATTGTTGCCTTATTACATGTTAATGTATGCGCTAAGAACCAATCGTATTGTCAGTTTCAGGGTCTTTAACTTTGCAATAGTATTTATGTAATAATAAAAGATATAGTTCTTTTTTTTTTCACATTTATACGCTGCTTCAATTTTTATATGTTAATTAATTTATTTTGTTTAATTGATTATATGTATGTGAAGTCTCTAGATCATACGAATTTTCAAAAGATCAAATCATCGAGATATCCTCTGTATATGTGAATTTAACAAGGCTATGACATCATATAGTAGATATACTAAATATCCCCGTTGCATATCATAAGATGATATCAATACGGGTAATATGAAAGTCAATCATTAATACATTAATATGGATTAACAGTTGAGAAACTGTTTTTCAAACATGACTAATTATGATGAATCACATGAATATTTAATATGTGATCAATGATTCGTTGTATGATTCATTGGTGTACCATTGATCCTTAAACCTGAGATGTTATGACTGGATTTGATACGGACACATATTTCTCATATGATGTACACATACAGGACTATTTACGTTATGTGCAATAAACCAACTTGATCATATGTTATTCGTATGCGAAAACGGTGATAGTCAAGATGAAATCTATTAACTCAAATTTGTTTGGACCCAAGGTTTCGGACAAATGTTGACAAATTTTGAAAATCAAAATCTCTAGTTAGAGTATAAGATAATCATATGAAGGTTGCCCATGATGATGTATTTTGAATATATCGATGGATAATTCAATATATAATTAAAGTTAGGGTTTTGATGTGCCATGAATTTGTCCTCGATTGAGATTTGATAATGGATGGGTTCTACTACTATTAAGAATCAAATTGAATGTGTTAAATTAAGAAAGTTAGGATTATATAGATAGAATAGAAAATCATATGATTTTGTTTCCTTTATCTTTTATTGTTATACTATATATATTATATTAATCTATTCAAAATAATATAATGAAAGGAACCACAATTGTTAAATGGTATCAAAGCCAAAAAAATAAAAATCTAAAACCCTAATTCGAAATTTTTCAATGAATTTTTTTGGCAACATTAGTTCGTGTTCTTTCCGATGGCCAATTAGCAAGTTACCTATACCAGACTGATCATCGTCATACCATCGTCAAAAGCCCTCTGCTTTTGATCTTAGATGTCGTCGCTTGTCTAAGTTACTTGTCCTCAACTAATCTCATTTTTCGGTGATCGTGCAACAACACCTCCCACTCCGTTGAGCTCAAAGGTTGTCGATCTCTTTTTCGATCAACTCGACATCTTCTGACACCGGACACAAAAATTCTGGCTACTAAAAAATTCTCCTATTACTGTTTTCATCTCAAAAGGTGTTGATCTAGCCTATTTCGGCCTCCTAAAGGTTTTTTTGGCATTGGACTACTTGTCTTTTCAGTCACCAAAGTTGGTATTGCCCTTTTTTTTTCTTGACTGCCTTCAAGGGTTTTTGGGATCTCTTATCAATGTTGTTTGCTTCTATTTCTCTACCATTGGCCTTCAAATGGTTATCCGTATTCATACTCAATTTCTAGTCTTCAATATGGCTGGTTAAAGATCATCTAAATCAAGTGCATTTACTCCATTTCTCTCCCTTCCTGCTATTATTACTGAGAAACTCGTTGGTAGTGTCAATTATGCATATGGGGCAGCATCTATAGAATTATAATTCATGGGACATGGTTTAGAAAAACATTTAACTACTAAGGCTACAAATGTTACATAAACCAACAAAGCTAATTGAATTAAAATTGATGCATTATTATGTAGTCTATTATGGCAATCAATTGATCCATCTCTTTACCCAATTTACAAGGCATGTAGAGCCTATATGAAAATATGGAATTAGGCTAAACTACTTTATACTAATGATATCCAATGGTTATATTCAATGGTCTCGAGCATAGTTAATCTGAAACAACATGATTTGAGCATGCTCAACTTCCTAGGGCGTATAACATCTCTAAAAGCTGAATATAGTTCTATTATGCCTGCTAGTATTACAATCATGGAAGACTTGGCTCAACTTGATAAATTCTTCATGATTTTGACTCACAACAATCAATTTTGATCTCACTCTCGTTTGAGATCAGATTCTATCTAGTGCAACTGTTCCAACCCTGAATGATGTGTTTGCCCATCTACTTCGATTTTCTTCCTTAACAACAAGGACCTTGATTATAGAATTTGCTACCCTCACCTCTCGTCTCCAAATAACTCTAAAGATCAAGGTGAGTGTGGAGGTAAGGGTAGCCATCTTAAATGCACTTACTATCACAGGTGGGGCCACACTAGGGAGAAATGTTATAAGTTGTATAGTTGCCCTACAAAAAAAGCCAACATTGCATAGTCAATTCCTCTAGACAATCATTTAGATATCTCAATAGACCAATCTGTGACTAACTGGTACTGGTTATAAAGAATATTTATAGAACCAGGCCAGCAAGCAATCATCTCAGTTTGTTGTTGCCTCAATCACACAATCTGTTAACTCAACTATTTATTTATCTCAATCCTCCAATCTTAGGCCTTAGGTTCTTGATTCTAATGCCTCTAACCATCTCTTTAATAATTTTAATTTATTATCCTATTTTTCACATTTTAGCACTCCACATTCTATCACTTTAGCCGATAGTACAAAAGTCATGACTAAAATTATGGACTAGGTTCACCCCTTACTTCTTTACCTTTAAAATCTATTATTTACCTATCTCATTGTCCATATAATTTTGTGTCCATTAGTCAACTTACATAAACCTTAAATTATTTTGTCACTTTTACAAATGATTCTATTTTTATACAGGACCGTAGTTCAGGAAAGATGATCGGCGCAAGACGTGAGTTACAAAGACTTTACAAACTCTATTTGCCTTCATCTTTAATTGTCTACACAATCACTGAATCTCTAAATATTTTCTACAATCATTTGAGGCATTTTAGTTTGTCTAAGCTTCAGAAGAGGGTCTCTAGTTTATCTAGTTTATCTTCTTTTGAGTGAGTTATGTCAACTTGAAAAACAATCTCGTCGTTCTTTCCCCAGGCGTGTCAGTAATTGGGTCTCCTCTCCATTTAAATTAATACATTGTGATATGTGGAGTCTTTGTTGAGTCAAATCTATTTTAAATTTTTAGTATTTTGTGACATTTATTGATGATTATTTGTGGTGCACATGGATATTTTTAATTAAACATCATTCTGAATTATTTTTTATCCTTCAATCATTTTGCATTGAAAACACAATTTAATACCTCTATTCATATATTACGTAATGATAATGCCCGTAAATATCTTTCAGCTCCTTTCACAACCTTTATGTTTTCTCGAGGCATTCTCCATCAATCTTCTTGTGCTTACACCCTCCAACAAAATAAGGTTGTTGAACACAAGAACAAACATCTTATTGAAACTATTTATACATTATTATTACATTCGCATGCTCCGTTTCATTTCTGGGTTGACGCAATCTTTCCTGTATGATATCTAATTAATAGGATGCCTTCATCAATGTTACAAAATGAGATCCCTTATTCCATTTTGTTTGCTACTCGTCCTTTGTATTCTCTTCCTCCTTGTGTCTTTGGTTGCACTTATTTTGTCCATAACCTTTCTTTAGGTAATGACAAATTATCTGCACGCTCCATCAAGTGTACTTTTCTTGGTTATTCTCGTCTCCAGAAGAGTTATAAGTGTTATTTTCCCATGACTTGTCACTATTTTATTTTCGATGATGTTACCTTTTTTAAGTCATCCCCTTATTTTTCCTCATCTAATCCTCAACCTCCTAGTTTGGTTGCTCAAGGGGAGTCTGGTTTGGTTTATAAACTCTGTCATTCACTATGTGGTCTTAAACAGTCTCCGCATACCTGGTTTGAACGTTTTAGCAAAGTTATTCAGGAATTTGGTAGGACCCAAAATGAGTTCAATCATTTTGTATTTTATAAGCATACGTCAAGAGGATAGTGTAATTATTTGGTTTGTCTATCTTAATGACATTGTTATCATGGGCAATGATTAAGAAGGCATTAATCAATTAAATAAACATTTATTTGACAACTTTTAGACCAAAGACTTGGGTCCACTCAAATACTTCCTTGGAATAAAAGTTGTTCAATCTAAGTCTGATATAATTATCTCACAAAGGAAGTATACTTTGGATATCTTGGATAAAATAAAGATGTTAGATTGTAAACCTGTTGAACCTCCTATAGATCCTAATACTAGACTTATACCAAGATAGAGAGAGTCAATTGCAGATCCTAGTAGATATAGGACGTTAGTAGGCAAACTTAACTACCTTGCTATCACTGGGCCAAATATCTCTTTTTCGGTCAATGCAATTAGTTCCTATAATCTCCATGTGGTTCAAATTGGGTGTAGTTGTTTGAATCCTAAGGTATATATCAAGAGAACACCAAGCAAATGATTATTGTATGAAGACAAATGTCATACTCAAATGGTTGGATACTCTGATATAGATAGAGTCGAGTCCCCATCAAATAAGCTTTCAACTTCAGGATATTGTATTCTTATCAATGGCAATATGATTTCATGAAAAAGCAAAAAGCAAGATGTGATTGTTAGGTCGAGTGCAGAAGCAAAATATCGTGCTATGGCATTGGCTACATGTGAACTTGTTTGGTTGAAACAATTGATTCATAAGCTAAAATTTATAAAGATATCAGATATGAGGCCCCTTTATGACAATCAGAAAGCGCTTTACATTGTTTTTAATCTAATATTTTACGAATGAATTAAACATATAGAGATTAATTGTCACTTCATTCGAAAAAAGATCGTATCCGGGTGGATAACTACAAATCATGTTAGCTCCAATGATCAGCTTGCAAACATTCTGACCAAGTCTCTTAAAGGTTTACGCATTGAATTCATATGTAACAAGCGTGGTGCATATGATTTATATACTCTAACTTGAAGGGGAGTGCTAAAAATCAAATTGAATGTGTTAGATTAGGAAAGTTAGCATTATATAGATAGTGTGAAGTTTATTGAATGAATTTCTGTGTGTATTGCATTTGTTGATAAGAGATACATATATATACACTTGTACACTTTCCTAATTGTATCCTACTTGAATTCTACTTTTCTACTTTGATCATATCCTAAACTATCAAGTATACAATTCAATACTCCCCCTCAAGCTGGAGCATATAAATCATATGCATCAAGCTTGTTACAAATAAAATCAATACAAGAACCTCTAAGAGATTTAGTGAGAATATCCGCTAGTTGGTCAGTTGAACAAATATGGCTAGTGGTCATACAACCAGACATAATTTTTTTACGAATAAAATGATAATCAATTTCTATATGTTTAGTCCTCTTATGAAATACTGGATTGGAAGCTATGTGAAGAGTTGTCTGATTATCACAGAGTAACTTCATTTGTAGCACCTCTGTAAATTTCAATTCTTGGACTAGTTGCTTCAACCAGACTAGTTCATATATCACCAAGGCCATTGCCCGATATTCAGCTTCTGCACTTGACCTAATCACAACATTCTGTTTCTTACTTTTCCACGAAACTAAATTGTCTCTAATAAGAACACAGTATCCTGAAATTGATCGTCTATCGGTTGGCGATCCTACCCAATCTGCATCGGAATATCCAATAATTTGTGTATGACCTCTGTCTTCATACAATAAACCTTTGTCTGGTGCTGCCTTAATATATCTTAGAATTCTAATAGCTGCAACCCAATGAGAATCATATGGAGATTGTAGAAACTGACTAGCTACACTGACTAAAAATGAGATATCTGGTCTTGTGATAGTAAGATAATTGAGTTTCCTTACTAACCTTCGATATCTCCCAAGATCTACAAGTGGCTCCCCCTGTCCTGGTACAAGTCTAGTATTAGGGTCCATAGGAGAATCAATAGGTTTACAATCCAACATTCCTGTTTCTTCTAAGATATCCAAGACATACTTTTTTTTGAGAAATAACTATACCAGATTTAGATTGAGCAACTTCTATCCTAAAGAAGTATCTAAGTAGTCCCAAGTCTTTGGTTTGAAAGTGATCAAATAGATGTTTCTTTAGTTGATTGATACCTTCCAGATCATCACCAGTGATAACAATATCATCAACATAAACCACAAAATAGATACATATCCCCCGTGTTGTATGCCTATAAAATACAGAATGATCTAATTCACTGCGAGTCATACCGAACTCTTGAATAACAATGCTAAAACGTTTGAACCTAGCACGTGGGAACTGTTTTAAGCCATACAATGAGCGACGGAGTTTACAAACCAAACCAGACTCCCCCTGAGCAACAAAACTAGGTGGTTGCTCCATATAAATTTCTTCCTGAAACTCACCATGCAGAAAAACATTTTTAATGTCTAACTGAAATAGAGACCAGTGACGAATGACCGTCATAGATAAGAGTAACCGAACAAAAGACATCTTGGCTACTGGAAAAAATGTATCACAATAATTCAAACCATAAACTTGAGTGTAGCCTTTGGCAACTAACCGAGCTTTAAAACGATCAACTTGATCATCAGGACATGTCTTAACTGTATAAACCCAATGACATCCAACAGTTGAATGATTAGGAGGTAATGACAATAAGTCCCAAGTATGATTATTATAGAGAAGAGTCATCTCCTCGACCATTGCTTGTCGCCAACCAGGATTAGAAAGGGCTTCATGTATGTTGGAAGGAACAGGCACAAAAGAAATAGTAGACACAAAACCATAAAAGGGTGAAGATAAACGATGGTAACTAATAAAGTTATAAATAGGGTGAGGATTACGAGTTGAACGCATACCTTTACGAATGGCGATAGGAAATTGGTCATTAGGAGGCAGGGCCACAACAGGGGAGGCATCTGGAGCAGGGGACGCGTCAATAGGAGCATCACTAGGAACAAGTGTGGTGGTCTCAAAAGGAGGAGATCCTTCAATGGGTGGAGGAGACACTGATTCAATAATAGCAAGAGTCTCATAAAAGTGATTGGTAGGAGAAGGAAGGTGAGGCACAGGGAGAACTATGGTGATAGACTCAGAATCCAATGACATGGTGGAGAAGAAAGGCGATGACTCAAAAAATGTCACATCAGCAGATATAAAGTATCGACGAGTGGATGGTGAGTAACATTTATACCCTTTTTGAAGACGTGAGTAACCCAAGAAAACACACTTGGTAGCCCGAGCAAACAACTTATCTTGACCAGGAGAGAGTATATGAACAAAACAGGTACAACCAAAAACACGTGGAGGAAGAGGAAATAAGGGTTGATCAGGAAATAAAAAAGAATGAGGTACCTTATTTTGGAGGATGGATGAAGGCATCCGGTTAATTAAAAAACATGAGGTAAGAACAACATCTACCCAAAACTGAGAAGGAACCTGACTATGCAAAAGTAGGGTACGAGCGGTCTCAATGATATGTCTATTTTTACGCTCAACCACCCCATTTTGTTGAGGAGTGTATGCACAAAACGTCTGATGGAGAATTCCCTGGGAAGACATGAATTTAGTAAAAGGAACAGATAGATACTCATGAGCGTTATCGCTACGTAAAGTATGAACAATAGTGTTGAATTGGGTCTGAATTTCAGCACAAAAGGATTCAAAAATAGAAAATAATTCTGAACGAGATTTCATTAAAAATAACCATGTGCAACGAGAATAATCATCTATAAAGGTAACAAAATATTGAAATCCTAAAGTAGACACGACATGACAAGGACCCCAAACATCCGAATGAACTAATTCAAAGGGGGACGCAGCCCGATTATTGACACGTTTAGGAAAAGAACTACGCGAATGCTTCCCAAGTTGACAAGACTCACAATTTAAAGATGATAAACTAGAACGTCCTATAACCATTTTTTGGAGCTTTAAGAGACTAGGATGACCCAGACGATTATGATGAAGAGCTGGAGACTCAGAAACATTGCAACTGATAGAATAAAGCAAGTTGAGATAATAGAGGCTCTGTGACACGTCTTGTGTCAATCGTCTGTCCCGTGTTGTGGTCTTGTATAATAACAGAATCAGTATAAAATGTGACAAAACAATTTAGAGAATGTGTAAGTTTACTCACAGACATAAGATTAAAGGGACAATGTGAAATATAAAAGACAGAACTTAAGAGTAAAGTAAGCAAGGGATGAGCCTGACCTATAGCTTGAATAGCAATTTTGGACCCATCTGCTAAAGTAACAAGTGGAAGAGAAGTAGTGGTAGTAAAATGAGAGAATAAATGAGTATTACCAGAGATGTGATTTGTAGCCCCAGAATCAAGGACCCATGGTCTTAGAGAGAAAGATTAGGAGAGGCCTGTAACTGGATTCCTTGATTGAATGGCAAAAGCCATAGTCGAGGAGGACTGCTTATTTGCTTGATACTTGAGATATTCCTCATAATCAGTGCCAGTAAGAGTCAGAGACGGCTGATTTTGTCCTGTAGATGATTCTGAACTAGCATCTGAGTGAACCATATTAGCAGTCCAAGTGGGTCGTCCGTGTAACTTATAGCATTTCTCCTTTAAATCACCCCATCAATGACAATAACTGCATTTGGGTCTACTCCCTTACAACCTCGATCACTTTGTTCTTCTTTGATGGAAGATTGAGATAGGGTTGACAAAGCAGAAGAGTCTCCACTAAGAGGGTTGGAGACAACATTGGGAGAAGACACGCGAAGTAATCGAGCAAACACTTCATTTAGAAAAGGAACTGTAGCACTAGCCAAAATTTGATCACGCACTAGAATAAAATCGGGGCTAATACCAACAAAAGCAAGAACCATGAAGAATTTATCTCGTTGTGCCAAATCTTCAACCGCAGGTAGTCCAACAGGTAGTAATAAATTAAACTCAGACTTGAGAGAACCATGAAGTGGAGTCTTTCGAGGTGTTGTGCAAAATATCAAAATGACAAAGTAGTCCCACTTGTCTCCCACTAGACCTCCTTTTCTAAAGTTGCATAGGTAGCACCCAACTAGTGAAGAGTTAGTGCAAGCAAAAATCTTTGGATGTGGTATTTGCATTCATAAGAATTGTGCATGAGAAGGTATAGCATTTTGAGTGTTGGAGAGTTTGTCATGCCTCTAGGTCGCAGAGCCTATCAAGGACTTAGGCAATATAGGCATAATGTGTGGAGTGTACATGGTTGTTGCTTTAAAGGCGTGTTGTTGGATGGAGAGTCACCATATGACAAGGCATGCACAATGAAACTAAGGGGCAACATTGAAGGGGGACTAGGTTATCCCTATATAAACTGATCAGGAGTTGAAGTTGTTCTCATGATGAGTCCAAGGTAAGATGAACACAATGACCCTAATTCTATAGTGGACACATGTATAGGTACCCAACATTTTAACCTGTTTGTGCAACACCCTTATCACTTATTTCTTAAGGATCAACCTTGCATGTGTTTATTATAAGCTTAGGGTCACTAGTTTCATCACGTCCTATGCTGGAACTCCTCAACCAATAACCCACCCACAAAACCAACAACCATGCACACTCGTACTATGCCCATATCACCCAAGTCTTTGCCATGCTCTCCAATTGAGAGCCAACATGGTGTTTAAGTGTGCATGGTTCTTGGTTTCATGGGTGTGTTATTGGTTAGGGAGTTACTCTAAGACAGGGCATGCACAATGGACCTAGGGAGAGACATTGAAAAGGGATTAAGTCATTATTACACAAACTAGTTCAGAGTTGAAAATGCTCTTTTGAAGAGTTTAAAATAAGATGAAACCAATGACCCTAAGCTCACATTGGCGCATGCAAAGCTGATCCTCAAAAAAGGAGTATCAAGGGTGCCGACCCTGTGACGGTCAAAAGAATGACCAATGTGGCATTTTTCAACCTAAATAAAACCAAAATTAATCTAAAAAATTTTTAGAGTTAACTTTCCATGTAAGAAACACAGTGAATTGACTTAAATGAGAAAATAGTTGTGTTTGTAATAACTTACTTTTGTAAGGATGAAAGCAGACCACAATATATGGCATTGTCAGGCAATGAAAGCTCGGATTCGTCAATCTCTGGATTTACAATATTTACATAAACTTCTTGGCCCAAATACCAGGAGTTCAGATTCTCAGTGCGAAGGTTCCAAATTCCAGGGTTGTCAAGATAAACTAAAATAGCTGTCCAAGCTCCAGGAAAGACCTATGATTGTAGGATAAATATGAAAATTATTATAACTAATGATTTTGTTAGCATGCAACAAAATATTAAATAAACAATAGCAGTATTCTGTGTAACCATTTAAAAAACCGCTAATATAAATCCTCCCCACTAAATGCACTAACATATAAATAAAGCCTAGGGAATAAGGGACAATTTGTAGCCGAAGAGAGGACATTGAAAACTAAGGTTGAGACTGAAATACAGAAACTCATGAGGTATTCAGACAATATTTTGAAGTCAAATGAAATGAAATGGGTCATTCATTTGTGAATTTATTTTGTGAGAATATTATCAATGTTGAATAATAATTAATTAGGAGCTATTACCCCTCACCTTCCTTCACATGTCAATTATTGTCCAATACCTCCCTAGTAGTTATTTGTTGACCAGGACTAAATGCAGTAAATCACAAATCTAAATCCCTATCGTTATTCATGCCACACAGCCACCATCATCACTGTTAGCCCTTCCACCATTTCATTACACTATTGCTACTAATTGATGCACCATGCTGCATAGTCAACCAATTAATTGTCTGTGACAATAGTGCCTAGAAAACGGCCAACACCTTTGTTAGAAACTATATTAAGCATTCATTTGTGAATTTATTTTGTGAGAATATTAACAATGGTGAATAATAATTAATTAGGAGCTATTACCCCTCACCTTCCTTCACATGTCAATTATTGACCAATACCTCCCTAGTAGTTGTTTATTGACCAGGACTAAATGCAGTAAATCACAAGTCTAAATCCCTAACGTAATTCATGCCACACAGCCACCATCATCACTGTTAGCCCTTCAACCATTCCATTACACAATTGCTAATAATTGATGCACCATGCCGCATAGTCAACCATTTAATTGTCTGTGACAATAGTGCCTAGAAAACAGCCAACACCTTTGTTAGAAACTATATTAAGCAAAAAATTCAATGGAACATGACAACAAGGGATGGCACAATGCCACAGGTTTTGGAACTCGCCACCTTCCAATCAATTTAACAGTACCACTTTAACTGTATAAGGATTATCGATCACCATTACAAGGTCTAACAACAACAGAACTTCACATGAAAAATTTAGGAGAGTGAAAGCATACCACATGCTTCAAACTCGCCTCCTTGGGGTGGCAGATCATGTTCACCAAATAATGTAAATGAACAGGTTTTAAAGGTCCATATTTTCTACCTTTTGGAAGTTAATAAGGGCATATATGTAAAAGATTCCATGCAAGTCAATAATTGTCTTCGTGGGAGCCAAAGACTATAATAGAAGATTACTTGTGTAGTGCTGCGGGCAACACCATCCCATTTGTTGTACGTGCCTCTGCTGTTTTCTGTCCACACTCCAAAATCCATACTACAGTTCAAACAGGAAAATTTTAAAATTATAATACCAATTTTCATCCACAAGTTAGGAGAAGAGAAAAGAAAAATATCAAACCAAGAGCTTACCCCACAACAAAGAATGCATAGCCATCCATATGGTAGCTCTGTACATTGGTATCATTATTCTGAAAGATGATCTCCATGAAAGCTTTATAAGAACCATTAATTACAGAAGTATCAAGTTTCGCAGGTCTGTTCATCAATCTGTAAGGAAAATCAAGCTTGTAGACCCCTGAAATGTTGAACTGTTGAGCAAGCTTTAGGGGTGTTGCAGGTGGTGAGTATGAAATACCATTAAGCGTAGTACGCCACTTCCCATCTATAAGCTCAGTAGGTCTATTGAGAATTACATATACATCAGTCACAGTAATCTCACCATACTTGAAAGAACCCTGTGGATTGGGACGAGCAGCACCAGCAGATACATTCCACCTATAAATGACCAGCAGGCCAAAGATATGAAAAATAGTCAGCAAAAAAATCAGCTAGAACTAAAAGAGCAATCAAGAATATAAGCAAAAATTTAAATTTTAAATATATTAAAACTGATAAACCAAACCAATTTGTAAATACATTCCAAGGATATTTCTCTGAGTCTAAATGTTCATCAATTTCAAGCAGCTCAAAATGTTCAGATTGAGGGTTTCCTGAAGAAACAGCATTTTACGATCTATTCTTATGTGAAACCAAAAAAATGATATGCTTAACTACAACCTTATAGATCGGGCTTGATTCATTGAGAAATACGTGTCAAGTGCACTAGGAGGATCAGGAAGAGGACCCGAAGCAGGTCCTAAAGAGTTTGAGTAGTGCAAGATACCCACTCCTTTAGCTTTGTCCCAATCAGACGAATTAACAAACCGAGGACTAGCAACAATGTAGTAATCACTGCTGGCATTTTGATCCATTGCAACCAAAAATGAGTACGATTGACCAACATGAATATCCATGTTTGTGTAGTTTTGTTGAATTGTGTATGATCCTTCAGTCTCAACAAGAAGTAAGTTATGATTTTGTATTCTAAAATTTAAGCTGGTTGAGGTCCCAACATTGTGAACCCGGAGGCGGTAGGTTTTTCCTGTTGCAGATAAAATATTAAATACTTAGTTAATCACTGAAAGCACAAGATAAAATTGCAAATGGCAAAATGTTTACAAAATTTTGACCACTTATCGAAGTACCATAGACTCTTGAGAGAAAAATCACCAATAGCCTATAAAGTGTAACACCCAACAGGAGAAACCAAGAAATAGAGTCATATTACCGTAGATGTGACTATCTAGAAAGAAACTGCTCAATGAATTTTAAGAAACACCATCTGCCTTCCCTCCTATTTCCTCCAACAAAAAATAAATAAAAGAACAAAAGATAAAATTTCACTAACATAAAATCTAACCTTTTTCAAAGACTACCAAAATAAAAAAAAATTTGAACGCTTCAAATTCAATGAACATCTAAACAAAAACTTGGCAAAACTACATAGCTGCACTTGGATGTTTCATAGGCCAATTATAAAAAGTGAGGCATTGAACTGTTGATTGTATGTCCCTTTATGAGAGACATCAGTATTCCTTGCACGACACATCATATATTAATGCATTTGAACTAAGGTTAGACCCAAACCGAGTTTACTTAGACTGGAAAACCGGAAAACTAGGTTCAACTTGACTCGAACTCGTTTAGTTTAAACTCGAGTCAAATTCAAGCTAAATCCAAGCAAGAAGGAGTTCAGTTCGATTCAAACTTGACTCATACCTCAATTTGAGTTATGTCAAGAAATTGTCAAACAATGTTGTTTTGTTTATTATTAGAAAAAGCATCATTTTGTCACGAATTTAAATTATAAATCCAAACCATAAATTCAAACCATTTAAACTCGAGTCAAACCATTTTTATCTAAACCAAGCTCAAGTCAAACTTTTTTTTATTCGATCTAAACTCAAATCAAAAAGTGTTCAAGCTCTACCATCTCCACCCCTAATTTGGATTGTTCTATCTTTTGACAATTTAGAACCCTCAATTGTTTCACTCACTTCACACAGGACAACAAACTACCCAGGTTCAAAAACTTCATGCAACTGGAAAAAATACATAAATCATAAGAAAAAAAAACTAGTTAATTGCTTTAAGCCAAAAATGCTCCATAAAAGAATCAACAGAATCTCAAGAATCGCATAGACAAACTTACCTGGTTCAACATTTATTGTCTGGTAAGCAATGCCCTCTGGAACAACAACTGCATCATAGTGATAGGGGCCAAGTCCATTAATGAGGATACCATCAGGAACTCCAAGGTCTTTACCATTCTCAATGTCTTTCCTTTTCTTCTGTTTAGCAATTAGCATTAGTTACCTCAGATAACAAAAATGGCTAAAATACACCAAAAAACAGCATGTGATACAAATATTTTACTGACCTTGTGATTCTTTGTATACCAGTCACCAATAAAGAGAGTAATATCACCGTCAGGCATCAAAAAGGGTAATGGAATAACATCTCTGTTGTTTATGATAATTCCCCCATATCCGCCTGCAGCCCTTTGATAATTTTGGGAAGGGAAGTAGAAAAAACTTCCTATTTGATCTTTGACCTGAAATTGATATGTCCAGTTCCAACCAGCAAGAATTGGACAATTTGTCCCTGAAACACCATCTTGCCAAGAATTTTTTCTATGTTGTATGCCATTCCTACATTTGAAATGAAGTAATATTAATAATATTTTAATCTTTACCAGCTATTTCTAATGATAACAACATATTGTACCAAGTGAGAAGCAATGGCTCATCAAGATCATTCTTAACATTGATAACAACATTCCAATTTGTAGTGACATTGAGAATTGGCCCTGGAAACTGACCATTAATCCCTATTACCTGGCAAAAAACAATATTGAAACAGTTTGGAAAAAAAAAAATGTCAGCACGTCGCATTATCTTAGCAATTGAAACTATCATTCAACATGGGCAAGCAAATATCAAATAACCCACGTCTAGGCTGCAGACAGTTGAATCTTGTATTGCTTGACTTAAGTTCGGCTCATTGGAGTAGGAATAAGAGTTCAAATTCAAACTCAAGAAGCTTGAGTATTGCCAACTCAAACTTGAGCTTAAGAGTGAAAGTGAGGACCTAAGCTCAGCTCGAGAAATTACATATAATCCTCCTAACTTACATATTTGATCAATTAACCCATATTGAATTTTAGGGGTGGAAGCTAAGATAAGGGTTTATTGATATTATACTCTTATCAAGCTCCAAGCTCGCTAAGTCGAAGAACAATGAACCCAACTCGGTTCAAGTATAATACTCAAACAGCCAGTAGTTTGCGAGTAGCTCCACTAGTTTGCAGCACTACCCACATCCCAAAATTCTGAAATGGATTGTATAACCAATATTTTGGTTAAAAAGGTCATACTTGTTTTCATGTATTCAGGTCATATGTCTTTTCTTTTTTTCTTTTTCTTTTTTTTCCGACAAGTTCTGCTCTTTAACAACTATTTTATAACCCCAGAAAAAAATTTCAACTGACCCACAACCCAAATTCTAAACTCAATATTTTGGCTTAAATGGTCAGAATTTTTCATATATTCATAAAATATTAATCTCTCCCTTGACGAGTTATGTTTTAACAATTCATAAATTAACAATGAACTATCAAATCGAAATGAAAAAAATGAAAATCAAAAAGGAAACGAACACACCTGTTGTTTTGTTCCAAGGGGAGAAGCAGTCATGTAAGAGACAGTCCAGTCAAAAAACACGTAAGGGTCATCTCCCAAACAGAAATTTGGCAACCACCACTCAAGTAGAAAGACGAAGAAAGGAACGCAACAACACAGTGGACCTCCAGCCATTGGATCCCCTGCTTTCTCTCACTTAGAACTCGATATCTTATCCTAGGCAAATTATATTAAGATAAAGCCAGAACGCGCTGTCATTAACTACGTGGGGCCATTTTCATAAAAGTATCCAGAAATTTGATTGATAAAAAATGGGGATTAGAGAAGGCTAGACTGGCTAATTAACGTCTTGACCGACGGCGTCAGCATAAATTTAAAAAGGCCAAAGGACAATTCCCCACCCATAGTTTGAGGGGGGAATAAAGTCCCACCCGCAAGTTTTCAAAAGCCCGATCTTCCACCCTTGGACCAAATTTAATATTAAATAAAATAGTAAACAGTGATTTTCCAGGGGTAATTTTGTCATTTTATGATTAAAATTTTATAAAATAATAAAATAAAATTTATATAAATTTAAAAAAATTTTAAAAAAATCAACTGGCCACATCCGCCGATGTCGACGGCGGTGGCCGTTGATAACAGCACTAGGTGGCCGTCTCCGACCACCTGGTTCCAGGGAAGGCCAGATTGGGCCTCCCCGTTGGGTGGAGGCGGCCAGATCGGCTGCCTCCTGTTTTGAATGAGGCGGCCAGATCTGGCCACCTCCGCCAGATCTGGCCATCGGAAATAGCCGAAGAGGACCGATATTGGTCCCAATGGCCGTTCCTGGCCACGTTTGTCGAGGGAGGAGGCCAGATCTGGCCTCCTCCTCCAAAACTGGAGGCGGCCAGAACCAGGTGGCCGGAGACGGCCACCTGGTGCTGTTATCAACGGCCACCGCTGCCGGCATCGGCAGCTGTGACCAGTTGATTTTTTTAAAATTTTTTAAATTTTTTTAAAAATTTTTAATATATTTTTTAATTTTTTTATATTTAAAAATTATTTTATAATTTTATTTTAAATTTTTATTTATTAAAGGGTATTTTAGTCATTTCATTTGAAAAATTATAAAATAAGTTTGAATTTTGGTCCAAGGGTGGGAGACCGGGCTTTTGAAAACTTACGGGTGGGACTTTGTCCCTGCCTCAAACTATGGGTGGGAAATTGTCCTTTGGCCATTTAAAAACCATGTGTCATCCTGTCGGGTTAATTGCATACATGGTCACTGAACTATTCATTAATTTTATTCGCGATAATTTTTATTTAAAATATTACAAACAAATCACTAAATTTTAGATTTTATTTCTCGTTAAGTTACTCTACTATTCATCTGTTAAAATATTTAACGACTGCTAACATAGACGCTAACGTGGATGATGACGTAGATATTTTGCTGACATGGATGTTGATATGGATGATGACATATGTAATACCACGTCTACTATATATTACTGTAGACCATATCTTTTTTTTTTGAAATATTTCTTTATAAATATATATATATCTTTAATATATAGCAGTAGGTACTACTCTGACTACTAACTGAAAAATATGCAAAAGCTGGTTTATAAATCTGTGATGGGAAACTAAAACCCACTGTACAGTATCCTGAAATAAAACTCATGTTTATAATAATAATAATAATAATATGTATGACTATGAACTGGTTTGGCTAACTTTCCACCTAAGGTTTCCAAAAATGACAGTCTGTCACTCATGTACATGTTAACCTTTAAATAACTACCTTTGAGATGGATCAACTTTTGTCAAAATGGGCATTTGGTGTGAATAATATGTATGGGTGTTAGTTTTTCATTTATGGAAACCTTGGGTGGGAAGTTAGTCTTTGGCCTTCCTTCTATGTAACATCCCAAGGTTAAAATTGTCTTTCTGAGCTAGAATTTAGGGTTAGAACTAAGATTTTATGATAGAAATAGAGTTCAAAGGTGAAATAGTCAGTTTGTACAGTTTGTAAGGCATGCGCATGAATCCCATTGGGAGGCTTAATTCATACAAAGCACAAGAAAATGGAATTTTCCATTTTTCCTACCATGCATGTAGCATCCTAGATTCCGAAAGCCTTTTCGGTTAGAGTTTTGGGGTTAGAAATCAAATTCAGAGAGAGATTGGGAGTCTAGATAAGTTCAGGGGTGAGTTGGTAAGTTTTCGAAGTCGTGTGGCTTCCGTTGGAATCCTTTCGGAAGGATTCGATCAGGTGAGTGAGCGGGAAATGAATTAAGTTCATTTTCCCTTGTGCACACCCGTGCATCATTGGTGCACGCCCGTGCATCATTGGTGCACGCCCGTGCGTGGCATAGTATATAAGTGGAGCCGAGAGTTATTTCATTTCTTTTCTCACCCGTTTGCATTTCAACCAGAATTCTCTCTTCTTTTTCAGTTCCTCCCGTTCTTAGAGAGGAAATTCAGCAGCCAATACCTCCCAATCCGGTTAGAGAGCCAAGAGATTAGTGTTTGGAAGCTTGTTTCCGAAGCATGGCAAGAGGTAAGTGTTCTTCACTTCTTCTCACGTTTTCCAACATGTTTGTGAGCTTTGATTGCCATGGATGAATGTTATATATGCTCTATGATGATTATATGATGTTGCATGATGAATTGGATGATGGATTTCCATTCTTGAATCCTTGCATGTTGATGGATTGTGTTTTAGTGTGAGAAAGCTAAAGCTTCCATGGTAGTTTCATGTGGCTTGTTGCATGTGAGATATGATGTTTGAATTATGTTGTGTGAAGTGCTGGAAATGTGTATTTGAAGTGTTATTGCCATTGGATGTGTTTTGGTTGGCCGTTTTGTGCATTTTCCAAGCGGTGCTTTGTTGAAGAACCAGACGCACGACCGTGCGCCTGCAAGGCACGGCCGTGAGCCTGTGTTTCTCCAGACGCACGCCCGTGTGCACGACCTATGCACGGCCAGAAAATGCACATGCACGCCCGTGTGTTCGCATACGCACGCCCGTGCGTAGGTATTTTCAGTGAAGATGAATAGTGAATTCCAGTAGCTTGCACGACCAGACGCACGACCAGCGCACGGTCCCGTACGACCGGGTGCACGCCCGTGCAAGTTTGATGCACGCCCGTGCATCAGTAGATTTTCAGAAAAATGAGCAAATATTAATTAATTAAGCATGAGAATTCAGATAAAAGGCTAAATGGCTTTAGATAAGCACCAGTTGAGCATGAAATCAGATAATAAGCTGCATATGCATATCATGGCATCACATGTAGCTTCAGAGAGGATCAGGGGATCTGAATTCAGCAGTATTCAGAACCCGATGTACGGGTAAGAGTATAAGTGGAACACGAGGGGGCATCTGTGGGATTTAGCCTTCTGACACCAGTCAGAACGCTCAACAGTATTACAGATTCAGTTCTTGACACCAGTCAGAGGATTCAGCAGCATGTCAGTTTACCATCTGGCACCAGTCAGATTGGGCAGTGGTTTTTCAGATTCAACTTTCTAGCCAGTAGCTAGACTGTTTAGCCCACATGGCCAGGATGTCGAATCCCTGTGTTCACCAGTCTGATCAGCACAGCAGGTACCCAAGGGTACAGAGAGGTATTCAGATGCATGCATCCAGTGTTTTCAGTTAACATGACATGACATACACATCATGACATGAATAATATTGGTATCAGCGAATGAATGTTATTCAGAAAGTGGTTTTCAGATTCCAGCAAGCGCATAGATGTATGAATAGGGCCGAGGCCCAGGTATGTTTGATTATTGTGTTGTTTGTGCTTGCTTGGGTATTGAGGGAAGTAAGGAGCGCTTACTGGGTGATCTTTATCACTCATCCCCCTCCTTCTTCCAGTTTTTCAGGTGTTCGTGCTGTGGCTGGGGAGCGGTTGGATCGAGGCTGACGGAGAAGGCACGCACACACATCGCGATCTCAGTATGTATATCAGTTTTGGACCTGTGTGGTCTTATGTATCTTTTGTATGCTTTTAGATGTATCTGGATGTACAGAAACGATGTGTATATATGTATAGGCCAATGGGCCCATTGTACAAAACAGTTTATGTAATATCAATGATGTATATTCAGTTTCGCTTTCGCATGTGTACAGTGTACAGTGTAGATTTCTGTTTTTTGTAGGATTCCCGTCGCGGGTACCCATATTTTCAGATAATTAATAAAAGCTTCCATAGTTTTCAGCAGCAGCAGGGGTACTCGTGGCGGCGGGTCCTACAATGCACAACTATGTGCCTATATGGAGCTCCCTACTTTTTTCATTGTCTTACTTAAACTCATGCATATCCTTTTCTCATCAACCTTTTCACCCAAATTTCCCTTTTATTTTCAAAAAATCCCAACCCTACGAGAGAAGAACAATATCCAAAGGTTCCCAATTAAGCTAGAAAGTGAGATTTTGTTTGAAAGAGAAACTTAGATAGTCATGGTAAGATGTAAGTGGTTCCTTACCTCTTTCCCGTGTTTTATTTGTATATGGTTATTGTTTATTCGAGTTATGGTGATAATTATAACATGTTTATGATTTATATGGCATAATTAAGTAAATATATGATAATATGAAAGTGATGATGATGAAGTTTGTTAGTTAGAAACATGTTTTGTATGCATTTTCATATACATACGTGTGTGTGTGTGTGTGTGTGTGTGTGTGATTTTAAAGAGTTTTGGATGATTGAATTTGGAACTTGATATTATTGATGTGATAAACTTGTGCATATGAAGTGTATTGAGTGTGAAACGTAGTTAATGATGGTTAATTTGCATTTGGAATGAGATTGGATGGGATTAAGCTTATTCAACCATGAAAATGTTAAAATAGGGCAAGACACATAACCGAGCGCCTACAAGATACATACTTATGTAGTTGTACTTTGTAAAGTCACAGTTATGTTCATGAAACTATGCACAACTAGAGTTACGCAAGGTCATGCTATGCAAATAAAGGACATGGCTATTTGTATGTACAGAACTAGAAATTTGACAAGAAATCATAGAAGCTAGCACGGTTTTATACATGGCCAGGTACACAACCATGCAGCTCATGCACGACCATGTGTCTAAGCATGCACATCTGTGCATCAAGTGAAAATCATGCATTAGGCATGGAACAAATCATAAAACATGAAGATTTCCACACAATATTTACATAGCACTATTATAAGTAAAGATAAGAAGAGATTACATAGCATAAGCATGTCATAACATGACATGCATATCAGTGTTTTCAGAAAAGGGATCCAAGGATCTAAATGCATCTTTTTAAATATAAAAATATGATACTCTGAATATCTTTTAAGGGTGAATCCAAAGGGGCACCTATGAGTTGCATGTCTAATAGAGAGGGAGCCAGTGTCAGTACAAATACAAACACACACACACACACACACACACATACACACACACACACACATACAAAGACACTAGTATGTATTAGTTTTTAGTTTTCAATTCTTGACCACGTGTTAGGATATTAAAGCTCATATGACTAGGGTGTCAAATCTCTATATTCATTAGTCTAATCAGTATAACAACTTTTTATTTACAATGTTTTCAGATATGCTTTTATTTCAGTATCTTCAAATAAATATAGATAATTATTTTCAAAAAATTAGACCCAAAGGTAAAAAAACATGTTTTTAGTATAATTCATATCATGATATTCATTTATATGACATGAAACAGATATTCAAACCATAGAGCAAGTAAAATATCAAACACGGTTAAATATACAACTCTAAAATAATAATTTAGACAATTATAGAGACTTCTTAGAATATAATCATTGCTTGTGATAGAAAAAGTTAGGAAAACACTTACTGAGTGATTTATCACTCAACTTTTTATATTTTCCTTCTATGCACATTAGTTAGATAGGTGCTAATAAGGGATAAGCTGGCTATGGCTACAAGGAATAAGTATAACTTTGATTAGAGAAGCATGGTAGTTGCTCAGATGCTTGCATAGTTGTCATACATGTTTGTGTGAAGTTCATGCATACATTTTAGGTGCAGTTTATACATATATAGTACTTTTAAATAATAAAATACAATGATTTTCAGTATATGTGTATATGAAATAAAGTTTTCATCCCACCATTATTTACTTCATGTTTTCTTCTTTTGCTTGCATGATTTCAATCAATTTTGTATAACATTCCTACTGTATATATTTATAAAGGATTTCATTACAGTACCAATATAATTTATGGTAATTGCTAATATACATACATACATACATACATACATATATATATATATACATACGTACATACATACATACATACACACACATATATATATACATACATACATATATATATATATATATATAAATAGTAGTATATATAGTCGTGGGTCTTATATTCTGTATCATTATTGGTGTTTGTCTGCATACTCGTTGCATATTGCATGTACACCTTTTGCATTATGTGACTGTGTTTTGCCACCTTCATTGTGTCATTCAATAGAGGGCGTACAGGCTAGAAACCTAATGGTGCACTACTAGTAGTAGGAAGGAAGGTTTAAGCCTTTGTCTCTCTAGTGTAAGAATACCATATACCCTCTATTGAGCTCTTGTGGTGTTACATTTAGTGTTTATGTTTGTGTATGACTGTATGCTAGTTTAGCTAGCTTCCTACCCATGGTTTCCAAAGATGATAATCTTCTAACCATGTACATGTTAGCCTTCAAATACTTATTTCTAAGATAAATCAACTTCTATCAAAGATAGTTATTTGGTGTGTAAAATATGTATGGGTGGTAGTTTGTCATTTTTGAAAACCCTAGTCTTTGGCCTTCCTTTTGTGTCATTACTTGTGTCTATCTATATACCCTTTGTATACTACCTGTTTATCTTTTGCATTATGGAAGTGTGTTTTACTGCCTTTATTGTGTCATTCAGTAAAGGTCTTATAGGTTGGAAACCCAAAGGTGCATTATTACTAGTAGGAAGGAAAGCTTAAGTCTTCATTTCTTGAGTGTAACAATGTCACATACCCTTCAATGAGCTTCTATGATGTTGTATTTAGTGTTTGTGTTTGTGTATGATTGTATACTGGTTTGGCCAACTTCTTACCTAAGGTTTCCAAAAATGACAGGTTACAACCTATGTACATGTTAACCTCTAAATGTCAATCTCTAAGATGGATCAAATTCTATCAAAATGGGCATTTGGTGTGTAAAATGTATGGGTAGTAGTTTGTCATTTCTAGAAACCTTAGGTGGGAAGTTGGTCTTTAGCCTTCTTTTTATGTCATTATTGGTGTCTATCTACATACGTTTTGTATACTGGTTGTGTACCTTGTGCATTGCATGAATGTGTTTTACTACCTTCATTATGTCATTCAGTGAAAGGTATATAGGCTAAAAACCTAAGGGCATATTGTTACTAGTAGGAAATAAGGTTTAAGTCTGTCTCTCTAGTGTAACAATACTATGTACTTTCTTTGAACTCTTTTGGCCTTCGTTGTTATATTGCTAGTGATTGGTGGAAAGGCAGAAAGCCTACTTTTACATAAAATGTAATGTGTAAAATAAAGCCATAGGGGCTATTTAATTTACATTTCCAGCTTTGCAGGTCAAAGTATAAAATCAGATCTGTCAATCCTAATTAATAGAGTTATATTGTATTTATCAAATTAAATAATGTGTTATGAACAAGAATAAATAAGTATAACTTTTCCAAAACGAAACGTTCAAGATAGATGCTAAGACGCTTAAAGGTCAAAACAGTTATATAATAGATTAGGATGATGACATGAGTTATGTTTTTAAACGGTATACAATTGCTATAATGTCTAACATTCAGTTGCATGTACAATTTCTTCCTCTATGAACTTTAAAGCCTTCACCAGCTTTGCCCTCCTTTTTATCTAACCCCCTTATAGAGTCATTAAATCTCATATAAGGAGAAAGAAGAAAGAAATACCCAAATGCCATAACATGAAGATAAGAATGAGCTTATGGATAAGGACTATCACTAGAATGATGCAAATACCAACAATGACTTTAATTTTGAAAAAGAAAGCCTTATAGGCAATGACAGAAATCAAGAAACAAAAAAGGGTGATGATAAGGTCCAATTAAATGATGATCTTTATGGTTCATCAGGTGATAATGATAATGCAAGTATAAGATTGTCCAGATTTTGAAAGGGAAAACAATTCAAGAAGGGTGCTAATGGGAAAATTTAGTTTGAAGGTGTTCAAGTGTTTCACAATGTCTAGCATTTTAGACAAGTTTTACGTGATTATACTATTTAGTATGGGTTTAAACTGCGAGAAGTGCACAATGAGAGAACAGGGATAAAAATGGTCTGTAGGGCAAAAGGTTACCCTTTCTCATTGTATGCTACATTAATGGTTGATGAGCAATCGTACCAAATTAGAATATATGAGTACCATCACTATTGTCTACATATGCCTAATAATCCAAATACTATATTAGCATGGATTGTAAAGAAAATGGGTAGATTTATATGGTCTTAAAAGGGATTAAGTGTTAAGCCATTAACAAATGAGTTGGATAAGGTTCATTTTCTACGTATGAACAAGATAAAGTTATATAAGGCCAAGAAGTTGACATAGGAATGATAGTCAAAGAGTTTTATAAATTATACAGTTTTTTGTATAGTTATATTAACATGGTGTTAAAGAGTAATCCTGGTTTTATGGTTGTACAAAAATTAATTAGGGAGGAAATTCCACAAAGTCCAATGTTCCACAAATACTTCCTCAATTTTACAGCTCAAAAGAGAGGATTCTTGAAGGGAGCATGACATTTTGTAGGGATTGATGGCTACCACCTTAAAGGCTACTTTAGAAAAGCGTTATTGTCAGCTATTACTATAGATGCCAATAGTAGTATCTTCCCTTTAGCCTTGTATGTCTGTGAGGTTGAGAATAATAACACATAGGTTTATTTTATATTTTTGTTGCATGATTTTCTAGGAGCTGTAGAGTCTATCACGTTCATAAGTGATAGGTAGAAAGGGATAATCAATGCTCTTTAGTTTCACTGGCTTAGTGCTATAAATCGATTTTGTGCTAGATATGTCTATGCCAACTTTCAGAAAAACTTCCTTGTAGTTCACTTGAGACACTTTTGGCAGTGTGTACAATAGCTAACAAGCCTAATTTTTTAAAGGCTTTGTCAAAAGTTAGAGTAGTTGATGCGAAGGCTCACAATTGGATGATTGAGAATAAACCAAATTATTGGTCAAGACAGGGGTTTGATACTGATTATAAGTCTGACCATATCACAAACACTATGAATAGTTGATTAAGGGAGGATAGAGAGCTACCAATTTTAAGCCTATTGGAGTTTTATAGGAAGAGGCTCATGAGAAGATTACAATGTAAATATAGGGCGGATAAAGCTTAGATTACTTTTTTACCCTTTCTAGTAATTAATAGGCTTAATAAGAGCATAGAGAAAACAAAGTGTGTCAGTATTTTATTTGCTGGTGGTGAAGAATTTAAGTTTATTGATAAAAGTGTCATCCCTAGTAGAAGTTTCAAGTTTAATTTGGCCAAGAGTGCTTATGACTATCAAATGTGACAATTGTCTAGAGTACCTTATGAACATGCAATTTGCAATTATCTATATATGAATATTAGGGTGTTTAATCAATATATTGACTAAAAACTTATAATTCCAATGTACCTGAGGACATATTCTCATATAATACATCTTGTACCAAAAAGTAGACACTGGCTATAGCTTAAATAATCCAAATTATGGCCTCCTTTCAAGCATGCAAAACTTGGTAAACCTAGGAAATTGAGAAGAAAAGGCCCAACAGAAGAAAGGAAGAAGAAGTTTGCTTCCACACTGAGATGTAGTGTATGTCATGAAATAGGCCATAACAAGAGGGCCTGTAAAAAATATTCTAAAAAGGTATACCTTCCGTATATGTGCATTTCTTGTATTTTTTTTCCTTCTTCTCAATTTTTTTTTAATATGGTCATAGAAAAATGAAAGTTTCTTACCTTCCTTTTTTTACTGTTCACATCATGATATTTTCCTTCTCCTTTTGCAAAAAGAGAAGGTTTATGCCCATGATGCATGTAATTCTATAATATCTTTATTTGCATTAGCTTTTTCTTCTAGGATAGTTATTGAGGAAGGAAAAGGTAAACCCTTTCAAACAATTCAGATTTACTTTAACTATAGTCCTTTTTCATTTATCAAACAAGTTTGATCAATTTTTATCAACTTCTTTTGTTTTCAATAGGGCAAAGAAATCAGTAGATTAAACACAGTAACTGTAGTACAAAAGGGTTGGCAAATAATGCATTCATCCTTTCCACTATGCACTGATTTTTGGTAATAATTTTACACTTTCCTTATATATAAAAAATTTACCTTTCAAATTACTTTAAATGTCTTTTTCCTGTATATAAAACAATTTATTTTCAAATAATTTTTTTTTTTTTTTTTTGCATTCTTAATGTATCCAATTTAGGTCTAAATTGATTATTTTTTTTCTGTAAGTAATCACCTGAACTATTTTTCCTCCATATTAGTCAATAGTTGTGTTGCATGATATGGTTATTGGATCATTTCAGAAATTTAATATAGAAAACAGCATAATGTTCCACTTATTGAAAAGGCACGAAGACGAATTTTTTTAGGTCCAGATTGACGATTTTTCTCTTGATGATTAGTGACTTCAACAAATTTTCTTACATATCAATCAATTGATGTGTTGCATAATATGGTTATTATATCTCTTTAGAGACTTAATTTTTAAGAGAACATAATGTTTTATTTGTTGAAGAGTCATGAAGATGAAAATTTTTTTGGGTTCAAGTTGATGATTAATGACAAGTAATCTTTTTTCCATATCAATCAGTTAATGTGTTGCATAGTATAGTAATTAAATCTCATCAAAAATTTAATTTTAAAGGTTGTAACTGATTATTTTGAAATTTGATTTTATCATAAAATATGAAGTGATAAAATCAAAATTGGGTATGCTTGTTTTGCTCATTTATTGTTTATTTATCTATAATGCATGTTTTTAAATAGTTGTTACTCTTTTATTCATCTAGATTGCTTATGTGTTGTTTGTTTATCTAGAGTGCAACTTTAGATTCCATAGGTGTTAGTCTTCTATTGTTTTTGTGTTGCTAGTTTAGGTTATCCTAGGCTTTTAGTGCTTTGTTCCTTTGATTGCTATTTTAGCCTGTCTTACAATTTCTACAAATTCCAACTTTGACTCCTCTGATAAATGATGTATGTAGACTGTTGGTTTTCAATTGAATTTTCCTTATTTATCTAAATTTGTTAATTTTTGTCAAAGTAGCTCATGTATCTTTTTCACTTTGGTGCTTTCTTTTTCAGGTTCTCTCTTACTAAATCATGTTACCTATTTCGCATATCTTTAACGTCAATGGATTTGTATATCAATGACAAAAGTTGTTGCGTGAAGTTCTTCCCTAAGAATGCATATTTGTATCAATACCTTTGAAATTATGAAGTTCATATTTGTATTTGATGTCTTCACTCTGGATGCATGTTTGCATTACAATGAATTTGATGTCATGTTTATAGCTGAATGCATGTTTGTTTCTTATGGTATTATATATGTAGTTGTAATCACAAACAAATTAATGGTTAATTCCATTATGATGTAATTTTCAGTTACATTTGATGCACAAATCTGTAACAATTGCAAATTATTGATACAACATTTCAATTAATTAAAATTACTGATAAAGCATTGTAATTACCATTACAATTAGAATTGTTCTTCCAGAAATACATTTTGAAAGAGTGTCAATTGAAAAGTGTACCAAAAGAAAAAGAAAACTTTTGCTTGTTTCAGAAGAACGTAATTTGATTACAATTTAAAAAATAGGTTTCTTAAAGGGTATTTTGGCCTTTTTAAAATTAGGATAAATAATTTTAATAGGAATTTACGATATTTTAGTTAAGAGTTTTTAGATCATTTCATAAAAAAGGGAAAATTAGTAATCTTAATTTTTACTAACAAAATATTCTTAGATACATTGATGGAACAGTACTAGAGAGTGAATATTTGACTTTTAAAATTTTTACAGATAAGAGTTTGTCATTTAACGAAACCTTGGGTGGGAATAAGTCGTTTGGCATTTTAAATTTGAGTTTCAATTCCACCTTAAGGTGAATGTGGCTCACTCAGCTTATATGTTTAAAAAAATTTAATTTGAATTAATTAAGATGATATTCTTTTGATTATTATATATTAAAATAATATCATTTAAATAATTTATATGAATAGTTCTAATCAAATCAAGTTTGAGCCCATTAAAAAGTTTAACTCAATTTTTCAAATCTTAACTTTGTATTAAATCGATTTAAACTCACCTCACTTCAAATTGATTTAAATTCAACCTAATCTTTAATTAGCTTATGCAAGCTGAAGGTATGATTAATTACTATTTGGTATTTATTATTCAAATTAAAATAATAGATTTTAAAAATAAATTTGATTTGAATATAAGTATTTAACTCAAACATAAAAATATTTTATCATGTGTAATACATAGAAGATTTTTGATATTGTACTATATATAATATCTAGAGGTCTTATCAAAATTTTTAAGTAGTGTACCTTAGCAGAATTGTTAAGATACTTTTGATAGGGATCCAAATCCTCCTTGGTGGCATTTGGCCTATGCTCAGGGAGTGGTGCCTTTTCAAGGATATACAATCTATTCTCTTGATGTAGTACAATCCATAGATTTCAATATTAGTCAATGAAATTATTATTATCCAACCTCTTTTCTTTATGCAAGATTATGCAAAAATTGTTTATTGTCATGATGATTTTGTGATGTATAAGTACTATGAAATAACTAATTAGTTTTGTTTATTAATAAATTAAGATTTAAGTTAAAATGCTCCCACAATTTTTCTTAAGTCAATAACATTCACTATTGGATTCAGGAAGCCCCAATGGACTTTTTAGTGGATCAGGATCCTATCAGACCAACTCAAACCTTTGTTTTAAAAATAAGTCGAGCCAACCTAATTAGGTAGGTCAACAAACTAATCAACAAATATTCATGATCTCAAGTCAACTGTTACCCTAACAACTTATGTGACATTAATTGTGATTCTTGATACTAGTATGGTGGATACTAAATATCACTACGTATTAACACATACGATTCCTTACTCAACCTTTAATGCATGCCACCTTCGCTTTATTAAACAAATAAAAAGTATTAGTTAAATTGAACCTAATGGAACTACCATTGACTTTATACTTAGTAGAAGTTTGCCTTTTATTTTGGCAAATAAGATTATGATGTAAATGGGCCTATTCCATGTGTGACATTAGAAGGCTTTGCACAACTTAATATCTAGTTTAGGGTTTAACTAATTACATTTCACCAGTTTTAATTTGCAAACAAGGTGAAATATATGAAAAATAAAGCCTAACATGCATACTGCAACTTATAAATTAAATGTATTTGTATACAAGATAAACTAATGTCAGGCCCTGAGCGAAGGGAACCAACTAATCAACCTAAATCATGTTTATTCAATTTTGAGATTCCAAGTACGTAACTCCTCCTCGTCTTCAAATCTTCAAGTAATTATAATGTTTTATCTCCTAGTTACATAAATCTAAATTTTACATTGTAAATTTATAAACCTCATACATTTAAAGAGAGAAAGGAGAGAGAAGAATTACATAGAGAAGATCAAGATAAAGTAAGACAACAAGCCCTATTTTTGTTTAAATTATTATAACATATATTCCTAAAACCAAAACATAAATAAATAAGTATGAATCTTGTGTACTAGGCACCATGCATATACATCCATCAAAATATACATACATCAATTAAAATTAATAAACTAATTTTAATTATTAACCAATTGTTAAATTCCTCTATCCTCTTAATTCTATAGAATTTCATTTTAGTTCCTCAAGATCAAAAAATTTTAGTTCAATCCTTATTTAACACAAAAGGGTTAAAATTACAAATTTGTCAACATAAGCTTATGTCTAACCTTAATTGAAATTTGCCAAAATTATAAAAGGTAACACAACTCGACATATAACCAATATATGGATGCATACATAATAAGTATTTTGTCTTGCACACAAGTGTGCATTATCAATGCACTACCTTGTATAAGACATGAGACAGAAATACAAAACTATAGCTCCCTATATTATGTGCATGCATGATTATGTGCCATTGCACACATGCCCATGCATGTTATGATTTCTAGAATTGTCCCAAATTTGACAAATCATTACTGAAATGACACAAAAAGGCATAAATGCCAATAATCATTCAAGCAATGGCTTTTATTATATGTGACTACACATAATAGAAGTGATTTTATGTAATCATGCAAAATCAGGCTAATCATCCATATTAACTTGACTTACCAAAAAAACAAATTAGTTTGCATTAAACTCAACAATCCATAAAAGTAAATTACTAATAAGTAAAACTCAATAATCAACACACAATATACATTGCATTACAAGTTACATGTTATCTAAAAACTTCAAAATTCCAATAACATGCCAAATAGTAGGAATGAATTAAAATCTTGTACTCTTAAAGAACAATGTCTCTAATACCTTTTTTGGTAAAACCTCGATCACTAAAAGGGCATCTATGTAGTAAAATTTGAAAAACCATTCAGAGTTTAAAGAGACACGAATAGGATCGATGTCTTTTTGAAGTACACGAGAAAATAAAATTAAACATCCATAGGGTGTTTAATAAAAAATATACTTGTACTAATAAACTTTTTTGTCTTTTTTTGGTAATGAGTTTTCTATTCCAGCCCTTAGACTGATATTGTTGTGGTATCCACATGAGGCCTTTGTAGCATCTCAGGTTAGAAAAGCCCTTAGGGGTAGAGTTTTGGGGTTAGAAATGAGATTCAGGAATAGATTGGGAGTCTAGAAGAGTTCAGGGGTGAGTTAGTAAGTTTTCCAAAGTTGTGTGGCCTTCGTATGATTCATTTAAGGAGGTTTTAATCATGCGAAGCGCGAGAAATAAATTATATTCATTTTCCCAGGAGCACTCCCGTGCACCATGCCCTGCACACCCGTGCAGATGGGATTAAAGAGAGAGAGACGGGAGATTTAGTTTCATTTTCTCACCCATTTCAGTATTTTCCTTCTCTTGTTCAGTAACTCCTAGCCCTAAGCATGAAATCCAGCTTCTAGTAGCTCCCAATCCAGCAAGAGAGCAGAGAGAATAGCTTGTGATAGATTTCCAGCAGCCATGGCGAGAGGTAAGTGTTTCTTACTCTCTCTCTTTGTGTTCCCAGCTTGTTTGATGATGTTGGAAACGTGTACTTCCATTTCCAGCATATTGTGTATGTTGTATGCTTATATGATGATGATTTGATGAATTATATGTTGATTTCCATCCGAGAAACATGCATGCTTTGCTTATGTGTGTGTAGTGAGAGAAATATTGGATTTTCATGGTGGATTCAGCAGTATTGGATGGATGATGAAATTGATAATAGATATGTGTTTATAGAAGTGCCATTGAAGTGTGTTTTAAGTTTAATTTGATTTTGGTTGTGGTTTGGATGGTTTCTTGCATCTTCTAGGTTAGCTTTATTATTGCAGAACCAGACGCATGCCCGTGTGTCCGTAGACGCACACCCGTGTGCCTGTGTTTCTGTGAAAGCACGCCCGTGTGCATGAAGTGCACACGGCCTGGAATGCAGAGGACACGCCCGTGTGTCCTAACGAATACGACCGTGTGACCATTCCTTTCATGAAATGGGCAAATTTTCCAGAATCGCACACGACCAGTTACACGACCAGTGTACGGTCCCGTGCGTCTGGGCACACGCCCGTGTGCCCTTGCCTGCACAGTCGTGTGTCTCTCATGCACGACCGTGTATCTTCCTCACATGCCCGTGCATCAACAGAAAATCTTCAGAAATGCAAAAAAATGAATTATAAAGGATGAGTAAGCTTTTCATGGCTAATGCACCTCAAATAAACTTGAAATCAGACAGTAAAGGTTGCATATGCATATCATAGCATGACATGTAGCCAGAGAGAGGATCAAAGGATCCAAATTCAGTAGGTCTCAGTATTCAGAACCCGATATACAGGTTGAATTGGGGTGAACTAGAGGGGGCATCCGTAGGATTCAGCTTTCTAATACTAGTCAGACTGCTCAACATCATTTCATTTTCAGCTTTTTAGCCAGTAGCTAGACTATCCAGCCCACATGACTAGGATGTCGAATCTCTGTGTTCATCAGTCTGATCAGCACAGTAGGTACCTTTGGATACATATAGATTATTCAGATACATGCATCATCAGTCATTTTCAGTTTCCAGCTCAATATGTCATTACATATACATCATGACATGACTAAATAATGAATTTCAGTAATCAGTTCAGTAATCAGATAACCAAAATAATCAGTTTTAGCATCAGCAAGTGATTAGATGCATGAATAAGGCCGAGGCCAGGTATGTTTGAATTGTGTGTCGCTTGTTTAGGTGATGGAAGTAAGGAATGCTTACTGGGTGATCTTTATCACTAATCCCTTCCTTCTTCCTTCCATTTCAGGTTTTGTTGTTGTTAGTGAGGAGCGGGTGGACCGAGGCTTGCGAGAGGGGACCCCACACACACTTTTCAGCATGTATATGTATTATATTTCAGTCTTGGACCTGATGGATCTTGTACGTTAATGTAAATGTTTCCAGATGTAAAGAACAATTGTACAGATACAGTTGTATATATGAAAGGCCAGGTTAGGCTCATTGTATATTTGTAATCAGTTATAGTTTCAACTTCTGCTTAATGTACAGTAGTAGTAGTTTTATTTTCATAGGATTCTTGTCAGGGGTACCCAAGTTTTCAGATTGTTAATAAGAGAACAATATTATTCAATAGCAAGGGTACTCGTGGCGGCGGGTCTTATATTGTTGGTATCAGAGCAGTTCTTTGAGCCATTTTTAGTAGAGATTTGAGTTGTAAGTGTGTGGTGCCTATTTTCTCTCTTTCGCAACCATCATCTAGACCCTCCTCACAGCACCAGTCAGACATTTCTTTCTAGTATTGATGTGTTTTGTAATTTGTTGTGATGCTATAGATAGAGAAGAATATGTCTCTAGATACATAAATGAGGCTAGTAGTAGTCCCTCTGTCCGTCCTATGAGTGTGAGTGATAGGAGGCGATCTCATAGCTCCTCCCATGTATCCATCAGGCCAGAGAATTGAGAGAGATGATAAGAGAAGTGGTCAGAGAGAGTTTACAGTAGGCTAGTGTGGGTATTATGCAAGATCCAGCCAGAGTTAATCCCCCTCAGTATGAAGCCTATCAGACTTCAAAAAGAAGACAAGCACAGACACAGTCTCACCCTCAGCCACAGTATCATTCACTGCCTCAATCCGTCAGAGAGGGGTATTAGTTTTAGCCTCAGTCAGCTAAAAAGGGAAATCGATTTTCAGTTGGGTTTACTGAGTTTAGTTAGGCCATAAGTACAGAGACAGCAGGTACAAGCTCCTTAGACAGATTGCACCCTATCTATCATCTGTCAGAGTCATTTCAACCTTCTAAATTCAGTGGGTCCAGGGATTCAACAGTGGCAGAGGAGTGGATTGAGTCAGTGGAGAGTGTGATGGGCCTCTTCACACTATCAGAGAGGGAGAAAGTGAGATATGATGTATTTCTTCTGAAAGGTGACACCAAAGTTTGGTGGGGTCTAGCCAAGGCTTCCATAAATAAGGAGCAGCTTACATGGTCAGAGTTTAGATGACTGTTTGATGTCGAGTACAGGAGCACAGAGATGCTCTATGCCAAGGCCCAGAAGTTTATTAATCTGACTTAAGGGTCTAGTTCAGTCAAGGAGTATGCGACCAAGTTTAATGCCTTAGCGAGATTCGTCCCTAGTTTGACGAGGATCGAGATGGGCCGAGTATAAAAATTCATCCATGGCTTACACCCTACAATAGCCAAGGATGTTATGACTGGAGTAGATCCTCCCCAGTAGTTTAGTGATGTTTTGGGGAGAGCACTCAGATCAGAGGCAGGTTTATAGAGGATGGGTGTCATGAGCAGAGCAATTGAAAGAACAGATGACAGAGATAAAGGCAAGAGGCCAATGTCGGCCAAGAGATCAGCCAGGGGTGTACAGAGACAAAGTACTCCATCATAGTTTTCATAGCCACAGTGTCCTCGATATGGCAGACGTCATTCAAGCGAGTGGTTGGCTGGCTGGCCAGATTGTGTGTTACTTGTGCCGTCAGCCAAGGCACCGAATGGCAGAGTGCCCAGCTAGAGGCAGAGCTGGTGTTGGGCCCAACAGAGGTGGAGTTGATTAGCACAGAGGTAAAAGAGGACCATCCAGAGGCAGAGTTAGAGCAGAGAGGGGTGGAGCAGACTTTCCCAGACCCAGAGTTAGAGCACCTGGAGGAGGTGCTGGTACTTCAAGAGGTGGTCACGGCAGAGCCAAAGTATATACAGTCTGCTAGGAGCAGGCAGATGCCATACCCCATGCAGTCACGGGTCAGATTCTTTATTTTGGTACTCTTTTACTTATTTTGGTTGACTACGGAGCCACACACAGATTTATATCCAGGGGAGTAGTGGAGAGATTATGGGTTGACCCTAGTGTGGCCAGTAGGAGTATCCTTGTAGAGATGCTAGATAGGGGGTATGTGGTGAGCGATAAAGTCCTCTTAGATCAGCAGATAGAGGTTATGGGTAGACCGATGAGTATTGATCTGATTCTGCTAGAGTTAGCAGACTTTGATATGATCTTATGGATGAATTTCTTGGGGAAATATGATGCAGAGATAGACTGTGGAAGAAAGAAGGTTAGATTCCACATAGGCCCTGATTATTTCATATTTGGTGAGGGCAGAGTAAACAGCATGATGATCTATTGCATCCAGGCGAACAGATTGATGAGGTAGGGTTGTGTGGGGTACTTGAACAATGTTGTATCCAGTAGTTCAGTGGGGCCAAGTATCGAGGAGGTACCAGTTGTCAGAGAGTTCAGAGACGTCTTCCTAGATGAGTTACCAGGGTTACCTCCAGACAGAGAGTTGGAGTTCAGTGTCGAGCTTCTCCCTGGTACAGCTCCAATCTCCAAGGCTCCGTATCGGATGGCTCTAGTTGAACTCTAGGAGTTGAAGAAGTAGTTACAGGAGCTAGTAGACAAGAAATTTATCAGACCGAGTTGTTCACCATGGGGAGCTCTAATATTATTTGTGAAAAAGAAGGATGGGTCGATGAGGATGTGTATCGACTACAGGGAGTTGAACAGAGTTACGGTGAAGAACAAATATCTCTTGCCAAGGATAGATGACCTCTTCGATCAGTTGAGAGGTGCAACAGTATTCTCCAAGATCGATTTGAGATCTGGCTATTATCAAGTCAGAGTAGTAGAGAGGGATGTCCCCAAAACAGATTTCAAGACTCGATACGGGCATTACGAGTTTGTGGTCATGCCATTTGGGTTGACTAATGCCCCAGCGATTTTCATGGATCTGATGAACCGGGTATTTCATGATTACCTCGACTGGTTAGTGGTGGTTTTCATAGATGACATTTTGGTTTATTCTAGAAGCGTGGCAGAGCACGAGGAGCACCTCAGATTCATGTCTCAGAGGTTGAGAGACCAGCATTTATTCACCAAGTTCTCTAAGTGTGATTTTTGGCTCGACAGAGTGGCATTCTTAGGCCACGTGGTGTCAGTAGAGGGTATTTCAGTGGACCCCAACAAAGTGAAAGCGATTCTGAGTTGGCCAAGGCCGAAGACAGTGAAAGAAGTCAGAAGCTTCCTTAGGTTAGCAGGATATTATAAGAGGTTCATTGAGGGGTTCTCCAGCCTAGTAAGGCCTCTTATTGCCTTGATTAGGAAAGAAACTCCATTTGTATGGTCAGAGGAGTGCGAGGAGCGTTTTCAGGAGCTTAAGTAGAAGCTGACCAGCGCTCCAGTTTTAGCACTACTTAGGAGGGGGTACAGTTCGACATATACACAGATACATCCCATCAGAGGATCAGGGTCGTTCTGATGTAGAATGGTAGGGTCATTGCTTACGCCTCTAGGCAATTGAGAGATCATGAGTTGAGATACCCTACCCACGACTTGGAGCTTGTAACAATCGTGTTTACCCTGAAGATTTGGAGACGCTATCTGTACGGAGTCAGATACATCATATATTCAGATCATAAAAGTCTAAAATATTTTTTCACCCAAAAAGAGCTCAACATGAGACAGAGGAGATGGTTGGAACTGGTGAAGGACTACGACTGCGACATCAGATATCACCCTGTTAGAACCAATGTGGTGGCTGATGCCTTGAGTAGGTGAGTGGCTTTATCCAGCCTATCAGTTTAGAGAGAGCTGTAGCATGAGTTGGTCAGAGAGCAGATTGAGATTATGTCTACAGGTTTCTCTAGGCTTCAGATCAGATCCTCCTCGTATGATGAGATTAGAGAGGGTCAACTGTCAGATGAGTAGACTCAAAGTATGCTTCAGAGGATGTCAGAGAGAGCAGTGCTAGACTTTGAGTTCAAAGATAGGATCTTAAGGTTCAGAGACAAAGTCTGTGAGCCCTAGAGTTCAGAGTTGAGACAGAAGATTTTTTCAAAGATGTACAGTATAGTGTACTCAGCACACCCAGACAGCATGAAAATGTATCAAGATCTCAAGAGAAACTTCTAGTGGTCTGGAATGAAGAAGGACATAGCAGACTTCGTCTCGAGGTGTCTAGTATGTCAGCAAGTGAAGGCAGAGCACTAGAGAACCTCAGGATTACTTTATCCCTTGAGTATTCCTAAGTGGAAGTGGGATGACATCTCCATGGATTTCATCTCTGGTTTTCCTAGAGTCTAGAGAGGATATGATGGTGTTTGGGTGGTAGTTGATCGACTCAGCAAGTCAGCACATTTCCTGCCAGTCAGACAGGGAATGTCTACAGAGCAGCTAGCACAACTCTACATCAGAGAGGTGGTCAGACTCCACGGCGTTCCTAGGACCATTGTGTCAGACAGTGACTCCAGATTCTTATCAGCCTTCTAGAGGTCTTTGTAGAGAGTATTGGGAGCCAGACTACAGTTCAGCTCAGCATATCACCCTCAGACAGATTGCCAGACAGAGAGGATGAATAAGATACTGGAGGACATGCTGAGAGCCTATTGTATAGACTTCCAGACCGATTGGGCAGAGTTGATTCCTCTAATATAGTTTGCTTACAACAACAGTTATCAGACAACCATTCAGATGACTCCATTTGAGGCGTTGTATGGTCGGAAGTACAAATATCCTCTCTATTGGGATGAGATTGGAGAGAGAGATTTCTTAGAGACAGCAGTGGGACCAGAGACTACTCAAAGGATGATTGAGCAAGTCAAGATCATCAGGCAGAGGATGAAACAGGCCTAGGATCGACAGAAGAGTTATGCTGATCTACAACGCATAAAGATAGAGTTTTCAGTAGGCAATAAGGGATTCTTGAGTTATTGCTCCTTACAGGTAAGTTCTCAGATTTGGTAAGAAGGGAAAGCTAGAGCCCAAATTTATTGGTCCCTACGAGATTCTTGAGAGAGTAGGGACAATTGCCTACAGATTAGCGTTACCAGCCAGTATGGACTGAATCCACAATGTCTTCCATGTATCACAGTTGAGGAAGTATGTGAGAGATCCTTCTCATGTGCTTCAGTTTTCAGAGATGGATTTGGTAGAAGACTTGAGCTACCAAGAGCTTCCTGTGTAGATTCTCGACTACAGAGTCAAGGTCCTCAGAAACAAAGAGATCCCACTTGTGAAGGTTTTGTGGCACAGCCAGTGGGTGTAAAAAACCACATGGGAGGTAGAGTCTGAGATCAGGGATAGGTTCCCAGAATTGTTCAGGTAAATTCTAGGGTCAAAATTTTTATAAGGGGGGAGGAAATGCAACATCCTAGGTTAGAAAAGCCCTTAGGGGTAGAGTTTTAGCTTTAGAAATGAGATTCAGGAATAGATTGGAAGTCTAGAAGAGTTCAGGGGTGAGTTAGTAAGTTTTCCAAAGTTGTGTGGCCTTCGATGATTCTTTTAGGGAGGTTTTAATCATGTGAAGTGCGGGAAATGAATTATATTCATTTTCCCAGGTGCACTCCCATGCACCATGCCCTACACGCCCATACATGTGGGATTAAAGAGAGAGAGACGAGAGATTTAGTTTCATTTTCTCACCCATTTTAGTATTTTCCTTCTCTTGTTCAGCAGCTCCCAGCCCTAGGCGTGAAATCCAGCTTCCAGCAACTCCCAATCCAGTAAGAGAGCAGAGAGAATAGCTGGAGATAGATTTCCAGCAGCCATGGCGAGAGGTAAGTGTTTCTTACTCTCTCTCTTTGTGTTCCCAGCTTGTTTGATGATGTTGGAAACGTGTACTTCCGTTTCCAGCATATTGCGTATGTTGTATGCTTATATGATGATGATTTGATGAATTATATGTTAATTTCCATCCGAGAAACATGCATGCTTTGCTTGTGTGTGTGTAGTGAGAGAAATATTGGATTTTCATGGTGGATTCAGTAGTATTGGATGGATGATGAAATTGATGATGGATATGTGTTTATAAAAGTGCCATTGAAGTGTGTTTTAAGTTTAATTTGATTTTGGTTGTGGTTTGGATGGTTTCCTGCATCTTCCAGGTGAGCTTTGTTGCTGCAGAACCAGACGCACGCCATGTGTCCGTAGACGCATGCCCATGTTCCTGTGTTTCTGTGAGAGCACGCTCGTGTGCACGAAGTGCACACGGCTTGGAATGCAGAGGACACGCCTGTGTGTCATGAGGGACACGGTCGTGTGTCCGTTCTTTGCATGAAATGGCCAAATTTTCTAGAATCACACACGACCAGCTACACGGCCAGTGCGCAGTCCCATGCATCTAGGCACACGCCCATGTGCCCTTACCCTGCACGGTCGTGTATCTCTCATGCGCGACCGTGTCTTCCTCACACGCCCGTGCATCAGCAGAAAATCTCCAAAAATGCAGAAAAATGAATTATAAAGGATGGGTAAGCTTTTAATGTCTAATGCACTTGAGATAAACATGAAATCAAATAGTAAAGGCTACATATGCATATCATAGCATGACATGTAGCCTGAGAGAGAATCAAGAGATCTGAATTCAGTAGGTCTCAACATTCAGAACCTGATATACAAGTTGAGTTAAGGTGAACTCGATAGCGCATTCGTGGGATTCAACTTTCTGACACCAGTCAAACTACTCAGCAGCATTTCATTTTCAGCTTTTTAGTCAGTAGTTAGACTGTCCAGCCTACATGGTCAAGATGTCGAATCCTTGTGTTCATTAGCCTGATCAGCACAATAAGTACCTTCTGGTACATATAAATTATTCAGATACATGCATCATCAGTCATTTTCAGTTTTTAGCTCAGCATATCATTAGATATACATCATGGCATGACTAAATAATGAATTTTAGTAATCAGTTCACTAATTAGAATAACAAAATAATCAGTTTCAGTGCCAGCAAGCGATTAGATGCATGAATAGGGCCGAGGCCAGGTATGTTTGAATTGTGTGTCGCTTTTTTGGGTGAGGGAAGTAAGGAATGCTTACTGGGTGATCTTTATCACTCATCCCTTCCTTCTTCCTTCCATTTCAGGTTTTGTTGTTGCTGGCGAGGAGCAGGTAGACCGAGGCTTGCGAGAGGGGACTCGACACACACTTTTCAGCATGTATATGTATTTTATTTCAGTCTTGGACCTGATGGGTCTTGTACTTTAATGTAAATGTTTCATGATGTAAAGAACAATTGTACAAATACAGTTGTATATATGAAAAGCCAGGTTGGGCCCATTGTATATTTGTAATCAATTTCTGTTTCAACTTCTGCTTAATGTATAGTAGTAGTAGTTTTATTTTCGTAGGATTCCCATTGCGGGTACCTAGGTTTTTAGATTATTAATAAGAGAACAGTATTATTCAGCAACAGGGGTACTCGTGGCGGTGGGTCCTACAGCCTTGAATTAGATGTCACTTAAGTTAAAAAGGTGCTAATAGTTATGAATGAACGAGTCTGTATAGTGAGGGCATAAGCATGTGGGGTAAAATTGAAAGTTTTTATGCTTTTAATTTAGTGTAAATTAATATTAAAGGTATTTTGGTCTTTACGGGTTTTATTTAGGTCATACACATGTCAACCTAAAAGGTTGCCATGTGTATAATAAAAAAAGTTGCAAGAATTTTTAAATTTTGACTAGGCATAACTATGTATCCTCGTATGCACAGTTATGCATATTGTGATTTGGCGCTTTCTATATAAAATAGCTTTGTTTGCATTTTTTAATAAAATTTCCAAATTGAGTTTTATGAGTTCTTCAGAGAAAGAGATCCAAGAGTTAAAGAAGGCCTTGTGCACATGATTTTATAGCCAGTGAGTCGAGTTTGATCTAAAAAGAGGGAGCTTGTTAATCAAATTGCACAAATAAGTAATTTCTTTAACTTATATATTTGATCTTTTTGAGATGATTGGATCTATTGTATGTGATGCATATCTTGACGAAATTGATGATAAATAAACTTGTTTGATGTTGTTTAACATGTAATTAAACAAGATAATTGTAGATTTATCAGGTAAAATGTTATATCTAGGTTATTTTCATGTAATGTATATTTGATGTTGCTTATTGTTGGTAGCTACAATCTAAGGTATGTATCTTACTTAAATTTACTCGTTTTTAATGACAATGGATTTCATCAATGTAGATTTGATGTTTATAAAATGATTAAAAACATTCTTAGGTTAAATATGAAGAAAATAAGCATGTTATAGTGGTTATTTTGTTACTAAATTTGGATTTATGTAAATTCATGTGTTGTTGAGTTTGAATGATGTATTTTTCATGTGCTTTCAAAGATATAATGTTTCATTGTTGCTATTATATGATTTTTTGATGAATTGGTGATGAAATAGTAAAGATTGGTGGCTATTTGGCTGAGATTTGTTGTGGCAGTACACAATGCATATTCATGCATACGAAAAGTGCATGACCATACACCTATATCTATAGCATCATAATCATGCATGTTTTGCATGCACAATCAAGTTAGGTGTCAATGGTGTTGTTTTGGTGACATGATTATAAGTTGGCAAGTCACAATCATGTATATGTGTCAAGTCCATGTGTGATTGAATTTAAGATGACACAATCGTGCAGCCTAAGGGTGCACAACTATGCATAGCTTCTAGAACATAAAATAAAGTTAAGTTTTAGTTAAGATTAAAAAATTTTAATGCATTTTCTATATTTCATGACATGGTATGCCAAGAAAATGATTTGTGAGAAAATGTTTTTCATGCTTTATGATCTTTGGATCGAATGTGCATATTTTATGAAAAAGTAAAAATTTGATGTTCTAGATATTTTTTAAAGGTGGATACAAGCGAGCATCTATGGGTTTGCATGCTTATTAGAGACAAAAAATCAGCATTCATTAGAAATGACATGATTATTAGCTAAACTCATTAGAGAGAGTATTGGTCGTGTATTAGTTTGAACTCACATGATCGAGATGTCAAATTCTTGTGTTCATTAGTCTAATCAACATATGACTTTTATGAATGTTTTATGAAAGTGATATTTATAATAAGTTTTTATGATGAGATCTTTGGATTGACTATGATAAGTTTTATGATGAGGTTGTCAAATCAATTATGAGATTTTCAGTAAATGATTTTCAAAATGGAGCCTTTAGGCTAGGTTTTGGTTTTAGCATATTTTATAACATGCATACATGACATAACATAATCAAAGAGAAAAGAGCTAATAAGCATTATGAAGAATTTTAAATGTAAAAACAAGATAAGATTTATGAAAAAAATTAAGTTAAGATATTAAGATAAGTATGAAGATTTATAAAGTAAGAAAGATTAAGATTTTTAAGTTATAAATTCAAGGTTAAGGATATGTATGCTAAATTTAAGAAATTGTTTGTTGAGTGACTTATCACCTATTCCAAATCCTTTTTCTTGCAAGTTAAATTCTTATGCTTATTAAGTAACTACACAACTAAGGCTACTATTATTAGGACCATTCAATGACAGATTTTCATGAGTCTTATGTATAGTTTATGGTCATAGTTTCTCTTGGAGCAAGATTTTAGGGAAATTGTTCTATATGAATTTTCAAGTTCTTTAAAAGATCAAATGTTTTGAAATTGAATTATTTTCGAAAGATTAAATTTAGTTATGAGCTTGAAGATCCTAATAGCTAGCTCTTAATGTGCCCAATCATCATAAGTATTTCAACTTTCTTTGAATATGAATATGAATACGTATTAATTAATTAATTGTTAATAAAATTTTAGATATGAAGAGAGTAATATATTCTAACTTAAATTAGATATAGTCGAGAGTAATGCGTCCTTGAGGCCTACTAGTATAAAGAGAAGTTTTTAGGCTATTGGGATGAGTTTAAGTATTGAGGATGTCATGAAGATGATCTAAGAGACCTTAAGAGGATGAGATTACAGAGATAAAAAACCAAATGAATAGGCAGTTAAGGCATAACTCTAAGGATAATGTTTTTTACTAGGGTAGATAAAGATTGCATATAATCTATAATCTGTTAGGAGTTCATCAACTACATAAATTCAATGGTTCAATAGATACAATAGTATTAGAGGAGTGAATGAAGTAGGTTGAAAGTGTGATGAGATTATTTAGAATGTTTGATAGAGAAAAAGTACATTATGTTATGTATCTCTTACGATGAGATATGAGAGTTTGGTAGAATATAGCTAAGATATTGGTAAATATATCAAGGTTAAGCTAGCGTAAGTTCTAAATAATGTTTGATAAAAAGTTCTAGAGTGCTGATTTAGTTTATGCTCATGCACAAGAGTTTATAAAGTTGACTCAAAAGAATAGATCAGTTAAAGAGTACGTCACAAGGTTTAATGTTTTGGTAAGATTTGTGTCTAGGTTTGTTGATTCAGAAGAGGGTAGAGTTAAAAAATTTATACATGGGTTACATTCGACAATTATGAAAGATATGATCATAGGTGTTTATCTTTCACAGAGGTAGAGTGAGACTTCAAAGAGAGCTTTGAGGTCGAAGGTGTGTCTTAGGGTTCAAAAGGGTTTTAATGGTATATGGTTATAATGGATCATTTAACTAATTTGACAGTTTATGGTTATACTGGATCATTTAACTAATTTAACTAACTTATTACTAATAAAAAAAGGTATGTTAATTGATTAATTGGGCCAACTGTATATTCAAGAGATTGTTAGATCGTATGGGGTTTCCATGGTTATTGTTTTAGATAGAGATTCAAGGCTTATATCTATATTTTAGAAGAGTCTTTAGAGATCTTCAGGTACTAGATTGGCTTCAGTACAACATATTATCCATAAATAGATAGGCAAATAGAGAGAACTAGTCCAATTTTAGAGGATATATTGATGGCATGTTACTTGGATCATAAGTTCAGTTAGGTTGATTTGTTGCCTTTGATAGAGTTTGCATAAATAATTATTATCAATCGACTTTTCAGATGACTCAATATGCGACTTTGTGTAGTAGGAGGTATAGATCTCCTTCACACTAGAATGAGATTAGTGAGAGAGATTATTTAGATATAGTGTTAGGTCTTGGGATGACTTAAAAAGATAATTGATTAGATATAACTGATTAGATAATACACGAGATAGACTTAAGATCAATAGAAAAGTTTTATGGATAAGAAGTATAAGGATATAGAATTTTAAATTGATGATAAGATATTTTTGAAAGTTGCTTTATATAAAATAACAGTCATATTTGTTTGAAAAGGTAAATTAGTTCCTCGATATATTAGGTCCCATGAGATTTTAGAGAGAGTTGGTAATATGGCTTACAGACTAGCTTTACATACTAATATGGATCGTATCCATAATGTCTTTCATGTCTCTTTATTGAAAAAGAATGTTGGGGATTCTTCACATGTGCTTAAGATTCAAGATATTGAGTTAGCAGATGATCTACGTTATTATAAGCAACCAATTCAGATTTGGGATCAACAAATTAAGACTTTGAGGAATGAAGAAGTTTAGTTGGTTAAGGTGTTGTGTAGAAATCAAAGATATGAGGAGGCGACTTAAGAGGTTAAGTCTGAGTTTAGGTAAAGGTTTCCAGGGTTGTTCAAGTAATTTTAAGGATAAATTTTTTATAAGAAAGAGAGAGTTATGAAAGCCTGATTTCTAAAAATGGTAAATAGGGTAAGAAAAAGGGGTAAAGTTAAGAGTTTTATGTTTTTAATTTAGTCTATATTGATACCACATGTTAACTTGAGAAGCTGCGTTGTGTATAATACAAAAAGGCACACAAAATTTTAAATTCTCACCATCCATAACTATATGTCTTCATGTGCATGATCATGCATTTTATGCTTTGATATGCTCTATATAAAGTAGCTTTATTCACTTGTTTTCATCTAGAGAGAGCTTGTTACTCAAAGTGCACAAGTAAGTAATTTTTTTCACCTACATGTTTGATCTTTCTAAGATGAATAGATCTGTTATATGTGATGTATTCGTGATGAAATTGATGATAAATAAACTTGTTTGCTATTGTCTAACAGCAATTAAGTAAGATATGTAAAATGTTAGATCTAGGTTATTTTCTTGTAAAATACTTTCTTAACCCATTATAATTTCCACCAATTCAAGAAATGGCTCGTAGAGAGAGTTCTTAATCCCCTCTACCTTTATGGAAGATTGGAGACATGAAGGTAGAAAGCCAAATCCAAGATTCGAGAATGAAGTTGAATGCGAATTTTGAAACCCTTACTAGATTAATGTGTGGAATGTCTCAAGACTTGGTTAAAGTGATACAAACCCATATAACTAACAATTGAAATCATGTGAAGACACCCCCAAATCATAGAAATGAATTGTTTAATGCCCATCATAGAGCTCAAATTATAAGAAACACACATGAAGGAACCACCTTCTATAGACAAGGAACCATCATTCATATATCTCTATATGATGAGAGACTTTCTTTATTAAGTAAATCTAATGATAAATCAAAATTCTATAGAAGAAAGAGAGAAGAAAGAATGACGATGACCATGTATTAAAATTAGACATCCTTGAGTTTTGTTGAACCCTTAGTGTTTTGATGATTCCGAAAATATGTTGAAATTTATAAAATGACCAAATTAACCCTGGCATGAACTTGGTTCATGATCGAAATCGGGCCGAAAAGCTGTTTTGCAGGAACATGTATGCACATGAGCAATTGAAGACTCACACGGCTGTGTATTCAGCATTTGAAGCCACACATGCCTGTGTATTGAGCTGCACACGCCCGTGTCATGCATTAAAGTCACACACGCCCGTGCATGAAGAATTGCAAGTCACACGCCCGTGCATGAAGAGTTTGAAGTCACACGCCTATGGGAGAACACACACACGCCCGTGTGTTGAAGGACACACAGCCGTGTGTCAAGCTACAGGGAGCACACGACCGTGTGCTACAAAGGACACAACCGTGTGTCAAAGGAGAATGACACACACGACCGTGTAGCATAAACCACATGCCCGTGTGCAAGGCCAAAGTGCAGTCATGCGTCTCCCGTGCACCTCCCGTGCCTATACCTGTGTGCACTTCTGGAATCTGAAGGCGTCTGGAAGAAAAATGACACACGCCTGTGTGTTACAAATGTGCACGCCCGTGCTAGCTCAAAAGTGACCGTTGGAAAGTGCAGAAAAAGGGAAGCACGACCGTGCAACAAAAGGTCACGCCCGTGCAACTTTCCAGAAAATCTCCAACGGTTCTCAAATCAGCAGCAACGGCTATATTCTTCCAATTCCTATAAATTGGAACTGATTTGAAGATGCAAGGGAGAGAGAATTAGGCCTAAGACTTCCATTCTTCTATTCTCTAAACTCTTTTCCATTGTTCTCTCACAAAAGCTTATTTGTAAACCTTTTAGAGAAACCTTGAGCCAAATTGTTGTATTAGCCTTGTGAGGCAAAAACATTGTAATTTTCCACAAACCCTTGGGCGCAATCCCGTGAAACTAGTGTGGGGCGTAATCCCTGTTAAAACTAAGTTAAGGGCGCAATCCCTTGTATCAAAACTAGTGTGAAGGGCGAAATTCCCTTGTTGAAAAAAACTATTGTAACTTTGGGTTAAAGTTAGTGGAAGGAAAATCTTCAAGCGGGGTTGCTTGGAGTAGTGGACGTAAGAGGCGTGGAGAAGCTCCGAACCACTCTAAAAATCGGCTGAGCATTTCTTTCCCTTACTCTCTTTAAATTTATATTTGCTTAGTCGTATAATTATTTTGTGCTTAATTGTACTTACATATTTGGTTGGTTGAATTGGAGAAAAGGTTTCAAATTGATAAATTTTTTAAATAACCTATTCACCCCCCCTCTAGGTTATTTGCCATATTATGTTTGGGGTTTTACAAGTTTGATGATATAGAAGAAAGAGAGAAGAAAGAATCCAAATATATTCATTGATTAACTATATAGTATGGAAAAGATATTTGACTACAAAATTATAATAATTAGAAGAAATATAGGGTGGTTACATTAAAATTCAAGGGCTATGCCTCGTGATGGTGGGAAAACATGAAGAGAGAAAAGGAGAATGATGAAAAAAGGAAGGTTCAATCATAAGATAAGTTGAGAAGAATGTTAAAGAAGAGATGTCTTCTCGAAAACCATAAAATGGACCTTTACTTCAATTACACAATTTAAAGCAAGGGGACAAGAAAGGATAATTTGAAGATTTGAAGATAAAAAGTAATATGCCAAAGGAGAGGGAGCATATAATAGCTAGGTTTCCAAAGATGGAAAATTTAAAGGTGTATGGACGGTAATATAGAGTCAAACATGCTTCTTCTTTTTCTTGGGTAGGTTAGGTTCTTTTGTATAAGGGTTAGGGATATTTTTGTGTTATTGAGCCTCAGTTTTTGTTTGTGCAATAATCATTTGTACATATTTTGAGATGAGCTTTTGGCTTTGGGCTTAGGTCTTTTTGACTTCTATCTTAGTTGTCTATAGATAGGCTCTTAAGAAAGACTTATTTGGTTTAACCATCTTGTCTCTATCTCTTGACTCTTTATGGTTTTTTGGGCTTTGCCCATGTTCTTTTGTTTATAATATTTTATTTAAAAAAATTAGAAGGCTAAAAGTTATAAAATTTAAGTAGGTATCTTTTCTTAGCCTCTTTATCTCTATAGTCAATAATCAAGAGGTAGTGATCTAAAAAGTTATTAGGGAGAACAAAGCTAAAAAAGTTTAGAGATTTGTTGAACCAAATGTCATCAAACAAAATTCTATCAAGCCTGTAACCACTTTATAAAAGCCATCACTCATATTACTCCAAGTCATAACCTAAGGTTATCTAACCAAGCATTATTACAATACACATTAAATTCCTCATCACGACCACACAAAATTTTTGATCCTTAATCTTTCTATCTTTCCCTTTTATAGCATTAAAATCTCTCATAGTTGGTTAGCATTATAATTATAAACCAAGTTCCAATCACTATATGCTTTATTTGTGACCAAATCTATTTTATCCTCCCTAACTTTATTTTCCAAAATCATAATAAGATTTAGCTTATTACAAGTAATAAGCTTACTTATTTCCATTTTCTTCAAAAGAGAGTTCAAACCCCTAATATTTCATGATGTTAACTTAACCATTGATTTTGATAACTAGTGACTAATTCCTTCCTTTTCTTATTTTCTTCATACTACTCTCTTTATTATCCTTATTTTTCCCATGGTATTTAATTTCCATTTCATCAACTATGATAGCTTTCCTAAAGGGTTTTATTTGGGGAAATTCCATAAAACTTTCATTTTCCTTAACTTGCACAGTGTTAGTGTTTGTGTCTTCTTTACCCTTAATACCTTCTCTTTATATTTTTTCAACATCGGAAGCATTTATCTTTTCTTACTAATCATTAACCTTGCTTAGACTAAATTTATTGCTTATTTCTAGAAGTAAATATTCTTCTAAGAGATGGTCAAAAGTTTTTCTATTATTAAAGATAATATCATCCATAATGAGCAGCCAATTAACATTTTTCTCATTAGATTTACCCAGAATGTTAAACCTACTAATAATGCTCTTTTTGATAGTTCTTCTTTACTTATTTTCATAGCTAATCTTTTCATACTTTTTTAGATTGTTCTTACTTTCTTACCATTTTCCACTGTATTCCCTTTTTGGCTTTTATGTATATGCTCATTTTTATCATCCTTTAGTATTCTCTTGCTAAACCCATTCCTTTAAGTGCCAATTTTGCATTCCTTTCTAGTATGTCTATATTGACTACATTATAGGCCCCTAATCAGTCTTCAAGCATAATCAATTTTATGCTTCTTTATCTTTATATTAAAAAGCTTAATATCTAAAGTGTCTAGAAAATCTTTATCTATTTCCATCTCAATGTTTATTCTTATAAAGTCCAACTGAGATCCTTCTTCAATAATTGAGTCTAGCATTAATGGTCTACCAATTCCACTTTTAATATAACTAAACCTCTTTAGAGTCTAAATCTCTAAAGGGACACCAAAGATTCTTACCTATATAGTCATAATCTTGATCTTCTTAGCTATTATGGCATAATCTTGATCTTCTTAGCTATTATGGTATTATTTATCACCTATTTCCTAATAAAAAATAGTTGGCTCTTAATGTACCATACGTTATTATCTAACACCTTACTAAGATCATCTTCTTTAAACTTAGAGATAACCATTCCTTACCCATTTAAAGTGACATTGGCTAGACTTTGATTTCTACACGTCCTTTTAAAAAACCTTTTAACAATAGGGAATGATTGCCTTCTACCCAAAAAGAAAGCCATTATACATGTTTCTTATCTCTTAGCTCTTTTAGAAGCAACAATTTTTAAAAGCTTACCTAACTTTTTCCCTATATTCTAAGAGTTAGCAAATGAAATGAATTCCAAGTTTGAATATACTTTCTTATTACTAAGCAATTTATTCCATAGTTTAATCCTTGAAGACTCATTCTTAGTAGAAGAACCATATTTTGATAAGGCAACAGAGTTCAAAGAACCCTTCGAATTGTCATCATCTATCAAGCTAAAAGATACAACCATAGAAGGAACCTATACCACCAAAATAGAAGATAAACACCATACACATATACTACACAACACACAAAAAAAGAATCAAAATTGAGACAACCTAGAACATACATAAAAGAAAATAGAGAACACAAAAAAAAAAAAGCTCTTTAAATAGAAAAAACAATCTGACAGAGACAAAAACGAATGAACAAACACACTAACATAAAAAGCAAGAACAATCTAGTACAACCAAAGAGATGCCATAGGAGAGAAGACCAAAAGGAAAAAATAAGGATAAAAAAATAAATTAGGTACCAAAGCTAGAAAGAAAAGAGTCATAAGTAGCAAGATACACCAGATAAAACATTAAGCATAGAGGAAAAGCTCATAGGAGACAACATCTAAGCATGCTCTAATAGACATACATAAAAGAAAGAAGAGGTAACTCATAAAAACATAAAAATAAAGTAAAGAAATATAAAAACAGGGCCGCTAAGCTAAAAAAGTCAATTGATCGAAGAAAGACTTTAGGGAAGCTTAGATGATGATAATAGAATAACATAAAAATGTAAGAAAATAAAGAAATTTTGAAAAGAAAAAGAAAATAAAAGGGGCTTTCTCATATAAAAACATATTTATGTTCTAAAAGGCCCCTATTGAGTTACCTACCTATAGTAAATCATAAGAAACATTAAGGAGAGTGTTTTAAGTATCAAAGTATAAAGTATCAGATTATCTTTCTTAATGTGGTACTAGTGCTCTAAGAGGAGGTGGTAGAGCTTATGTGTTTTTTATGAGGTAAAAGTTGAGAGATGTTAATCTACTAGTTATTACTAATCAATTACTCTCTTATAACACTCTTTTGTTTATTTTAATTGATTGTGGTGTTACTTATTGTTTCATTGCTAGAGGTATTGTGAATAGATTGGGTTTGAATCCTATTATTATTGATCATAAAATTTGTATTAAGCTATTAGATGTTAATTCGATATTGAGTGATCATATATTATTAAGGTAAGTTATAAGGATTCAAGATAGGTCTCTATTGGTATATCTAATTGTTATAAAGATGCTTGATTTTGATATTATATTAGTCATGGATTTTTTAGATATGTATGAAGTACAAATTGATTGTAAGAAGAGAAAAGTTTGATTTCATATAGGATGAGTTTTTACTTAGAGAGACTGTGATGATCTCTTGTATAAAGGCAAAAAAATGTTGAGTAAAGATTGTGTTGAGTATCTAGTAAAATTATGTGTAAAAGTGGATCTAGTCTTAGGATTTAGGATGTGTCAATGGTTAGAGAGCTTACTAGTATGTTTCTCAAGGATATTTCAAGTTTAACTTCAAATTGGGAGATTGACTTCAATATTGAGTTGATCCTTAGTATAACTTTGATTTCTAAAGTTTTATATCAAATAGCTCCAACTGAGTTGTAAGAGTTAAAAAAGTAGTTATAAAAGTTAATGGATAAGAAATTTATCAAGCTAAGTTGCCTTTTATAGGGTGCTTTAGTCTTGTTTATAATAAACAAAGGTAGTTAGATAAAGATGTGTTTTTATTATTAGGAGTTGAATAATATGACTATTAAGAATAAGTATCCTTTATTAAGGATTGATAATTTGTTTGATTAACTGAGAGAAATTATATGGTATTTTAAGACTGATTTGAGATCTAGATATCATACTCCAATAGCATTTATGGATTAGATGAATAAGCTGCTTTATGATTGCCTCAATAAATTTATGGTGGTATTCATAGTTGATATTTTGGTATGTTTGAGAAGTAGAAAGGAACATAAGGAGTATATAAGGATAATGTTATAAAGGTTGAGGGAAAAGCAATTGTATACTAAATTTTCTAATTATGAGTTCTAGTTGGACAATACGACATTTTTAGGTAATATGGTATCAATTGAGGGCCTTTTAGTAGATTTAAGAAAAGTAAAGGCTGTATTAAACTAGCAGAGGCTAAGGATAGCTAAAGAGGGTTAGAGTTTCTTTGGGTTAGTTAGATATTGTAAGAGGTTTATTGAAGGGTTTTCCATGTTAGTTAGACGTCTGATTATTTTGGCCAGGTAAGAGGTTATGTTTGTATAGTCTAAAGAGTGTGAGGCTAGATTTTAGGAGTTAAGTAAAAATTAGCAAGTGCTCTAATTTTTGCTTTACTTGAGAAAGGAATAGAGAATAACATATATGTAAATATGCCTCATTAGTACATAAGAGTACTGTTAATGTAAAGTGATAAGATGATTGCTTATGTTTTGAGACAATTAAAATATTATGAATTAAGGTATCTGACACATGATTTACGGTTGGTTGTTGTGGTATTTACTTTAAAAATTTTAACGTATTATTTTTATGGTATCAGATGTACTATTCATTATGATTATTAATTTCGATATATTTTTTTGTTGGAAAATAAGCTTAATATGAGGCAACATGGATGGCTAGAATTGGTTAAAGATTACAATTGTGAGATCAAATATCATCCTAGTAAAGCTAATATACAGTTATAAATGCCTTTATTAGAAAATTGATTTTATGTGCCTATGTAAAAAGAGCTACAGCATGAGATTTGTAAAGAATAGATTGAGATTATGACTTTAAGGTTAATTAGCTTCTTGGTATAATTGGTTATATGAGATTTTGGAAAGAGTGTGTAGTGTGGCTTATAAACTAGCTTTGTGTCCCAATATGAAACATATTCATAATGCTTTTCATATCCTTTTATTGAAAAAATATTTAAAAGATGCTTCACATGTACTTGAGATTAAAGATATTAAGTTTGTAGATGATCTGATATAGCAAGAGTAGCCAGTTCAAATTTTTTATCATCTAATTAAAACTTTAAGAAATAAAGAAATTTAGTTATTTAAGGTATTATTAAGCAACTAGAGATTTTAGGAGGTGACTTGGGAGGTTGAGTCTAAGTTTAGGCAAAGTCTTATATAGTTCCTTCGGTAATTTTGGGGACACAATTTTTATAAAAAGGAGAGAGTTATAAAAGCCCATTTTTCTAGAAATGGTAAATAGGATGAGAAAAGGATTAAATTAGGAGTTTATACATTTTGAATTGATTTAAATTGATATTAAGGGTAATTTTGTCTTTAGAGGCTTTATTTAGGTCACACACGTGTCAACCCAAAAGGTTGTCACATGTATAATGCTAAAAGATGCAAGAATTTTTAAATTCTCATCATATACGACCATATCTCTAATTATGCATGACCATGCATGTCACACTTAGGCATGATTTATGTAAATTAGCTTTGATTTGTGTGATTTTCATAAGTTTCAAATTTAAAATTTTCGAATGTTCTAGAGAGGGAGATTCGAAGAGTAAAAGTAGAGCTCAAGCATAGGAAACCATCATTGGTGCTTAAAGTTTAAGCTAAAGAGAGTGAGCTTTTTTGTCAGCTAATTGAGTAAGTGTTTATGCTTTGATCATGTTGTGATGAGTTAGATCTATTGTATTTGGTGAATTTCATGATGAATTGATTATAATAGAACTTGTTTGATGATGAATTAATGTCAATAAGCAAGATAATTAAAGATCAAGCATGAAAAATATTAGATCTAGATTTATTTTATGAAAATAGTATATTTTATGTTTAATGCTTGCTTACTGGAAGTTGTAACCTAAGGTACTTTCCTATTTTACATTTATTTTATGATTGTTGATGAAATCAAAATGAATTCACGAATGATTGATGCTGATGAAATGATTAAGAACATGATAGGTTATGAATTATATAAATAATCCTCGTTGATGAATGTCAATGCATTGGTAAGCATGAAATAGTGTATTTTCATGTGTTATTGAATTTATATTGTTAATGTTTTGATGTTGGAATAGTAGAGATTAATGGTTGTTCGACCGAGATCTATTGTGGTATAGCATAATGCATAGTCATTCATGTGAGAAGCACACGATCGTGCATTGGCATCTATAGCATCACAATCATGCATGTTCTACATGCAACATCATAAGAAGTGTTATTGGTGTTGTTTGGGTTACACAACCATGAGTTAATGAGTCGCGGTCATGTATATGTGTCAATTCCACATGCATTGGAACATAGGAGGCCATGAATGTGTAGCTTTGAGGTACATAACCATGCATGTCATCAAGAATTGAAAAGTAAGGATAATTTTTCATTAATTTTAACTATGTTGAAATTAAAGAAAATATTAATTAAGTAAGATTAATAACTTTTAATGTATTTTCTACATTTCATGACATGACATGGCATACCAAGAAAATGATTTACAAAAATAAGAAATCGTTTTACATTTTTTTTATCTTTGGATTAAATATATATGTTTTCTGAAAAGTGAAAAATTGATGTCTTAAACATCTTTTAGGAATGAATACGAAGGGTATCCATGGGTTCACATGCCTGTTAGAGACGTAAACTAATGTTTGTTAGAGAAAACATGGTTATTAGCTAAGCTTGTTAGAGAGAGTATTAGTCATATATTAGTAGAACTTATATGGTCAAGGTTCAATATCCTTATGTTCATCAATCTGATCAGCATATGAGTTTTATGAAAGTTTTTATGATAAAATGATAATTTTATGATGAGATTTTCGGATCGCTTATAATATCTTTTTATAATGAGATATTTGATTCGATTATCTGATTTTCAAGAAAATGATTTTAAGCATAAAGCCTTTAGGCTAACTCATGGTTTTTAGCGTGTTACATATAATGACATACATGAAATAGTATGATCAAAGAAAGAACATCAATTAAGAAGTATGAACAAACTAAGAAATAAGAATAACATAAGATTTATGAACAAAATTAAGCTAATGCATTAGGATAAAAATTAAAAATTGTTAAGAAAGATTAAGACTTATAAGATATGAATTTAAGGATTAGGGTTATGAATGTTAAGTTTAAGAAACTGCTTGTTAAGTGTTTTGTCACTCATTCCAAATCCTTTCCTTACATGTTAAGTTCTTTTGCTTGTTAAGCAACTATATAGATGAGGCTACTATTATCAGGATTATTAGATGGTAGTTTTACTTGGATTTCATGTACAATTTTTGTTTTTAAAATGATGCCTATGGATTATAATTGTAAATATTTTTATTTTCTGCACTATGAATAATATTGAGGTATATTCAGTTTGTTTTGTATGATATAATTTTAATAAAAGTTAATAAAAAAAGTATTTCAAAAATGAGTATGTTCCATGATTATGATTTTAGTGTTCTGCATATGTGTACAAAATGATTAAATATGTATGTGATACTATTATATTTCATAATATATATAGAGAGAGAAAAAGAAAGGGAAAGTAGTGTTACATTTTGTTTTAACTTTACCTAAGGAGGGTATTGAGTATGATAATGTATACCTTAAGACAATTAAAAGAGTTAGAGTTAATGTACCTCATGTATGATTGGGAGTTAGTTATTGTAGTGTTTGCATTAAAGATAAGGAGACATTGTCGGTATGGGGTTAAATGTAACATGTATACAAACCATAGGAGTTTAAAATATTTCTTCACTTAAAAGGAGCTTAACATGAGAGAAAGAAAATAATTAGAGTTGGTCGAGGATCATGATTGTAAGACAAGATACCATATAAGTTGAGCTAATGTAATAGTTGATCCCCTAAGTATGAAAGTGGACTTTTCAAGTATTATTATCCAAACAGAGTTATAATATGAGTTTGAAAAGGAAAAGGTTGAGATTGTTTCAAAAGCTTTTTTAAGGTTAGGGATCAAGTTTACTTTGTTAAATAAAATCAAAGTGAAGTAATTAAGTGATAATTAGTCTAAAATGAAGGTCTAGAGGATAAGTGATGACTTTGATACAAAATTTAAGGTAATTAAGGTAATTAAGGTATTAAGGAAGATTATATGTTCAAAAAAATAAGGACCTTATGCAAATGATCTTATTTTAGGCATATGGTACTATTTACACCACTTATCTAGATAGTGTGAAAGTGTACCAAGATCTTAAGAGAAGGTTTTTTTTTTTTTTTTGATAAGTATATCTCAAAAGAGTTTTCTAGTGGTTAGGGATAAAAAAGATATTAGAGAGTTTTGCTAGATGTTTAACATGTAAGTATATCAAAGATGAGCATCAGAGGTCATTAGGATTATTGTAGTCTTTAGGTGTGCTCGAATGGAAGTTAAGCTCTAAAGTTGGAGATAACGTAGAGAACGGTTGATGATACTTGAATAATAAAATAACATATGAGAAAGGCTTAAGACTAATAAATAAGTTATATTGATAAGAGGCATAAGGACATGAAGTTTCAAGTTAGAGACAAGGTATTCTTTAAAATAGCTCCTTACAAACATGTGTTAAGATTCGAGAGGTAGGAAAAGTTAGTTTTTTGTTTATCAACCTATATGAGATATTAGAGAGAGTCTATAAAGTAGAATAAAGATTGGCTTTGATAGAGAGCATGGATCACATTCATAATGTTTCCCATATGGTATTGTTGTGAAGTTATATTAGTGACATATGATAATACTTGATAGAATAGTAAAAGTATTAAAGAATAAAGAGATACAATTAGTCAAAGTCTTATGAGGTAACTACATGGTCGAAGAGGATACATGGGAGGTTACATTAGAATTTTTGCAAAAATTTCCCGAGTTGTTAAACTAAATTCTAAAGACAAAATTCTTATAAGAGAGAGAGAATTGTAACACCCTAAGGTAAATATAAGGTTTTGAAATGGCCTAGAAAGCTAAAATAGTCATTAAGAGGCTTTTTTAGGGTTCTACGCATCGATGGCTAGGATGGTACCATATGTATAGGTGTCGAGACAAAAATATTAGTTAGAAATATAGAAGCACATTTATACATTATATAAGGGTGCATGCTTGTGGGTGTTAACTAATTTGAGGCCTATATAAAGGCTTTTATGTAATATCCCAAGGTTAGAAATGTCTTTTAGACTGATAATCTAGAGTAAGAAGTGAGATTTTATAATATAAATTTGAATTGAGAAAGTTCAGGGGTGAAATAGATATTTTTCTTGTACTAGGTGGCTTGTGCATAAATCTTGTTGAGGGTTTATTCATGCAAGCATAGGAAAATGGTTGTTTTCCATTTTTCTATCCATGCACGACTATGCATGTTGAGGCACACGATCGTGTGTGCATAGTGAGTTAGCCACCATACTTTAAGATGATCTTATTTATTTTTTCTAGCTTATTTTCACCCAAGGTTTCTTTCAATCGTAGAGATCTCTAACCCTAGAAGAGAAGAATAACATCTAGAGGTTCCCAATCAAGGTTAGAGAGTGAGATATTCCTTTAGAGAAGAGCTTGAGTTGCTATGGCTAGAGGTGTGTATATGTGATTTAAGGAGAACGATTGATTTGATTAGATTTATTAAAGTGATAAGCATGTGTTTATAAAGTGCTTTGAGTGTGGAAATTGATTGATAATACTTGATTTACATTTGGTATGAAACTGGATAGGAATAAACATGATTAGCCTTGACCATGCTAAAGCAGAGTATGATGCATGACTGTGCACCTATAGTGTACACCCGTGTAAGTTATGCTTTGCATGGTCACGACCATGTTCATATACCCGTGCATGACCAAATAACGCCAAGTCACGACTGTGCATTCTAATGTTATGGTCATGCATACACATGAAATGAGAAAATCAGATAAAATCACAGAAGTTAGCATGATCAGGCTACATGATTGGCACACTGCTTATATAAGCTTATGCACACCTGTGCACCTAGTTACGCACGCCCGTGCGTTAGGCAGAAATGAGATTTTAAGCATGAAACAAGCATAATGCATAGTAAACTCAAGATAATTGGTTGACTCAGTATAAGAAAGCCAAATAAACATACATGATGCATCATATGTATATAATGACATGACATGTCATACAATGTTTTTAGAAAGGGATCTAAGGATCCAAATACATGTTTTCAGTTAGAAAAGTACGATGTTTCAGATATCTTTTTAGGGGTGAATATAAGAGGACACTTGTAAGTTTCAATACACCCTGTTATGAGAACCAGCATCAGGGTCTATGACTATACTAGTCATTATATATAAGCATATCTTAGTGTGCACTTAACTAGCATCTTAGGTTTCAGTACTCAATATTCAGTTTCAGATTCAAATTCAATTACTGCACATTGGTTAGTCAGTTACTGCTCGTGTGTCAGTATAGGAAACTCACATGGTCAGGGTACCGAATCTCTGTATTCATCAATCTACTTAACACAACAGTTGTTTTCAGTTATAACATGATTTTCAGTTATAGCATTTTATTACAATAGTATGAAAGATATTTCAGGATCTTCAGATCAGAGTTTTCAATATAAAACTAGCTTATAAATAAGCCCACGAGCATCAAATATGATTTTCAGCATGTTATTTCCATATGACTTATGCACATAGCATAATTCAGTATGTGAATAAATAGATGAAATTTATAATCAGTATAAACTCAGACTGCACAATAAGACATGAACATCAGTACACGAATAATAGTACATGAATGGCATAATAGTAGTCAGGGTAAGTAACTTGTTCTGTTACAATGTTATCCTTAGAAGAGGATTGATTTAGGGTCAGAAATAAGAAACACTTACTGGGTGAACTTATCACTCACTCCTTACTTTTATTTCTCTTGCAGGTCAGTGTAGTAGGGGCTGAGAAGCGGTGATGGCTGTCAGCTGGGATCTAGTTTTTAGTTGTTAACATGCTTATGGTTTGCATACTCATACTGTTTTATATTTGCATATGAATATACAACATAGATACATATGTACACATATACTAGCATAATTACTCTGTATGAGTTTTTCAATTTATGAAAGTTATTTTTGGGCCATGCTACTTTATTTACACCACATTATCTTCCGTTGTCATATTTTAACTCAGTATTAGGTATTTCTGCTATGTATTATTGGAAATATCAATTAGTTTATCTATAATAATCATTGTATCTATTATTAATTTTATAGTAAAAGCATGTACTGTAATATACAACAAGAGTGCCTACATTTTTTGGTATCAGAGCGAAATATGCACATTATTTTAAAGATGAATACATATGTGTGTAAATTACATTGCTTTCAGATTACATTTATTGATTCTCTAGATAGAAGAACCCATGTTTTTAGATTTACTATGGATGAGGATAGTGCCTCATTAAGCTCTCGAATATGAGTGAGAGGAAAAGATCTCAGGCCTCTCGTGAAGCCCTTCAGGTAAAAGATATAAAAAAAATTTTCAGGAAATAATGAGAGAGTTTACTCAACAGATAATCAAAAGAGGTTTATATGGTACATGTTCATTAAAGAGGATAGGGACCAAGAGGAAGAAATGTGCCTTCATAAGATACTAAAAACATTTTAAATGGTACATGTTCATTAAAGAGGATTTTGATGGAAGAATAACTAAAATAGTTACTAGAGATGTCACATTCATAACTGATACTTGTCCTAATAAGAGTGAGATTGATAAAGGTCTTTATTTATATAAAATGGAAGAGGAATAGCAAATAGGTACTTTTCAATGACCAATAACTAAGTCTTAGGAGATAGTACTTTTATTTGTTCCAAATAGAAGGAGTAATGAGAACTTGCAGTATTTTTTTAACTAAGCAAGGGTAATAAGATTAGACCCTAATCTATTTTAAATAGTAAGAGTGATGATCCTCAATTTCATAAGAGTAAATGTCAAAAAATGCACAAGAGATGTTTTAAAATTGAAAACAAGGTTCATTCATCAAAATGATAAAGAACCTAAAACTTTAAAAAATGCTTACTCATCTCTTAATAAGGAAAGGTAGTAAGAAGTATTTGAAGAAGAAATGAAATCTATAGAAACAAACAAGGTCTCAAAATCAAACGTAAGGCAAATGACTCAATAGATAGATATAAAGCTAGCCTTGTGGCAAAAAGATATATTTAACAAAAGGTATAGGTTACGAAGAAACATTTTCACCAATTATCAGATGTACTTCAATTTGTTTGATCCTAACAGTAATAACATATTTATATTTAGAGTTTCATCAAATGGAAGTCAAGACAGCTTGATGGAAAACTTGACAAAGAAATCTATATGGAACAACTTATAGGTTTGGTATAGCTTGAAACAATCATCCAAATAGTGATATTTAAAATTCCATAAGGCTTTAATGTAATACTACTATATATATATATATGTTTTAAACATAATAGCATCACATCACTTTTTTAATCATAACATGCACTTGTATGGAAAACTAAAATAAAAATCATACTCATTTCAGAAATACCTTTTTATTGAATTATTACTAAATTGTACAAAATGCGGAACGTATTGAATATATCTCTTTTGTTAACATATTGTGAAAATTGAAAATATTTACAAATGTAAATAAATAATTATCCTGAAAACATAAATTGAATCAATCATGAAATTATACATCATGGAAACATGATCTAAACAAAAACTGAAGCATAATCCTAATAATTACAGCATTCCGAATATAGCTACGCACAAGCTAAAAACTAAAACCTACAAGGAAAGTAAGTAGACATATTCTTAAACTAACATACATAACTCTTACCTTGAAACCTTATCTTATTGTTATTCTATTGTATTTTCTTAATGTTCGTATTCCTTTCTTGATTTCTTTCAAAGCTTATTTGAATATTTCCTCTTATTTATGAACGATATGAAATATATGTTTCGCTAAAACATGCTAAAAACCATGTCTTAGCCTAAAGGCTCTTTTTCTTAAAACTTACTTAAAAATCATAATAATGAAAACTTTCATCTCTAGTCCAAAGATCTTATCATAACAGTTATCATGGTAAATTTATAGATCTTAACAAAAAATTTTACCATTAACTTGTCATAAAACATCATAAAAAACTCATACATTGATCAAACTAATGGAATATAAGGATTTAGTACCTTGGCCATGTGTGTCTTACTTGATAGATGACTAGCACTCAATTTTAGTGAGTTGAGCCAATGACAATGTCCAATTTCTAATGGACGTTAGTTTCCTAATTTTTGATGAGTGTGCAAACTCATAGGTATCCTATTGAGTCCACCCCTAAAAGTTATCTGGAACATCGATTTTCTATCTTTTACTAAAAAATATGCATATTTGACCCAAAGATCTAAAAAATGTAAAAGATTTTCAAACTTTTTTTAAAAACATTTCCTTGTCATCTCATAGCATGAAATTCTTATCATGCATTAAGTTTTATTGAATTTGTTTAATATTAATTTTTTTTAATTTCCTTGATAAAATATCAACTAAAATCTTATTATTTTTTTGAATTATATGTCATGCACCTCAAGGCTATATAGTCCTAGCCTTTAAAATTCAAGTTGACATAGAATTAACACACATACATTCATGACTAACCATCTCACAATCGTGTTACCATAGTGACTCTTATATCTTTTCATAACCATGCATGCTTAGTATGCGATACTATAGATACAAGTGCATGGTTGTGTGCCTCTTACGTGCATGGTAGTGCATTATGCTATACATTATCGAATCTTTGCCAAATAGCCACCAATTTGTGGTACTTCAACTACAAAACTCATTAATCATTATCGTTATCATTATCAATTATACATCTATGATACATTAATTTACATGTCATCATCATATGCTTCATGAAATCAATATAAACTATGATTAACACTCTTTGAATCACATCATATAACATATCAATTCAATCAATCATGTGCTTAAGGAGTAGTTTCCAACTCAAGTAGCAACTATAATATAATAACATATAGAACATGGCAAAAATAGCTAGATCTAACTTATTTCATGCACATTAATCTGTATCCAAATTAAATTCACTTCAAACATCATCAAATATCTTAATTAACTTTTTATTAATCATGATTTCTTATGCTTTAGTAATTTGAGAATGAAATAAAGCATCATTACACAAAAGGTCAAGAATAAGCTTACTTAAAAGGCTTGTGATTGATCTTTTTCTAGTTCAAACTTCGATTGCCAGCTCTAGTGACTGGTGCTTTCAGTTTTCTTTATCTTTCTATAAACTGCTCTCTAGAATGTTTAAGATTTGGAACACAAGAAATTAAGAAAATTCAAACAAACAACCTACTTTATATAGGTCATGCCAAAATGCAGCATGCACGATACATGGTCACGTATGGAAAGAATTCAAAATTCTTATGTCTTCCTATGTTATACATGTGATAACCTTTTAGGTCAACAAGAGTATTGGCCAAAATAAAGCAAAAAAAAAAAAAAAACAACAACAAGAAGATGACATTATGGCTCAATTTAACTAAATTAACTATATAAAAATATTAAAAATACCTTTAAATCTCTCTTAAGAATTATTTCTAGAAAACTAGGATATTACAACTCTCCCCTTTTATAAAAATTCTATCCTCAAAATTACCTAAACAACTTTGGAAATTTTTACCTAATCTCAGCCTCAAACTCCTAAATTGCCTTTTAAAAGCTTTGATTCCTCTATAAAACTTTTACCAATTGTATACTCTTATTCCTCAATATCTTAAACCCATAATCAAATATCTGAATTGATTCCTCCTAATAACTCAAATCATTTGCCAACTCTTTATCCTAAACCTTAAGCATATGTGAAAGATTACTCATATATTTTCTCAATAAAGAGACATGAAATAGATTATGAACCCAATCCATACGGCAAGCAAAACTAATCTATAAGCAACATTACTAACTTGCTCTAAAATCTCATACAGCTTAATGAAAAGAGGCACCAATTTACCTTTCCTCGAAAACATCATCACTTTCTTATATGGAGCAATCTTAAGAAACACTTTATCATCTACTTGAAAATCCACCTCCTTTTACCTATATAGCTTTTTTAACAATCATGAGCTTGCCTCATCCTTTACCTAATCAACCTTTCTTGGCCAATCGTCCTTTAAGTCATCTCTAGACCTAATATCTAATCCAATAAGTTTCTCTCACCAATCTTATCCTAATAAAAAGAGGATCTACACCTTTTACCATACAAAGTCTTATATGAAACCATCTAAATGATAGACTGGTTGTTATTATTATAAATAAACTCCATCAATATTAGTAGCTCAACCTAACTGGATTTATGATCCATAAACAAGCTCTTAATATATCCATCAAAATTTAATTATTCTTCTCCATCTACCCATTTATTGTTGGATAAAATGTTGTACTAAAACTTAACTTGGTACTATAATAGCTTGAGGGTAAAATTGTCCTTTAGGCTTTAAAAACAGTGGTAAAAAAGAGATTTCCTGATAGAAAATAGATTTGAGAGGATTTAGGGGTAGAACAGCTATTTAAGAGTCTTATGTGGCTTATACATAGATATTATGAGAGAATATCTCATGTATGGCATGAAGAGAATGGAAATTGAGATTTCTAATGCATACATGACCGTTTGTCAAGTTATTTAGCCATAAATATGTTTTATTTTTCTAGCTGTATGTTTTCCAACTTTCATTTTCTTCTCCTTTTTTTTCCCCTAGTTCTAATGAACCCTACGACTTTTAAGAGAGATCAACCAGTAGCTCAACTCTAGACGAGAGATCTAAAAGCCCTTAGAGAGAGAGATCGAGCTTCCATGGCTAAAGGTAAGTGTTTTCTTACCTCTTTCATTTTGTTTCAAAGCATGTCTTGCTGTTTTAAGTTCTTATGAACAATTTTGTGCTTGCTTGAAGCTTTATCAGCATGTTTGAGTTTTGAGATGATGTTTTGATGGATGATTGAGTGGTTGATTTCATGATTATATGTATATCTCTTTGTATACATGTATTTTATGCTTTATTTATGAGATTTGGCGTGATTAAGATGAGATTTGGATGAATGTATGCATGCTAGCTAAAGCTTTAAATATTTATTATTACTTAGATGAGATTTAGAAGTGTTTGGATTAAGATTTCTAAGTTTCCAGATGGTTTCTGTAGAATTTGAGTTAAGCACATAATTGTGTACCCATGGGTACACGTCTGTATAACCTCATTTCTATATGAACACGGCCTTGCATGACACTTGTGTGCATATAAAAACCCAAACACATGTCTGTATGGTTGATGCACACACCTATGTGCTCATTCCCAATTCTACACGGTCATGTAATCAAGACACGGGAGTGATGAGAGGCAGCTACATACTCATGCAATATGGGACATAACCTTTTGCTTTAGTTGCATGCCCATGTGTTTACACCATATGCTCGTATAGCCAACGAGAGTTTTATAAAATGATATCAGAAGCTAGCATGACCAAGAGCATGCCTAACACAAAGTTCGATGTGCTTTAACACATGCCCGTGTGCTTAGATACACACGCCCATGTATTTTAAAAAAAGTAGAAAACATTCTTAAAAGTAAAGTTAAGCCATTCTAAGTCAATTTTATGCACACAAAACTCGATAATAAGAGATATAAATAACTTATCATGCATGATTATCAGCATAAAGCACGACATACCATATCAAAGTTTTTAGAAAACAGATCCAAGGATTTAATAGCATGATTTTACAAAATAAGTATACGATGTTCTAAACATCAGTGAAGGGTGGATACAAGAGGGCACCTGTGAGTTTACACACCTACTAGAGGGGGAAACTAACGTTTGCTAGAGAGGACATGGTCATTGACCAAGTTCGTGTTGGTTGTGCACAAATAGTTTTATTATAGGATTGAGCTTACACGGTCAGAGTGTTGAATCTTTATATTTATCAGTCTGGCTAGCATAGTAGATATTTTCATATACAATACTTTTTGATTCAGTTTTCAGTAGATATTACACACATACACACACACATATATATATATATATTCAGGATCTTCTGATCGTAGCTTTTATATAAGAAAGAGTTTTCAAAAAATCATGCCCAAAGGCAAGTTTTATGATCTTTCAGCATATACAAAACTTTAGCAAATACATTTCATGTTATGTATAACAGTTCATGAGAAACAGAGTAGAGTAAGAAAAAGTACAATATAGAATACAGACATTTATTTCACAATAAAGAAAACAGTGAAATAAGAAAACAATAAAGAGAATAACATGACGAGTCACGAAACCAACTAAGACTTGAAACTTGCTTATGTTAGAGATAAGAAACGTTTACTGAGTGATTTTACCACTTACCCTTTCTTTCTTGTTTCCTTTTTGCAAGTCAATGAGTAGAGGGCTAAGTAGGAGTGAGATAATTGTCAGATTTTGGAGATACGGCTTGGTAGCAGTTTGCATGTTCAGTTCGTATGCTTTTCTTTAGTTTTACTCATGCATGTGTATGTATTATATGGTAAATACATACTGTAAGAATGATATGTTTTATAAATAAAAAAACCTGAGATTTTCAAAGCATGTTTAAGTATTTTTTGTTTACTATTATAGTAAATTATATTATGTACAACTTTCGAACATGTTTTAAATCTAACAGTAGTAGTAGTTTTTATTGTAGGGATTCCCGTTATAGGCATATTATTAATATAACAAATGTTGTATGTATTTGCGCTCATAAGGTCTGTAAGAGAGGTTATTACAATGTTTGGTATCAAAGCAATGTTTTGAGCCATTTAACAGAATTTGAAACATATTTTTAGAAAATGAGTTTTCACATGTATTGATTTCTATAAATTACATGAGCCTAGAGCCAACGTATCCCAATAGTTGTTGCTCGCGTCTTCTTGGTGTAAGTATTCAAGTGTAATTTTAGTTTGTTTTGATGTTAAACCCTATGTTTGTGATTTTCTAGATATGAGATCCTATCTACCTAGAGATATAAGTGAAGAGAGTAGTGTCTCTGTTAGATCCATGAGTACCAGTGACACCAAAAGGTCTTAATGCTCCTGAGTATCTTTCAAAGCAAAGGATGTTAGAGGAATAGTTAGAAAAGTTATGAGAGAAAGGTTTCAGCAAACAGAGAGGGTAGAGACCCAAGAGCCTTTTAGAGGCAAGACTTATCAAGAGCATGGCAGAGGTTATTATGAATAGAGAGTAGAGGGATTTTAAGTACCAGGGTTTAAGTTTTAGGGAGGTTAGAGTTCTAGTACAAGGACAGTAGGTACTAGTGGTTCAGAAAGGTTTTATCTTATTTAAAGTTTGCTTGGAGCTCATCAATTACCTAAGTTTACTAGTTCCAAAGATCCTACAATAACAGAAGATTAGATGGAGACAACTGAGAGTGTTATAGGGTTATTCTCTATAACAGATAAAGAGAAGGTAAGATATGATACCTATATGCTTAAAGGTGATGCGAGAGTGTGATGGAACCGTGCAAGGGTATCAATTGATGAGCAAAGTCTGACATGGGATGAGTTTAGGAGTTATTTGATAAGGAGTACCATATTGTAGACATGGTTCATGTTAGAGCCCAAGAATTCATAAAGTTGACTCAAGGTATAAATTCAGTGAAAGACTATGCTACTGGATTCAATCAGTTAGTAAGGTTTGTCTTAGGTATGAAAGCTTCAGAGATCACCTGAGTACAGAAATTTATGCATGGATTGTACCCTATAATTACCAAAGATATGATGATAGGATCTTCTCCTCCTTAGAGATTTAGTGATGCTTTGAGGATAGTGTTGAGGTCAGAGTTGTATTTGTAGGGAGTGGTTGTATTTAATAGACTAGTCAGACAAGGGCACTAGACAGAGGTTTTAATAGAGCTACTGGTAAGGGTGACAGACCTATGCCACCCAAAAAGTCTACCAAAGGAAGGAAATAGATAATATAGCTACTAGTATATGGACTTATGGTAGGAGGTATTCGAGTGAGTGCCTGACAGGGCAGAGTATGTGTTTTAGATGTCGACAGCTTGGACATAGGTGTTAGAGTGCTTAGTTGGTGGTAGAACAAGTAGAGGTTTTCTTGGTCTAGTGAGTAAAGGTACTAGAGTAGGCAGAGGTGGTCTTGATGCACTTGGAAGAGGTATCGATCCTTTAAGTAGAGGTGGAGGTTGAGCTAAAGTGTTTACAGTTAGATAAGAGCAAGCTGAGGCTACTCCGTATATAGTTACCAATCTATTGCTTTTTCTTGATATTTTTATTTATGTGTTGATTAATTGTGGTATCACACATAGTTTCGTATCCAGAAAGGTAGTAGAGAGTTTAAGGTTAATCCCTAGTATGACAGATATGAGTATATGTATAGAGATGCCAGATTGTGGTATAGTTTTAAGTGACCAGGTACTGATAGATCAAGAGATAGAGATTATGGGTAGATGATTGAGGATAAACTTGATCATATTAAAGTTAGCTAATTCTGACATGATCTTAGGTATGAATTTCCTAAGTAGATATAGGGTAGAGATAAACTATATGAGGAAAAATGTTAGACTACAACTAGGCCTTGATCAGTTTGTATTTTGAAAGAAGAGAGTGGAGACCATGTTTATTTCTTGTTTGCAGGTGAGGAGACTTTTGAGTAAAGAATGTGTAGGGTAATTGGCTAACGTGATATGTAGAGGTGTAGTTAGGCCAAGTATTAAGGAAATGCTTGTAGTGAGAGAGTTTCCTAATGTGTTTCCAGAGTATTTGCCAAGGTTAGCTCTTGAGAGAGAGTTAGAGTTTGGTATTGAGCTACTTTCAGGTATAACTCCTATTTCTAAGGCTCCGTATTAGATGGCTTTAATAGAGCTTTAAGAGTTAAAGATGTAACTTCAAGAGTTGATTGACAAGAGATTTATCAGACTGAGTTGTTCACTATAGGGTGTTCCGATATTTTTTGTAAAGAAGAAAGACAGATCCTTAAGGATGCGTATAGATTATAAAGAGATTATTAAGGTGACAGTTAAGAAAAAGTATTCGTTACCTTCGATAGATGATTTGTTCGATCAGTTGAGTGGAGCTATAGTATTCTCCAAGATTGATTTAAGGTTTGGGTATCATTAAGTAAGAGTAGTAGAGAGAGATATACCTAAGACAGCTTTTAGGATGAGGTATAGCCACTATAAGTTTGTGGTAATACCTTTCAGATTGATGAATGCTCCTATAGCATTTATGGATCTGATGAACCGTATTTTCTAAGACTGTTTAGATAGATTTATTATTTTATTTATTGATGACATTTTGGTCTACTTGAGGAGTGTAGAAAAACATGAAGAGCATTTAAGGTTTGTTCTACAACGATTGAGATATCATCAGTTTTATGCCAAGTTTAGTAAATGTGAGTTATGGTTGAGTAATGTGTCTTTTCTTAGGCACATAATATCAGTAGTTGGTATTTTAGTGGATTTGAGTAAAATAGAGGTCATTTTGAGTTGGTCCAGGCTAAGGACACCCAATAAAGTGAGGATTTTTCTCAGTCTGGCTCGTTATTACAGGAGATTTATTGAGGGATTTTCTAGCTAATGAGACCATTAACAGTTTTAACTCGTAGAGAGGTTCTTTCTGTATAGACTAAGGAGTGTAAGGAGAGGTTTCAGGAGTTAAAGTAGAGGTTGACTAGTACTCTAGTGTTGGTATTGCCCTAGGAAGGCGTTGACTATGAGATTTATATAGATGTTTCCCATCAGGGGATTGAAGTAGTGTTAATGCAACAAGGTAGGGTAATTGCCTATATCTCTAGGCAATTAAAGGACTATGAGTTAAGATACCCTACTCATAATCTAGAGTTGGCTGCAATGGTGTTTACCTTGAAAATCTAGAGACATTATTTGTATGGTGTCAAATTTTGCATATATTCAGATCATCAAAGTCTCAAGTATTTCTTCACGCATAGAGAATTGAATATGAGATAGAGGAGATGGTTAGAGTTGGTAAAGAACTATAATTGTGAGATAAGATATTATCCAAGTAAAGCTAATATGACAGTAGATGTCTTGAGCAGAAGAGTAGCTTCATCTATGATTTCAATTCAGAGAAAGTTGTAGCATGAGATTGCTAGAGAGGATATTGAGATAGTGGCAATCGGTTTCTCTAGACTATAGATTATGTATACGCTATATAATGATATCAGGGTTAGTCAAATGTTAAATATATGGATTTAGAGTATGATTTAGAGGGTCTTTGAGGGTACAACACCAGACTTTGAGATCAAAGATAGGATTTTGAGGTTCAAAGACAAGAATTTATATGCCAGAGGATACAGACTTAAGACAGAGAATTTTGTTAGAGGCTCACAATATAGTTTACTCAGCACATCCTGATAGTACCAAGATATAACAAGATCTCAAGAGAGTGTTTTAGTGGTCTAGTATGAAGAAAGATATTTCAGATTATGTAACCAGATGTTTGACTTGTTAGTAGGTCAAGGCAAAACATCAGTTACTACAACCATTGAGGATTCTTGAGTAGAAATAGAAGAGCATTTCTATGGACTTTATAACAGGACTTCTTAGAGTGTAGTGAGACTATAACAACATTTGAGTAATAGTTAACAGATTAAGTAAGCCTACACACTTCTTACCGATCAAAGAGGGTATATATACCAATCAGTTAGATCGTTCATATGTTAGAAAGGTTGTCAGATTACATAGGGTTCCTCGATATATGTGTCAAACAGAGATTTGAGATTCTTATCAGCTTTTAGGGGTAGTTTACAGAGAGCATTAGTAACTAAGCTTCATTTCAGTTCAGCTTATCACCCACAGACAAATGGTCAAACTAAGAAAGTCAATCAGATTCTAGAGGACATGTTGAGAGCTTATTATATTGATGTTAAAACTAGTTAAGTTGATTTGCTACCGTTGATGGAGTTTGTCTACAATAATAGTTATTGATCTACTATTCAGATGACACCTTTTGAGGCATTGTATGGTAGGAGGTATAGATCGCCACTATATTAGGATGATATTAGTGAAAGAGATTCATTAGAGACAACAAAAAGGGCAGAGATGACTCAACTGATGAAAGAGCAGATCAGGGTTATTGACAAAGAATAAATAAGCCCAAGATCGTTAGAAAAGTTATGTAGATCAAAGACATAGGAAGTTAGAGTTTGAGGTACCACGTGTTTTTGAGAATTGCGCCCTACATACATGTCTTGAGAATTGCTCCCTACATACATGTCCTAAGATTCGGTAAGAAAGACAAGTTGGCTTTGAAATTTATTAGTCCTTAAGAGATCTTAGAGAGAGTGGGCATAGTTGCTTACAGATTAGCTCTTCTATCTACTATGGATAGGATCTACAGTGTGTTTCATGTGTCTCAACTGAGAAATCATGTAAGAGATCCTTCTCATGTATTAGAAGTTTAAGATCTGGAATTGTTAGATGATATGAGTTATCAAGAAGTATCAATTCAAATTTTGGACTATAGAGTGAAAACCCTTAGAAATAAAGAGATCCTTTTAGTTAAGGTTTTATAGAGAAGTTAGAGAATCGAGGAAGCCACTTGAGAGGTTAAGGTTAACGAGAGAGAAAGATTCCTAAAGTTGTTTAAGTAAATTTTAGGGACGAAATTTTTTTTAATAGAGAGGGAGAATTGCAATAGTCTAAAGGTAGAATTGTCCTTTAGGCTTTGAAATCAGGGGTAAAAGAGATATTTCTTAATACAAAATAGATTTGAGAGGGTTTAAGGGTAGAAGAGTCATTTAGGAGCCTTTTGTAGCTTGTATATAGATATTGTGGGAGAATATTTCATATATGACATAAAGAGAGTGAAAACTGAGATTTCTAGTGCGTACATAACCATATGTCTAGGATACACGATCGTGTGTCATGTTATTTAGCCATAAATATGTTTTATTTTTCTAGCTGCGCATTTCCCATCTTTCATTTTCTTCTCCTTCTTCTTTCCCCCAGTTTCAGTGAACCCTAGAGCTCTTGAGAGATATTAGCTAGTAGCTTAGCTCTAAACGAGAGATCCAAAAGCCCTTAGAGAGAAAGATCCAACTTCCATGGCTGGTGGTAAGTGTTCCCTCACCTCTTTCACTTTGTTTCATAACATGTTTTGCAATTTTGAGTTCTTGTGAACTATTGTGTGCTTGTTTAAAGCTTTATCAACGTGCTTGAGTTTTGAGATAATGCTTTGTTGGATGATTGAGTAGTTGATTTCATGATTATGTGTATATCTCTTTGTATACATGTATGTTATGCTTTATTTATAAGATGTAACATGATTGAGATGAGATTTAGATGAATGTATACATGCTAGTAGAAACTTTGAGTGTGTATTGTTGCTTGGATGAGATTTAAAAGTGTTTGGATTGGGATTTTTGAGTTTCCAGATGGTTTCTACAGAATCTAAGTTGAGCACACGACCGTACACCCGTGAGTACACGCCCATATGGCCTGATTTCTATATGAACACAGTCTTACATGACACCGGTATGCATATGAAAACCTAAACACATGCCTGTGAAGCTGATGCACATGCCCATGTGCTCATTTTTAATTATACACGCCTATGTAAGCAAGACACGAGAGTGTTGAGAGGCAGCTATATGCCTATGCAATATGGGACATGGCATTGTGCCTTAATTAAATGCTCGTGTGTTCATACCACACCTGTTTAACCAGCCAAAGTTTTTATAAAATGATTCTAGAAGCTAGCACGACCGAGAGAATGGCTAGCATACGGTCCAATATGCCTTTACACACGCCCGCATGCTTAGAGATACACACCCATGTACTTTAAGAAAAGCAAAGAACATTTTTAAAAGAAAAGCTAAGTCATTCTAAGTCAATTTTAAGCATACAGAACTTGATAATAAGAAGATATAAACAACATATCATGCATATTATCAACATAGAGTATGGTATGTCATATCAGAGTTTTCAGAAAATGGATCTAAGGATCCAATAGCATGATTTTATAGTATAAGTATACGATGTTCTAGACATCAGTTAGGGGTGGATACGAGGGGACACCCGTAAGTTCGCACACTTGCTAGAGAAGGAAACCAACGCCCACTAGAGCAGACATGGTCATTTACTAAGCTTGTTAGAAAGAATGCTGATTATGCACGAATAATTTTATTATAAGATTGAGCTTACACGACTAGGGTGCCGAATCTTTGTATTCATCAGTCTAGCCATCATAGTAGATATTTTTAGATATAGTACTTTCTTATTCTGTTTTCAGCATATATTACACACACACACACACACACACACACACACACACACACACACACATATATATATATATATATATATATATTCAGGTTCTTCTTATTGCAGCTTTTATATCAGAAAAATTTTTCAAAAATCATGCCGAAAAGCAAGTTTTATGATCTTTTAGCTTATACATGACTTCAGCATACACATTTCATGTCATGTACAACATTTCATAAGAAACAGAGTAGAGTAAGAGAAAGTACAATATAGAATATAGACATATATTTCAGAATAAAGAAAACAGTGAAATATGAAAACAATAAAACAAAGAATAGTATAATGAGTCACGAAACTAGCTAAGACTTGAAACCTACTTGTGTTAAAGATAGGAAATGTTTGTTGAGTGATTTTGTCACTCACCCTTTTTTTCTTGTTTCCTTCCTGCAAGTTAGTAAGTAGAAAACTGAGCGGGAGTAAGACAACTATTAGATTTTGGGGAGACGACTTGGTAATAATTTGCATGTTCAGCTTACATGCTTTTATTTAGTTTTACTCATACATATGTGTTTATTATACGGTAAATACATACTATAAGAGGGATGTGTTTTATAAATAAAGAGAACCTATGATTTTCAATGCATGTTTAGTATTGTCTGTTTACTATTATAGTAAATTATATTATGTATAGCTTCCACACATGTTTTAAATCTAGCAATAATAGTAGTTTTTACTGTAGGGATTCCTATTACAAGTGTATTATTAATATAATAAATATTATAAGTATTTGTGGACAGGAAGCCTACAGTGGGGGTCACTACAAGTACCTAATGATCTTTACACACTCTTCCAAAATATAGACATCCTTATTTGATATAATAACTAGGGCTGGATACAAGTTGAACCGAACACAAATAGTAACATGTTTGTGTTTGGGCTCGTTTCGTATTGTTTAGATTCAGGTTCGTATTCGTATTCGTATTCGGTTCATATAATTCGTTTTTATATTTATTAAAAATTATAATTAAAAAATTATAATTTTAAGTTCAAGTTCGTGTTCGTGTTCAGTTCACATAGTTCGTGTTCAGACTCGTGTTTGTTGAATTTTAAAATTACAATTCGGGTTCGGGTTCGTATTCGTGTTCAGATCATTCAGTTTGTTTCAATCTCATTCGAACCGAACTTAAAAAAGAATTCAAACCTATTCGATTCGAATCCAACCCTAATAATAACCTTAAGAATACCATAGAATCTAATAATCTCTCTGACATATACATGACCTAGCTAATCAACTATCATACCATCTTTGATAGGCAAAGAGTGAGTTGCCTAGGTCAACTGATCCATAATGACCTATAAACTATTATACCCTTGTTACACCTTAGAAAACTAACAATAAAATTCATAAAAATGCTCTCTTATTTCCACTTAAAAATACTCAAAAGCTAGAATAACCCTAAAAGTCTTTAGTGCTTATTTTAACCTATTGACAAGTTAAACACTTAGCAATAAAATCTACTATATACTATATCATTTTTCATATTAGACCAATAAAGACTTTTTTTAAAATTCTAATATATCTTATCACTAAAAGCCTCAGTCAAAATCCTTTGTCTTAAACCATTACTATTAAGCATAAAACTTTATCTTTGAATCTTGGAACCTCATTTCTAATCTCAAACTTGGTAGTTATACCCTCTTTGACTCGCTGAACCATTTTCTAAGATCATTTATCTAATGACTAACGTATTTGAATATCATATAATAAAGTTGACTCAATCTATAATCTAGCAAACTTGTCTATCACAATCTTAATCTACCCATTTTGAATATCTCTTTGAATCTCCCTTTGCATAGATAAACTACGTAAGATTACCCTTTTACTTAAACCATCTACAACCACATTAGCCTTACTAGTTGATACCTAATCTTACAATCATAGTCCTTGACCAATTATAACCATTTTTGTTGTCTTCTATTAAGCTTTTTCTGTGCAAAAAGTACACTTTTATAATCAAAGTAGATATTACATCGGACACTATATAGGTAATGTTTTCATATTTTCAAAGTAAATACCATAGCAACTACCTCTAAATCATATGTCAAACATCTCAACTCATATTCTTTTAACTACCTTAAAATATAAGTTATCATTTTGCGTCTCTATGTCAACATTACTATAATACCCTAATAAGATGCATCTGTATAAACATCATAATCAACTCTTTCCCGAGGTAAATCTAGTACATGAGCAATCATCATTCTCTATTTTAACTCCTTGATTGTCTTCTTATACTTATTAAACCATACAAAAATAACCTCTCTCTTAGTCAAAACATCTAATAGTCTAGGCAACTTGGAAAAACCTTTAATGAACCTTCTATAATAACTAGCCAAACTAAGGAAATTTCTGACTTTTTTGGCTATCCCCAATTTGTACCAATCTAACATAGCCTCTACTTTACTTAAGCCTATTGAAATATCCTTAACAAAAACCACATGCCCAAGAAAAACCACACTACATAACCAAAATTAACACTTAGAAAACTTGGTAAACAACTGTCTCTCTCTCAACCTTTATAACATGATTCTTAAGTGCTCCTCATGCTGATAGTCACCTTATTTAACTCTCGATAATTAATACATATTCTCATTGATCCTTTTTTTTTTTTCATAAACATTAGAGTCATCTGATATGAAACCTTAAAAATAACTCAACTTGATAAATATTTTATCTCACAACTCTTGTAACTGTTTTTTCAACTCTAGTAATTAAATTAGAGTCATTTGATATGAAACCTTAAAAATAAGAGCTATATAAGGAACCAATTGAATATTAAAATCAATCTCCCTCTTTAAAGCCAATCTTGGAAGATCATTTGAAAACACATCCATAAACTCTTTGACTATAGATACATCCTTAATCGTTAGGTTACGTTTATCCTTATCAACAATTTGCTCAACATTTTGCTTGCCTTAACATAAGAAATCATCAAATTCTAAATCCTACCCTTACTAAACATAAACTCATCTCATAACTTAATTGAAATAGGATATTTCTTTTTTTTTTTTTTTTTTATAATCAATCTTTACATCATACTTACCTAAAAATCCATACCTAGAATTATATCAAAATTAGGCATATCCATAGTAATCAAATCCACTAATAATATTCTTCCTTGAATTAACACAATTTCCCTTGCAAGCATTTGATTACTCATCAATAAATTACTGTTTGATGGCTCAATATAGATTTTATGATTAACTATAGTAAGATTCAACTTAACCTATCTATAAAATTTTAATAACAAAACAATAGGTAAGACCATAATCATTAAAAGAAGTTAAGGAATACCATGTAGAAGTAACTACCATCATTGCCATTAAATTAGTCTTAACCTCCTTTTACACTAAAAAGAATATATGAGCCTTATTGCCTTAGCACTACCCATAACTGTTCTAGAAGAACACTTGAATGTTGTATGTCTGGTTACTTACACTTGAAACACATATTATGCCTCATCAAACACCCTCCAGGATGTTTCTTATTACATTTCTTATAAACTAAAAACTCTACTCTAGCTTTTTTATAAGTCTTCAATTATTTCTTACCCTGTTTCTACCTCTTCCCCTTATCTTTATTATTATTATGATGAACATCAGCCAACATCCTCATTTTCTTACGAAAAACCTATAATCTTAAAGCTCTATTCAATGCCTCACTATATCTCTACGGAGCATTGGCTCTTATTATAACATTTCTAGCTATAGTTAAGTTTAAATCATGCATAAAATTTTTAACTTGATCCTCTTCAAGTCATACTAAACTTATAACATACCTTGCCAAAAAATTGAATCGCATAGCATACACCTTAATAGAACTACCTTTTTAAGTCAACTCAATAAACTCCTAAGCCCTCACATTAGTCAGATCTACACTTTTAAACTTTTCATCAAATAACCTCAAAAAATTTTTCCAACCCAATTGAGACTCATTAACAAATACCTTAGTCAATTGCCATGACACCTTAGTATCTCCTCTTAGCAAATACCTAACATATTGAACCTTTTCTTTATTACTCATCTTAAACAATCTCATGGCGCTCTCCATTAACTCTATCCATTCCTCTGCCAATATAGGATCTTAAGGACAATTAAAATTCTATAATTGATGAGCATTAGGTAGACTATAGATAGGATAAAGCCTCTATTTACTCTAATACATATGATCCTCCTTATAACTTGATCTATGCTTTTTATCCAACATAAGCTCTTGATTCTTATCCACCATAACCTTTCTAATCATCTCCCTAACCATAAAAATACTCATAACCACTAAAGGCCCTCAAGAATCTCTCTTAGAAATAGCTTTTACTAAACCTATACTCATCAACCTTTTCTCTTACACCCAAGGCACTCAAATAAATATACCTTCTCATTTCTAAAATTTATTAATAACTAGTTAATTAGCAGGAAATCATATTAAAGAAGAAAATTCTTACAATGAGTAGGCATATCAAACACTAGCTATAAAAAACTATCAGACTAATGGCTATATGTAATTTTTAGAAATAATGCAATTTCAAAAATAACTTTTCTTGTAAAAATACTTAAAATTCATTTTTTCAAAACAATTTTTTTAAAATCTTGCTCTGATACTAATAATTATAATACTACTAAATATTTTTTTAAAATACAATAGCATCACATTAATCATCATATACATATATGTGGAAAACTAAAATCATAATTATACTCATTTCTAAATACCTCTTTATCAAACGTTAATTAAATTGTATAAATTACGAAACATACTAAATATACCTTTCTTTATAAAATAATGCAAAACTTGATAATATTTACAAATGTAAACATATAATAGTTTTGAAAATATAAACTAAACTAATCATGAAATTATACATCATGGAAGCATGAGCTAAATATAAACTGAAACATAATGCTAATAGTTACAGCTACCCATAAGCTAAGAATTAAAATATACAAGGAAGAGAATAGGAATGAGTGACAAATCACTTGACAAACATATAATAAATGCTATGACATATTGTAGACACCTCATTTTGGACCCTAACAGGGTCACTCCAGATGATGAAAAACCTGGATGTTATGTAGAATTTTTGAATTATTGAGCTGAGGATGGATGAGTAAAAAAAAAAAGTTTATTTTATGTTATTTAAAAAAAAGTGTTTATTTTATTTTTATTACAAAAAAAATAAAAAATAAAAAAAATCCAAGCCCATGCAGCCAGCCCAAGTCAAAAAAAAAGGAGAAAAAAAAAAGAAAGAAGCCCAACAGGAAGGCCCAAGACTTGGCCTGCAGCGTACGCGGGTAGACCGCGCGCACGCTGAGTTGGACGGCTGCAGGGGCGGGCGCTCAGCGTGCGTGTCATGCATGTGCGCGCTGAATTGCTGCATGTCTGCAGCCTTCTGCGCGCGCGGCTCTCTGTCTCTCCTCTCCAGGCCAGCGCGGCGCACGCCTCCCCTTGGGCGGCTGTCAGTCTTTTTTTTTACACTTTCCCAAGGCCTATAAAAGCAGGCATTTATTTGGAAAAAGGGGGGGAGGGGGGGGAATTTTTGGGGGGAACGGCTGGGGACTGCTGGAGAGAAGAAATTGAGAGGGAGGAGGAAAAAGAGAAAAGAGGGGAAAAAAAGAGAGAAAAGGGCAAAGAAAATTTTCGGGAGCCGTGAGAAAAAGATTTCAGACGGAAAGGAAAAAAATTGAGAAGGGAAGCATTTAACAGAAAAGCAAAAAATATACAAGAATTTGTGTGGTAAAAGATCATCTTCAGCTCAATATCGAAGGATTCTTAATCGAATTCAGATTAGTGGGAATTTTTATTAATAAAATTTTTTATATTATTGTATTTTATTTATTTATTTATTTATTTTACATACATGATAAAAATATCATATCTGAATGTATTAATATTTCATGTGTACATGAGTATGATAATATTTTGTATATATATATTTTAATTTTTATATCTTATATTTATGTTTATTATGTTTTTTTTTTTTATATAATCTGTATCTAATTTGTTTTTGCATATCTGTAATTTTTTTTTTCTTTTTCATGTCTCATTTTTCTTTATAATGCACTATATATTTTCCTGCACATATATATATATATATATATATAGTGTGTGTGTGTGTGTGTTCCACATCCTGTGTTCAAACTGCGGAAAATGGATTTTTCTGTGTTCGCCCCTGTCTATTGTTCATATAAAATTTTGCATTCTTGCTAAGTGATAGTGGCTCTTACCTCGGTGGCCAAAAAGGAGGAAAGTTGAGTTTTTGGGCATTCTGGGTTCAAATCGCAGAAAACAGATTTGTTGTTTTCTTTTATATATATGCGTTCGTGTGTATTGTACATATAAAATTTTGCATGCAGATTGAACGAAGTTGGCTGTTGCCTTGGTGGCGAAGGGCGGAAGGGTGAAGTCTGTTGGGCGCATGGGTACGAGTCGCGGCTTGGGGGGCGGCCTTTATGTGGGCTAGGTATTTAATTGTGGGTTTTATTTTTGTTCTTATTTCGTAATTGTAATTTGTTTCTAACAAAATTTTATTTTACAAGGATTATTTATTTATTTTATTGGATTAATTAATTAATTTGTTTTTGTAGGATTTATTTATTTATTGGATTAACTAATAAATTTGTTTTGCAGAATTTATTTATTCATTTTAGGTTTGTTTAGGGTTAGATAAAATGTATAGGAGTGTATGAAAAGAAGTTGTAATCTGCTTCTAACAAAATTTTATTTTGCAAGGATTATTTATTTATTTTATTGGATTAATTAATTAATTTGTTTTTGTAGGATTTATTTATTTATTGGATTAACTAATAAATTTTGTTTTGCAGAATTTATTTATTCATTTTAGGTTTGTTTAGGGTTAGATAAAATGTATAGGAGTGTATGAAAAGAAGTTGTAATTTTTAATTATTTTCTTTTTCATATTTTACTATTTTCATGGATGAATGTAATTTATTATATGTGTATGATTATTATGCATCGTGTGATAATCTAAAACTTAATTAAACTCGGTAATGCGTTTAACGAACGAACCACAAAAGTGGAGGTCGGCTTTCATGCCGGGCGGCATGGGTGCCTAACACCTTCCTATTGTCGTACCTGACTCTCCGAACTCGACCCATTGGGCAGGTGAGGGGTAGTTGGGTCCTTTGCAAAGGATACATAAATTGTCAATTCTCACCGATGTGTATTTTTTCGGGATTACTCTCGGATGGCGACTCCATAACGGGCCACAAACCTGTTATGCGCTCTTCTTGACCACGTCTAGGGTGGTTAAACAAGAGTGGCAAGTCTGTACCGACGTGGCGCGGCAAAAACTGACACCACACATATATATCATGCCAAAACGTGCTAAAAACCATGTCGGTTTTTAAGATAAGTCTTATCTTAAAAGCTCTTCTTTCTTGAAACTTACTTAAAAATCATGATCTTTTCGATCTAAAAATCTTATCATAAAACTTATCATGGTTAATTCAAAGATTTCAACATAAAATCTTATTATTGGCATGTCATAAAATATCCTAAAACTCATATGTTGATTAGATTAATAGAATATAGGGATTTGGCACATTGTCATGTGTGTTCTATGTAATGCATGATCAGCACTCACTTTCTAATGAGTTTAGCCGATGGCAATATTCAATTTCTAACAAATGCTAGTTTCTCAATTTTTAATGGATATGTAAACTCATAGGTGTCCTCTCGAGTCTATCTTTAAAAGATGTTTGAAATATTAATTTTCTATCTTTTTTTGAAAAACATGCAAATTTGACATGAAGGTCTAAAACATGTAAAACATTTTCATATTTTTCTTAAAAACATTTCCTTGGTAAGCCATGTCATGAAATACTTATCATGCATTCAGTCTTATTAAATTTGCTAGGTGTTAAATTTTTTAATTTTTGTGTTTAATAAAATCTTAACTAAAATCTTTTTTTTTTTTTTTAAAGATTTCATGCACAGTGATACACCTCAAGGTTACATAATTGTGACCTCCCAAGTTCCAATTAACATGAAATGGACTTGCACATGATCATCTTATAATCATGTCATCATAATGATTCTTGTATCTCTTCATGAATATGCATGCTTAGCACAAACTATTTGATGCTATAAATATGAGTGCATGGTTATGTGTCTCTTACATGCACAATAGTGCATTATGCCTTATATCACTAGATTTTAGCCAAACAAACATGAATCTGCTATATTTCAACTCCAAAGCTCATTAATCATCAACCATCATGAATTATCCATCCATGATACATCAATTTGCATTCTTATTAGTTACAATCTCTTTTAAGATAAAAGTCAACATAACTTATCTTATCATCAACTCATATCCTTTATATAACACACATCATCATCATATGCTTTATAAGATCCATAAAAAAATATGAATAACATTTACCAAATCACATCATATAACATATCAATTTAACAAATCACATATCTAAGGAGGAGCTTATAGCTCAAGTAGTAACCATAATACAATAACACATAAAACATGCCAAAAATAACTAGATTTAACTTATTTCATGCATATTAATCTAAATTCTACTTAAATTCACTTCAAACATCATCAAAAAATCATAATTAACTATTAATTACTTAAGATATCTCATACTTTAGTAATTCAAGAACAAAACACAACATCATTACATGAAAAGTTCAAGAGTAAGCTTACATGAAAGGCTTATTGTAAAACACCAAACACAATATGGCAAGTAACATAGAGGGGGGGTGAATAGGTTATTTAAAAAATTTATCAATTTGAAACCTTTTCTCCAATTCAACCAACCAAATATGTAAGTACAATTAAGCACAAAATAATTATACGACTAAGCAAATATAAATTTAAAGAGAGTAAGGGAAAGAAATGCTCAGCCGATTTTTAGAGTGGTTCGGAGCTTCTCCACGCCTCCTACGTCCACTACTCCAAACAACCCCGCTTGAAGATTTTCCTTCCACTAACTTTAACCCAAAGTTACAATAGTTTTTTCAACAAGGGAATTTCTCCCTTCACACTAGTTTTGATACAAGGGATTGCGCCCTTAACTTAGTTTTAACAGGGATTACGCCCCACACTAGTTTCACGGGATTGCACCCAAGGGTTTGTGGAAAATTACAATGTTTTTGCCTCACAAGGCTAATACAACAATTTGGCTCAAGGTTTCTCTCTAAAGGTTTACAAATAAGCTTTTGTAAGAGAACAATGGAGAAGAGTTTAGAGAATAGAAGAATGAAAGTCTTAGGCCTGATTCTCTAACCCTTGCATTTTCAAATCAGCTCCAATTTATAGGAATTGGAAGAATATAGTCGTTGCTGCTGATTTGAGAACCGTTGGAGACTTTCTGGAAAGTTACACAGGCGTGACCTCTTGTTGCACGGTCGTGCTTCCTTTTTTATGCACTTTCCAACGGTCACTTTTGAGCTAGCACGGACGTGCACATTTGTAACACACGGGCGTGTGTCATTTTTCTTCCAGACACCTTCAGATTCCAGAAGCGCACACAGGTACACGCACGGGAGGCACACGGGAGACGCACGGCAGCACTTTGGCCTTGCACACGGGCGTGTGGTTTATGCTACACGACCGTGTGTGTCATTCTCCTTTGACACACGGCTGTGTCCTTTGCAGCACACGGTCGTGTGCTCCCTGTAGCTTGACACACGACTGTGTGTCCTTCAACACACAGGCGTGTGTATGTTCTCCCACGGGCGTGTGACTTCAAACTCTTCATGCACGGGCGTGTGACTTCCAATTCTTCATGCACGGGTGTGTGTGACTTTAATGCATGACACGGGCGTGTGCAGCTCAATACACGGGCGTGTGTGGCTTCAAATGTTGAATACACGGCCGTGTGAGTCTTCAATTGCTCATGTGCATACATGTTCCTCCAAAATAGCTTTTCGGCCCGATTTCGATCATGAACCTAGTTCATGTCAGGGTTAATTTGGTCATTTTATAAATTTTAACATATTTTCGGAATCATCAAAACACTAAGGGTTCAACAATCTCCCCCTTTTTGATTGATGACAAAATATGTTAAAATTTTCAATAAAGCATTTTCAATAAATTTTTATTACTCCCCCTATCTTTATGCATATATAAAAATTTTCATTACTCCCCCAATCTTCATGCATATAAAAATTTCAATCTTTTCATTACTCCCCCTATCTTCATGCATAAAAAATTTCAATCATATAAAAATTTTCGATAAATTTTAACCCTCATTTTTTTTCTCCCCCTTTTTGTCATAAATCAAAAAAATTCGATAGAGTCTCCTCTGTTTTTCAGATATTTCCCAAACATAACAAGAAATATACACTCCCAAAATATCAACAATTATCCAACAACCAAATTATTAACCAAGCAATATCAATATAATCACCAACTACTTCAATTCATCAACATCAACAATCAAAACAATAACAAGTCACTTAAAAAATATTATCAATATAATATTAAAATCAACACAATTTAAACAAAAAAAAAATAATTAATGTTCCTAAAAGAAAATTTAAATTGTGCAAATGATGCATGAAAGAATGCATATGAAGGATGTTTTCAATCTTGAGCTGGTGGAGGGGCAACATCATCTTCTTGTACTGATACGGATGGAAACCGAGAATTAAGAACTTGTAACTGATTTTCCATTCCACTTACTCGGTCTTCAAGACGTCCCATTCTGTTGCTTATACCGACTATTTCTTGCCTCATAAAGTGGAAATTCTCTAAGACTTGTCCTTGAAAAGTTTCAAATGAAGTCATTAGCCTTTGTATTTCAGAGGGCGATTGAGATTCCATTCCTTGATCAATGCGAGTTCTCTTCCCTCTTCTTCCACTGGATTCGGCTGCATGCGATGGGGCACCTGAAGGAGCTGCAGAAGACTCAGTCTCTCCAATAGTATCAATTAGTCTCCATCCCTTCGAACCGTCCTTTTCAATTAATTTCATTCTGAATAGGGCATCAGCACTAAGGTAGTGGATGTCTGTGAAGGGAATTACTTGATGCTCATATTCTGATAAATCCAATCCGAGCTTCTCAGCAAAAAAAGATATCAGCATCCCAAAGTCAATCGGAACTCGGGGTTTATCTATATTTTCCTGAATGTCATTTAATTTCCCAATTAACCACCGAGCTACATCCACTTGAGTGTTTTCCAATGTGGCTTCCATCAATGCTAGATCTCTCACACTTACATGTCCATTAGTATTTGTTCTAGCATTTAATGTGTAAGTAATCATCCGATGAAAAATTTTTAAGCTCGAACTCCGCATAACCGATGTCTTGGCTTTATGCGCATGATAAAAATCGGTTCCAGTACAATGAATCCATGATGCCTGTGAACTACGCCCTCCAGGCATATCGAGAATTCCTTCACAATCACATTCTAACCAACTTGCTAATTCCTCCGGTTTTACAGTCCAACTTAAATTTCTTAATTGGAACTTCATAGTATAATCCAAAATTGTTCCCTTAGGATCTTTCGATAATTGTAACGAACTGTAAAACTCATAAACTAATCCTTCATAGGCATTATATCTCATCAAAAATAATTTCTCCAATTTCAAAGATCTAACTAAAACCATTACATCCTCCAAAATTTCAATTTCTCTTAAAATTGATAAATCTAAGCATCTTCCAATATAAATTGATTTTCCCACAAGTCGATCGAGGCGTACCTTTTGCTCTTTATTCTGAAAAACAATTCCATACGACCCTTTATTCGATCTTTTATTCGCATTCTTCATTCTTGGAGGCATTTTTGAGATTGACTTTGAAATGAAAATAATTTTGATGGATTTGATGCCAAAATTGGTATGAAATCTTATGGGAATGCAAGAGAACTTGATGAAATGATGTTAGAAACCAAATGTAGGTGAGAAATATGATGAAAAATGAGTGATTTTTGAGAAAAATTTGAGAGAAAATCGGAATGAGGGGCGGCTAGGGTTCTAATGTGCGTTGAAATGGGAAGAAAATTCTGGATTTACTTATATAGCAGCGGACACACGGGCGTGTGTTTGGATCCCCGAATACACACGGTCGTGTGTCTCTCAAACACACGGGCGTGTGTGTTGCATAACTCGCAAATGAACACGGTCGTGTGGCTTCTCGCACACGGGCGTGTTTCAACGTTTTTAAAAAAAATTCGAGCGTGTAGTTAATTGCACGGCCGTGTGCTGGTCAAGCACGGTCGTGTGCATGTGATACACGGTCGTGTGATCTGGAAAAAAATTTGTTATGCAATGCCGAAATTCAGAATAATCAAAACCCAACAAAATATGATTTTTGCTCATTTTGATCAACTAAGAGGGATGTTAATATGTGAATTCAGATATTTACCGATTTCAAAAATATTTTCGGATCGATTCGACTCGAATTTAGAGCAGGCACATAAATCATCAAGCATATCACACAAATATACAAATTAGCACATATTCATCAACCACATTTTCATACTAACACAATTATCATTCACAACATATAATTGAATATGTTTATAGTAACTTACCTGAATATGTGTTGTGCTTCAACCTTTACTTATACACCACTTCTTCAATTTTTGTTTTCGGTGTAAAAGCACAAGGAGATTCGTTCATCTTCATCTTCGTTTTCATTGTCTGAATCCTCTTTGCTTAATGCGGCAAGCATTTTCTTTTTCGAATATTTCTTTTTCGAGTATTTCTTTTTCGCTTGAGGGCATTCTTGTCGATAATGCCCTTCTTTTCCGCACTCGTAGCAAGTCACCACTTTTTCTTTCTTTTTCTTCTTCCCTTTCGAAAAGAACTTGCTGAATTTCTTGGAGAGCATCTTCAAGTCCTCTTCATCCATCGAGCTCTCCTCTTCGGTTGAGTTTTCTTCATCTTCACTTGTATCCTCCTCAACCTTGAGTGCGATATTCTTCTTTTTCTCCTCCTTCTTGGGCATCCATTTCATTTTCTGAGTTAGAAGAATCCCGATCAATTCGTCCATGCCCATGTTGGTCAAGTCCTTCGATTCTTCAATTGCCGTCACTTTCATACTCCAAGCTTCCGGCAATGACCGTAGCACCTTCTTGACCAACTCAACATTCTCAAACCTCTTTCCCAATCCTCTCAATTCATTTACTAGGTTTGAGAAACGTTTATACATCTCCGTGAGGTTTTCATCTTTCTCCATTTCGAACAATTCGTACTCACGGAAAAGCATCTCCACCTTGGATTCCCTCACTGGGCTTGTACCTTCATGAGTCATTTGGAGGATCATCCAAGCTTCATTTGCTGTTTCACAAGAGGAAACATGGTTAAATTCCGTGGTATCTAAAGCACAAAACAGCATGTTTAATGCCCTTCAATTTAAACTCATCAATTTTTCATCATTTTCATTAAATTCAAATTCATTCTTGGGCAAATTTGTATTTGGATTAATAGGGACAAAATCACCCTTATCAATAATTTTCCAAAGTTTAAAGTCAATGGATTGAACAAAAAATTTCATACGAATTTTCCATTAACCGTAATTAATACCACAAAATAAGGGTGGCCTATTTGAACTACCCCCTTCTTCGAAAGATGGTTTTTAAAAAATATTTACCATAAAAGTTTCGAAAACAGATCTTAAACTCTAAAAATCGTTAGATTTTCGAAAACAAGAGCCCCGCTCTGATACCAATTGTAAAACACCAAACACAATATGGCAAGTAACCTAGAGGGGGGGTGAATAGGTTATTTAAAAAATTTATCAATTTGAAACCTTTTCTCTAATTCAACCAACCAAATATGTAAGTACAATTAAGCACAAAATAATTATACGACTAAGCAAATATAAATTTAAAGAGAGTAAAGGAAAGAAATGCTCAGCTGATTTTTAGAGTGGTTCGGAGCTTCTCCACGCCTCCTACGTCCACTACTCCAAGCAACCCCGCTTGAAGATTTTCCTTCCACTAACTTTAACCCAAAGTTACAATAGTTTTTTCAACAAGGAAATTTCGCCCTTCACATTAGTTTTGATACAAGGGATTGCGCCTTTAACTTAGTTTTAATAGGGATTACGCCCCACACTAGTTTCACGGGATTGCGCCCAAGGGTTTGTGAAAAATTACAATGTTTTTGCCTCACAAGACTAATACAACAATTTGGCTCAAGGTTTCTCTCTAAAGGTTTACAAATAAGCTTTTGTAAGAGAACAATGGAGAAGAGTTTAGAGAATAGAAGAATGAAAGTCTTAGGCCTGATTCTCTAACCCTTGCATCTTCAAATCAGCTCTAATTTATAGGAATTGGAAGAATATAGTCGTTGCTGCTGATTTGAGAACCATTGGAGACTTTCTGGAAAGTTGCACGGGCGTGACCTCTTGTTGCACGGTCGTGCTTCCCTTTTTCTGCACTTTCTAACGGTCACTTTTGAGCTAGCACGGGCATGCACATTTGTAACACACGGGCGTGTGTCATTTTTCTTCCAGACGCCTTCAGATTCCAGAAGCACAATGGGTACACGCACGGGAGGCACACGGGATACGCACGACAACACTTTGGCCTTGCACACAGGCGTGTGGTTTATGCTACACGGCCGTGTGTGTCATTCTCCTTTGACACACGGTTGTGTCCTTTGCAGCACACGGTCGTGTGCTCCCTGTAGCTTGACACACGGCTGTGTGTCCTTCAACACACAGGCGTGTGTATGTTCTCCCACGGGCGTGTGACTTCAAACTTTTCATGCATAGGCATGTGACTTCCAATTCTTCATGCACGTGCATGTGTGACTTTAATGCATGACACGGGCCTGTACAGCTCAATACACGGGCGTGTGTGGCTTCAAATGCTGAATACATGGCCGTGTGAGTCTTCAATTGCTCATGTGCATACATGTTCCTGCAAAACAACTTTTCGACCCGATTTCGGTCATGAACCAAGTTCATGCCAGGGTTAATTTGGTCATTTTATAAATTTTAACATATTTTCGGAATCATCAAAACACTAAGGGTTCAACACTTATGATTGATCTCTCTCTCTCCACTTCAAAGTCAAATCAACAACTTTGATCATTGCTACTCTTGCTCTCATTTAACTTTTTGTAGACTTCTTTATAGAAGTTTTGAGATTTGGAACTCAAGAAATTATGAAAATTGAAATAAACAACCTGTTTTATACAGGTCATGCTAAAATGCAACATGCATAGTCATGCATGCTTAGACATATAGGCATGCATGGTAAGAATTCAAAATTCTCATGCCTTTTTATGCTATATACATGACAACCTCTCAAGTTGACATGTGTACAAGCCAAAATAAAGTCAAAAAGACCAAAATAACCTGGTGACTCAATTAAACCAAATTAACTACAAAAAAACAACTAAAAATACCCTTAAATCTCTTGCAACAATTATTTCCAGAAAATCAAGGTATTACATATAATGTCTTATGATTTCAACATGATTGAACAAAACCACTATTTATGTATGAAAAAGTTTGATGACAAATTTGTAATTCTAGTTCTTTACGTGGATGATATGTTAATAGCTAGAAACAATTTATATTATATGTTAACCATTTAAGGATGGTTGTCTATGAATTTTGACATGAAAGATATGGGTGAGACAAATTACATATAAGCAATTAAAATAAAGATAGACAATTCAAAGAAACTTGTAGCTCTATCGTAAGAGCATTATGTTTGAAAGCTTCTAAAACTATTCAAAATAAAAAACTATAAATTTTTTGATACTCATATGTCAAAAGGTGTCCTAAAACTCAAGACAAGAGAAATGAAATGTCCCCAATACCCTAGTCAAATATAATGTGAAATTTTATATATGTCATGATATGTACATGTCCAAACATTTGTTTTGTTGTTGATACTAGTTGAACCTTGGAAAAATGCACTAGAAGTTTGTCAAGTGAATATTAAAGTATCTAAAATGCATTATGGATTATAGTTTGTGTTCTTAGGGATCAAATTTATGCTTAGTTAGCTATTCAAATGTCGATTGGGAAAGTGACTTAGGCCAATGCAAATCCACTTTTAGTTATGCATTCTTACTGTAGAAAGGTGTAATATTTTGGAGTACTAAAAAAGAGACATGCATAACATTATCCATGATAGAGGCCAAGTTTATAACCTATTCAATGATCATATAAGAAACTATTTGGTTAAGAAGATTCTTCATGACCTTAGGTATACATAATGATATTGCTACACTAATAGTTGTCCATTATGATAATCAAATTATGATATCTTTTTCAAAAGGTCCCAAGTTTCATAATGGAACCAAACATATCAATACTAGATATAACTTTGCATGAGACATCATCACAAAAAATAAAGTGAGTATACAATACATTTCTATGCATCGCATGGTTATTGATTCTTTAACCAATACTATTCCAAGAGATGTATATCTTGCATATGCTAAAGCTTTCGAACTACGGAGACTATAATCGATAAATAGTTGAGCATATGTATTGTACTTGTGGCATAATATTAAAAACCATAAATTATTTTTTTTTATTTCTAAGTTTATATCTCTTGATTTTTTGTGTTTTAATATATAAACATCAATTTTGTTTAATAGCTCAATGAGATTATAATGTCACACATGTTATAAATTGGTTTAGTCACACAAGCAATTGCCTTTAGTACTAAGAGAGTAAGTAAAGACAAGATATTTTCCTTGAAAAAAGAATCATTAAAGTCAAAATATTGCCTTGATTATTTGTTAAGATAAGGTCATGGAAAAAAGATATTTTACAGTGACCATTTTGGATTCCTTCAATTAGAAACTTGTTTGTGCTAGATGTGAATTCTTAATAAATACCTACAAATTTGAAGATGTTTAAGAATTCAAATTAGTATAGCAACTAAACTTAGATTTGTATACTGTTAACAAACGACATTTATGAAAAATATACACTGTAACATATGTTTCATACCATGTGTGCATAATAGACCACTATAAGTAGTGAATGAATGAATCTTTGCTTTCGCTCTATGTGAAACTTTATGAGGCTTACCTCACATGGATACCATTATATGATTCACTATTGTTTGGTACTCCTTTTAGCATTTCACTAACCTAGCTTGTTACCTATGGGTATGTATGACTTGGTTTATAAAACATGACTAGAAAATCAACTAAGTTTAAAATGAGAATTTCAAGTAAAAGAGGAAGACTTATTCAAGTATGTGTATTCATTGGCTAGTCAATCTTATCGGTTGTATGTTATATATGACTTGATCATAGATACATGGGTAGGTAACATAATTATTTTAAGGGATTGGAGAAACTAGTGTTATTAGATAAGTTTAGGGTACAATGAGACAAATAATTTATTATGTATTTTTGGATTGAAGCAACAATTTTATTCTTAATAGATGCATAGTAATATACTCCTAAGTGTAGGTTGCTCTCACTGACACACGACACATTTGCCAAGTATGAAATATACTACTGTATGAGATTTTTGTATTTAATCACATGGTTTAAATATTTCATCATGTGTGAGAGGGAGATATTAGGTTTGAGTCTACCATGATAGGTCAACCCGACCTATTTATAAATTAAACTACCTTAGACTGTTGGAGGCACTTGGGACATATATAATGTCCCAAAACTATCACAATACATAATGCATACAAACAAAAGTAAAAAATTTAAGGTTGTGAAAATTTTGTTTCCAAATCTCTGATGCTTCGAATCAAATTTAGGTAGATTCAACATCAATCTGAGTATATGATTCATCATTGTTTTTTAATTTATAATTAGATTTTATATTTTGCAACACTAACTCAAAGTTCTAAGCACACAAAGACACTTTTATTTATTATGAGGATTCGCTATTAGTGTTTGCTTTTGCTTTGGCCTTTGGTTGGCATTTTGCTTTGTTTACTCTATTTAAAATTTTATTGATCTTTTACGAAGCTCCAATGTAGAAGCTAACTTAGGATCAATTGAAGTGGTTTTAGAACCTTATTGAGTAGATATTAGTGGTTTCACTCTTCCAAGAAGTGTAATTCCATTGTATATATGTTCAAAATTCAATGAAACATAGAGAAAGTTTGATTGTGGCTTTGTAAAGTGCAAATTGATGAAAATATGCTCTTGTATCTGAGTTTGATTTGCTTAAGTCATGCACATTATAATTATTGACAAAAATTTTAGTTTGATGTTTGTATGCCTATCAACATGTGCTTTCTTTGATCATTTTGCATTATTTCTTATGGATGCTCACACAATCAAATTAAATTCCATGAGTAGAGAGGAGAGGATATGTATGTTGGCATAATGCTTTGTTTCTAAGTGAAACAGTGAGATTCAAACCTTGAGAATTAATTGAGTGAAATTTTTGTATACAAGACATCTATGAAGCTTGCACACTAGAATGAATACCCCTAAATGATATTTAATTTAAATTGTAACAAATGTCATACTAATTATATGCGGATTAATCATATAACTTATTGTTCCCTACTTAAAATATTTTTTGTAAACATCTAGGATAATTTTGGTTTGATATTGAACCACTTGTGACTTCTTTATATTAAGCTCCATCTCCATGATCTTGATTTCCCTTAATTTGCTTTCAATCTCGGCCCTCTTACTTTGGTCAATGACTCTATACAATTCCTTGATAACGTCTTCCTCTATGCCTGAATTGTCAATAAGAAACCCTTCTATCTCCCTTATGCAGACCAAATCTTTCTTCGAATGCGCCATTTCTCACAAATTTATTTCCTAAAAATTAAATTCATAAGCAAAGATTTTATAAATAATTTAATAAGCAAATACCAATAAGAGATGAAAACGACTCATGCAATTACTTTCTATTATTAAGCTCATAAATCATTCCAATGTATTCCAACTCTGTGTGTCTGTGTATATATATATATATATATATTTTATTTGTTTTTAGCTAAACACAAATCTCCCCAACTTCGAAACGTAAAAGTATAAGTATAGATAATAGGAAAGCGTACCCAAAAAAAAAAAAGAAGAAGAAGAAGAAGAAGAGGAAGGAGAAAAATTCCAACCACTAATAAAGAGAAAACGAATGGCAGAAATTATAGAAATAGTAATAATTCAGTCTTGAAGACTAAATTACCATTGAGAAATAGAAAAAATTCAAAGCACTTACGAAGGACGTACCAATCAGTTTTCTGAAATGGTAAATAAGAATATACGAGATTGCTTCTCTTTGCTCCACAACTCCAATCAATCAGACACAAATATTTTTCAGAATTATCAAAATCAAACCAAGAAGTAGAGGTTCCATTGGGAAGGCAAACGTTCCCATATTAATTTGAACTGATTAGTAACCAAATTAATATGGAGTACATTTATGAAAGATATAAATAATTAAATAAATAAACAACAACTTATATATATTTTTAAATTGGAAAAAGATTTCCAATTAAGAAGACAGAAAGTCAAACCTGTGTATATTCGAGGAGAAATCAGAGTTACAAAAATGCTTTCGAAATGCTTTCTCGTTACTTATTTCCAGTACTATTTAAAAACATCTTTCAAGTCTCTTAAAAATTTAATTTACAATTATTCTTTCAACATTACATTAATTTTTAAACATAAATAAAACTAACTAAAACTCTCAACAAAAGTCTCAACAGTTGTATTACGTTTAACATCAAATGCATAAAATAAATTAAACGTAACATCTTCCCCTATGCCTATCTCCTTCCACCCATTACCCAACATTTTATAATTAATTACGTTTGGGGGATACAAACTCCATAATTAAATATTTCGACCCTTTAATTTCCTTCAGTTATTCACATTTATGAAATCCATTAATATCTATTTTGGCTTCGGATTCTGATTAATTATTAATTAACGATGCTCAAGAAACAACAGATTTAACTTTTAAGTAGCACATAAAATAAATTAGCCTAATATAAATAGGACATATATGAGAACAAATAAAAGAATTATTTATATAGAAATACAATAAATTAAAATAAGATTCACATAGTTGTACAAGAAATCCTAACTCAAATACGCTTGTAAAAATATGTATAACTCCTAAAAGAGTATATCATGGGGAGAAAGATTATTTTCCAACTATTTTATATAAAAAAGACAATGTTAGGGTAAGATAATCTTACTAAATTTTGTTACATGTTAGAATAAATATATATGTAGAGATTTCAAGGCTTGAAGACAGATTTAATGCACTCAGAAACAAAAAATTAACTGTTGAATGAGCAAATAGAATATATCATAGGCATCAAAAATGATGAAGAAATAAAAAATAATCTGAAACACAGCAAGCAAGATGACACAGTCATGTATAGTGGTTCGGCACTCATGGCCTACATCCACTCTCCCAAGGCAAGGTTGAAATTCATTAAATCAGAAAGTATTTCAGATTACAGAGCTTGATATCCTCTGATAAATCCCAGAAAATACAGGAAAGAACACACCTGAAAAAACCCTAGCCTCTCCCCCCTTTTTTGTTACAGTTAACACACACTCCCTTTGTTAATCAAGGGTGAATATATACTGCTACAGGACTCAGCATCAGCCTTCACCTGGAATCAGCAAGTCCCCTTCCAGCCACTGGATCAAGCTTGTCCAGAATCTTCAGTTGAGGAGAAGAAAAACAGAAACAAGGGCCGAGCATCGCACCTTAACAGAAAAGAGAGCAGCATTTGTTTGTTATGTAACCAAATACAAAATATATTTTTTCTCCTCCAGCAGAAACGACGCCGCATCCTTTTTTTAATAAAAACTTTGACTTTTCAAAAGGACTGAGAGAGCAGAACACATGGCAAAGAAGTGCCACATCATCACAATTCTCCACCTTGGTACTTCCTTTGACATGTCAGAATACTTCCCTTGCCTTGGTATCTATTTATCATTTTATTCAACATGCAATAGGCTCATGCAGAGCCTATGTTTTTCACCAGAAACTGACTTGGTAAGCATGTCTGCTGGATTGCTTGAACCATCCACCTTTTCCACTTTTATCTCACCATTTTCAATGAGTTCCCGGATGAAGTGAAGGCGTACATCTATGTGCTTAGTACGCTCATGGAAAATTTGATTTTTGCACAAGTGAATAGCACTTTGGCTATCACTCTGAATCACCACCAGTTTCTGAAAAATTCCCAGCTCACCTACTAAACCTTTCAACCATCTAGCTTCTTTTGCAGCTTCAGTAATGGCTACATATTCTGATTCTGTAGAAGCTAATGTCACCATGTGCTGAAGTTTAGATTTCCAGCTCACCATATTTCCCCATACTGAAAATGCAAATCCAGTAGTGGATTTTCTCCTGTCTGTATCTCCAGCATAATCAGCATCTACAAACCCTTCCACACAATATTCATTCAGTTGATTCTTTTTGTATTCAATACCAACAGAAGTTGTCCCCTTCACATATCTCAATATCCACTGCAAAGCATTCCAATGTACCTTCCCTGGATTACTCATAAATCTTCTTGCAAGACTCACAGCATAGGCCAAATCAGGTCTTGTACACATCATCAGGTACATCAGACTTCCCAGAGCATTAGCGTAAGGCACTTTAGCCATTTTCTCTTTCTCTTCTTCTAATTGTGGACTTTGATCATGTGACAGCTTGAAATGTTGTCCAAGTGGAGTCTGAACAGCCTTGGACTCTCTCATGTTGAACTTTTGCAATATCTTCTCAGCATATTCTTGTTGAGACAACTTTAACTTGCCATTTTCTCTTTCTCTGATTATAGAAATGCCAAGTATCTTCTGTGCTTGACCCAGCTCTTTCATTTCAAACTTGGTATTCAACATCTTCTTAAGCCAAGTTATTTCAGACTTGTTATGGCAAGCAATGAGCATATCATCCACATACAAAAGTAAATAAACATGAGTCATATCTGAAATTTTCTTAAAATAAAAACAACTATCATAATTGCATCTCAAAAAACCAATTTCAAGCATAAAAGAATCAAACTTTTTATACCATTGTCGTGGTGATTGTTTCAAGCCATACAAAGACTTTTTAAGTAAACAAACTTTACCTTTGCAGCCTTTTTCTTCATAACCTTCAGGTTGCTCCATCAGAATCTTTTCTTCTAGGTCTCCATGTAAGAATGCTGTCTTTACATCCAATTGCTCCAATTCAAGGTCATATTGCACAACCAGTGACAATAACACCCTTATGGAAGTATGCTTGACTACAGGGGAGAAGATTTCTTTGTAGTCTATACCTTCAACTTGTGTAAATCCTTTTGCCACCAAAGGAGCCTTGAATCTTGGGGGTTCAAAGGGGTTCACTTCAGATTTTCTTTTAAAAATCCACTTAAATTTCACCACTTTACAATTTTTGGGTCTATCCACTAGTGTCCAGGTTTCATTTTTCATCAGAGAATTAATCTCTTCATCAACTGCTTTTCTCCACTGAAGTTTTTCTTTTCCAGTCACAGCTTCTTGATATGTTTTAGGTTCATCATTCAAATCTTCTTCTACTTGTAATGCATAGGCAACAAGATCAGCATACCCAAATCTGTTTGGAGGTCTAACTACCCTCCTAATTCGATCCCTGGCCAACTGGTAGTCTCCCAATTCTGAATCATTTTCCTCTGGTTCAGCTTCTGCTTCCACTTGAATTTCAGCATCAGGTGCTCCACCTTGATCTGAATTCTGTCTAGATTGAGAAGAATTCAGCTCAAGTTCTAATTTATCTGGCTCAGATGAAATTTTTTCTGAATTCTGAATCTCTTTCTCAAGTCTTGGCAAGACATCCTCTCTGAAATTTACATCCCTGCTTACAATGCATTTTTTAGCCTCTAAGTTCCAGAGTTTGTAGCCTTTAACACCCTCAGGATACCCCAGAAAAATGCATTTCACAGCCCTTGGTTTAAGTTTGTCATCCTTAACATGAGCATAAGCTAAGCAGCCAAAAACTTTAAGGTTATCTAGTTTAATCATATGACCAGTAAACTTCTCCAAAGGAACCTTAAATTCTATTGCTGAGGAAGGTGTCCTATTGATGAGGTAGACTGCAGTATGTATAGTTTCAGCCCAAAATTTTACTAGTAATTTTGAGCATGAAAGCATACTTCTCACCTTTTCCAAAATAGTCCTGTTCATCCGCTCACATAAGCCATTTTGCTGAGGTGTATTACTCACAGTCTTGTGCCTCACAATGCCATTCAGTTTGCAAAAATTATCAAACTCTTGATTAACAAATTCCAGGCCATTATCAGTTCTGAACTTCTTCAATCTCTTCCCAGTTTGAGTCTCCACCATGGTTTTCCATTCCTTAAACTTTAGAAATGCTTCATCCTTGGTCTTCAAGAAATAAACCCAAACATACCTAGAGAAATCATCCACAAAACTGATGAAATACCTGCATCCACCAAGAGAATAATGTCTAGAAGGCCCCCAAACATCTGAATGAACATACTCAAGTGGAGCCTTTGAGTAATGTTGACCAGAACCAAACTTGACTCTTCTCATCTTGCCATAAACACAATGATCACAAAATGTTAATCTCTCAATTTTATCCCCACAAAGCAGATTCTGTCTACTTAATCCTATTAGACCCTTTTCACTAACATGGGCAAGTCTTTGGTGTCAAAGAATAGCCTTATCTGGTGCCTCTGGAAAAGTTACAGCTGCTGTACCACACTTAACTTCCCCATTTAACACATATAACCCATTCTTTTTCTCAGCCTTCATAACTACTAAAGACCCTTTCATCACCTTCAAACTCCCATTCACTGCTTTGTAACTAAAACCATTAGCATCAAGAGTACCCAGAGAAATCAGATTTCTTTTTAGGTCAGGAATGTATCTTACATCAGTGAGTGTTTTGACTTGACCATTATCTAAACTTAATCTAATGTTGCCTATGCCTTTTATTTGACAGGCAGCATTATTCCCCATCAAAACCTTACCACCATCTAGAGGCTGAAAAGAACTAAACCACTCTCTATTTGGTGTCATGTGATAGGTGCACCCAGTGTCAAGTATCCACTCTTCAGTCAATTTTCTATCAGAAATAACCAAGACTTCTGAGCTATCATATCCTTCAGCAGCTACATCTACACTCCCACCTTCACTCTCTTTATCTGACTTTTTCTTATTTTTCCTCTCAGGGCAATCTCTCTTGAAGTGTCCCTCTTTATGACAATGAAAACATTTTCTGACACCAGGCCTAGACTTAGACCTATTTTTACCCTGACTATGTCCACCTCTTTTCCAGTTTCTCTTTTCTGATCTCCCTCTAATGCTAAGACCTTCACCATCTCCATTATGCCTATCTTTCATCCTATTTTCACTATCCTTTGCTGAAATTGCTTGTATTACCTCTTCTAATTTCAGTGTTTGTCTCCCATATTTCAAGGTTTCCACAAAATTAGAGTATGATTTAGGTAATGAATTTAAAAGAATTACAGCTTGATCTTCTTCAGCAATTTCAACAGAAATACTTTCTAAATCTTGTATTATTTTTAAGAAATCATCCTTATTATCTTTTAAGGATTTTTGCTCATCCATCTTAAAATCAAACAGTTGTTGTTTCAAATATAATATATTTGGCACAGCTTTAGATAGATAAAGAGAGTCTAACTTACTCCAAATCTCAGCAGCTGTCTTCTCCTTTTTGATTTCCCGGAGAACTTTATCATCCAGCCCAAGAATCAAGGAACTTCTAGCTCTATCAAGCATATCCTGCTTCTCTACTGCTGTCATGGATGCTGGAAGTTCTGATTCACCTTTCAATGCCAGAGCTAGGCCTTCTTTTACTAATACAGCTTCCATCTTCATCTTCCAAAGCCCAAAATCATTAGTGCCTGTGAATTTTTCAAGCTCAAATTTGGTGGACATTTTTAAAAAACAAACAACCAGAACAACACTTAACACAAAAAAAAAAAAAAAAAACCCCGATTTAGCCAATAAACACTAAATCAGTTCTCTGAGTTTTAAATTGAAGTGCCCTGAACCAAGCTCTGATACCAGTTTGTTGAGATTTCAAGGCTTGAAGACAGATTTAATGCACTCAGAAACAAAAATTAAGTGTTGAATGAGCAAATGGAATATATCATAGGCATCAGAAAAATGATGAAGAAATAAAAAATAATCTGAAACACAGCAAGCAAGATGACACAGTCATGTATAGTGGTTCGGCACTCAAGGCCTACATCCACTCTCCCAAGGCAAGGTTGAAATTCATTAAATCAGAAAGTATTTCAGATTACAGAGCTTGATATCCTCTGATAAATCCCAGAAAATACAGGAAAGAACACACCTGAAAAAACCCTAGCCTCTCCCCCCTTTTTTGTTACAGTCAACACACACACCCTTTGATTAATCAAGGGTGAATATATACTGCTACAGGACTCAGCATCAGCCTCCACCTGGAATCAGCAAATCCCCTTCCAGCCACAGGATCAAGCTGTCCAGAATCTTCAGTTGAGGAGAAGAAAAACAGAAACAAGGGCCGAGCATCGCACCTTAACAGAAAAGAGAGCAGCATTTGTTTGTTATGTAACCAAATACAAAATATTTTTTCTCCTCCAGCAGAAATGACGCCGCATCCTTCTTTTAATAAAAACTTTGACTTTTCAAAGCTAAATAAAAAAGGACTGAGAGAGCAGAACACATGGCAAAGAAGTGCCACATCATCACAGAATCATTAGTTTTGTTGGACGTAAAGCCATGGAATGATGAGACGGACATGAAATAGCTTGAGGAAGCAGTAAGAAGTGTACAGATGGAAGGGCCTCTCCGGGGAGAATGTACGTTCTTTCTCTGCTTCATCTGCAGTATTATCCATCTTCAATATTGGAACCATAACCATTGTTCTTGTGAATTCATTCATTCCTTCCACCGGTTTCGCCATCCCAGGTTGTACAACTTATGTTTAGCTACATTTCTTTTTCTAAAACATGTATTCTCGTTGTCACAGTAAAACTCATACCTATCAGATATGGTATAAACAAATTGCAGATATGGAATAAACAAATTGCAGAAAAAGAATTATCAAAGAAGAATAATCGCCATTAAAGCATAATTTTGTTCAGTGACACTAGCGAGACATCTGTCTCAAGTAAAGTTCAAGAAATTGAAACTCTAAGAAATCTAAAGTTTGACTCGTTTGAATGGAACAATGATCTGAGCTTGAATTGGCTTGGCTCAGGTCTACCCCTGCCAACCAATAAAACTGTACAAACAATAGATGTCATGGATAGTGACACAATATGATAGTGCAATCCATGTGCTATCATTGTGGCATGCATATGCTATAGCAATCAACAATTTCCCCCATCGCACTTTGGTTGATATTGCTGCATAAAACATTCATAAAGTTCTATCATTGGTGCTACGTTAGTGTTACCCTCTCCATACATATCATTTCTATCTGCTGTCCTTAGGTGCCATGACCCTCCACCTGACCGGGCAGTAGTGAATTCTTTACTCACTACAGATTGCCTTCACAGCATCTAAGTCAACATGTGTGTTGGTAACCGTTTACATAAAATTAATACCTCCCTTACCTTCGTTCCCGAATGTCAGATTAAGTGGTTCCTTGTTTAACCTGTTATCAACATAAATAAATAATTAAATAAAAACAAAGAATACAAAGGTATTTAGACAGGAGAAGTGCAAACGACTAACTCAAATTTCAAACAGTAACATGTATAAAGGTTTCAAAAATTTAAATTACAAGATTAGCATCAAAGTAAAAAATGCCTTCATGGATGCATGATATCACAGGAAAGAGGAGGGTTGCCTTTTAAGAAAAAGGATACTATTTATGTTTTTTAGAGCAACATCAAAAAGTAAAAGCTTATTGCGAAAAGACATCAAGAAGCAAACATATTACCTTATACCAAATCCCTCAACCTCTTTCTCTATCAGACACTTGTGAGTTATTGGCATTATTGCATCAAGAACAATTAAGATACAATTGCATGTCCTAGCAGTGCTGATAACCTGGATTCCATATATATAACTATTTATTATACAGATATGACAGAAAAGGGTTATGAAGATGCACATGAACCAGTATTATGCAAACTAAAAATGTCAATGTTAAATCCATAACCATTTTGTACTAACATAATAACTAGCATTCATACAGTACATGCAAGCTTTTTCGTACCTATACTTAACGCTGCCAACATAATAACAGCAATGATCAAGTATTGTTCCATTCAATTGACAATAAGAAAAAGCTCAGATTATTTTTTAAAAAATCAACTCCATGGAGCATGAGGCTCCAAAGAATTACAGCATTTTACTACCATGATACAACTTTCAAAAGTAAAAATTCAATAATAATCCCATGACTTAATGCCTTCCTCTTACCCTTCCGATCCTTAGCACCCTCAATAATACCAGGGAGATCCAACAACTGCCAAACGTAAAAGAAAGATTGAATTATGTCAATCCTGAGGGAAGCAGAGAACACAAACATGTCAATGAATAAACATTCATTTGCATTCACACGGATAAATCACAAATACATGTATTCTCCCGGATTGGTGCTATCATATTTGGACTCATAAATAACATATAGTTTCTTAACATGATTTTTCAACGTCTACTGTCAGCTATATTTAACACTACAAAAGACCATGTCACTGCCCAAAATAAAATTATAAAATCTAGTACCTGAATTTTAGGCCCTCTAAACGTGATCACACTTGGGATACATGTTAAGGTAGTAAATTCATATAAAGCAACCTGTATACCATAACAAATATAAATCACATCAGAAATCCATGATTATAACTTAACATAAATTTTTGACAATGAATATGTTTCACCACATCCATCCCAATTCGACACACAAAACAGACATACAATGACACACAAGGTTTCACACTGTTCAGCCAATGCTAACCACATGCAGAATGAGTTATTTGGACAAATGCAATATAGTTGCACATTTAATGGAAGCAAATAAACTTCAAATTTAGCAGTCAAACTTCATCGCGAATAAAGAACAACATTCACCTTCTCCCTTCTTTCCACTCACCCCAATCTCTTACACGTCAGAAAAAAAGAGTTACAAATACAGATTTCTAACCCTTCAGGCTTCCACGCCTTCATAATAATAATATCTCAGCAGCAGAAAAACCCACACTCAAAAAAAAAAAAAAAAAATGAAGTCTTTACTCCAAACACAGGTGAGAAATGCAGTAAGTTTCAGAATTTCAATTACCAGAAGGCATTTCACACTAAGTTAATTTCAGTACATCGTATGACTTCAGTGTAAAATATAGGTAGAGAATAAATCACTACCTAGTGATGCTTAGAATTTCAGCTCATGGCATATTAAACTAGTGATTTAGCTTGTGCTTAGATCATAAACAACAGAAAATTTTGTTCTTCAAACTAGTGATTGTAGTCAAAATAAAACATTTGCAAAGACAAAGCAAGCATGCCACTGGCGTTTATGATAATTATTCTCCGACGTAAACTATAAAACATCTATAAGATCTCAAAAAAATCTTTCATACCTCAGAAAATATCCCTGTTAATTTATTTAAAAGTGTAGATTTCCCCACAAAAGGGAAACCAACGAGACCAACTCTTGCATCTCCGCTTTTAGTGACATCAAAACCTTCACTAGCAGCAGCACCACCACCTTTTAAGGCTTAAGGAGTTCCCTTCGTAGCTTGGCAAGTTTAGCATAGAGCACCAAATAAATAATCACACATCAGAGCCATCAAAGAAATTTATAACACCAAGAGCACTAATATGAGTAAAGGACCATGAATTTATTTCTAATATATATCCAAACTTATCAGAAAAGCTGTAACATTTCAAAACTTGTGTCCTGTTCCAAGCATCAAATGTTACTCCTAATTGAAAGGAATTTGCAGCCCATGAAACACAAGAACAAGATGTAAACTATAAATTCCCTCACAGGAGAGCTAATAGGAAATAGAATCAAATAACATTTCTTTCAAACCAAAAAAAAACAAACAATTTATGTGCCACCCTCAACTTCAAAAAATGCTGAAGCATAGTTGTTAAAAGCACGCCTCAGCTTTACTCAAGGTAATGTGGCCATCGCCTTAAGTATGGTCAAGGTGACCAGTGGTTCAAAGGAAATCGCTTTTAACACCCTGGAAAAGCTTTAGGCGTCAGAAAAACACACTTCATTATCACCTAGGATATCAACAATTTTTAGATAATTTTTAGCACAGTCTTTGGCTTTTCGGCAAGTTTTGGGCAATTTTTAGATAGAAACGAGGGTTATTGGATACCTGTAGAACATAGTAGAATTCATTTGGTCATACCACCAACTTCAGAATCTCCTCAAGCTATTTGCTATGCCATTAAGTGTTGAAGTTTGCTTCGATCTAGCGCCCTAATGCAACTGCAGCCACAACCATAAGACCATACTTGATGCCGGCTCCTCCTGCATGAAATCATGCTTTCCTCTTTCACTTTGGTTGTTGAATGTAAAGCATAAATATAAAAATTAATTCAGTTTTGGTTTCTGTTAGTATCATTGCACTAAAACTCCTGAGCTAACTATAACAAACTTTTAAGTGGGGCAAACCAGTAAGTAATGCAGGGAAGTATCAAAGAGGAAACCTTGAAAAATATTGTGGACGAAGAGAAAGCATTGTTTACATGCCACAGAAGCTTGGATCACTTGATCATGGAAACATTTGTATTCTGAATTTCTTATCATCATATTTATCAAAAAATGAAGAAACATAATTACAAAAATGTGAACACTTAAATGAAATAATACAATAGGAAGATAAGACAACTTTATTTTGAACCATACAGACTAACCTTGTTCCCAGGTGAAGGAATTTGATCAGTTCCTGAAGTTCAGCTTGCTGAACCAACATCAGAAGAGAGATGGGTAAATAAATTAAAGGTATCAGATCAGAGCTCAACTAGTGCTCAAAAGATATGATAGTTCCAATTGAAATTGACAAGCACTAGGAGACTTGAGACATCATTAGCTACTGCCTGTCCTTGCCTTATATTTTTCATAAATTCAGTTTTTTCAGTCTTAGAAATCAAATAAATAATCTACACAGTATACAGTGACAATGTTTTCCAGAGATTCTTCCTTTCCCTCAAGTTTTCCCCAATTTGAAATTTCAGTTCCTCCCCGGGTTCTTTGTTAAAAAAGAGATGCATAAAAGTTTTCAAAATTTAGTATATCAGTTTTCCATGACAGTTCCAGTTCAATGATTGATGCCCAAAGAGTATACATCTCATGACAAAGATACCCAAACTGTCTACAGTAATGCACTACCTTTGCATATCAGCTTCAGTTGTAAGTGGTTTTGCAGAAAAAAAAAACCAAGTTCATGCACCAGCAATCATTTCCACACTCTACACTGAATAGTCAGTAGAACGTGCAAGAAGTGGATGCATTCTGGAAGCATATCTATAAATGATAAAACCTAAAGATCACATTGATAAGCTGTTCCAAGCACATATCTATTAGAGAATAAGTCAAGAGCTAATTTTGACTTTCTTATGCTATTGTGTCTTCAGTCACTCAACCGAAGTGTAGTAGTATCTAGAACATAACCAATTCCCTTAATTTGCAAAATCAAATTGTCCAAAACTGAATACATCTGATTAGCCTTGCAATGAGTATTGTCTCTTGCAATAAATGCATGCACCTCACTATTCAACTTTATCCAACTACAACCCGGTTCTTTTATTACCCCATCAGAGTCCATTCTCTCTCCCACCCTCTTGACATCTGTCCACATACCTTTATATGCAAAAAAATTTGAAAGTAAAGCATAAGAGCCACTATCCATTGGATCAATGGAAATTGCCATCTCTGCTGCATATTTTCCCAATTCAGCATTAGCAGAAGTTCTACATGCACTGGGCAAACTTCTCCATATAATTGCTGCTGGTTCTATGGACATTTTCTCAATAAATACTACAGCTTCATTTAGTGTACCAGCATGGCCCAATAGAGAAACTACAGAAGCATAATGTTCTGTCCCTGGTTCAATTCCTAATCCAGACATTGATTCAAAATGATGGAGTCCTTCGTCCACAAGCCCAGCATGGCTACACGCTGAGAGCACACCCACCAATGTGACATAGTTGGGTTTCAGTCCTTCCTTCATCATTTCTTCAAACAACAGAAGGGGTTCTTTTGCTTCTCCATGGTGTCCATATGTTGAGATCATGGAATTCCAACAAGCAACATCTTTCCAAATTGTGGAACTAAAAGTTTTATGATCATCTGCAAAGCTTCCACGCTTAGCATACATATCAATAAGTGCATTTGTGACAAATGGATCAAACCCCAGACCTAGCTTAATCAGGTGGCTATGAAACTGTTGACCATGTTGGAGACTCGCTAGGTTACTAGCTGCTGTTATTAGAGCAGCAAAAGTAAATTCATTAGGTCTTTGTCTCGATAATTGTAGTTCTAAGTAGAGTTTGAGAGCCTCTTCATTTTCTAACTGTTGGGTGTAACCAAAAAGCATCGCATTCCGCACAACAATATCTTTCTCATTCATCTCCTCCAATATCATTCTTGCCTCTTTAATACAAGAACACTTGGAATAAACATCTATTAGAGAACTTCCAGTAAAAAGGTCTAAAAAGACTCCATACTTGATGATGAGACCATGAATTTGTCTGCTCAATACCAAGGTAGACAATGCAGCTGATAAACCAAGGATGCTAACAAATGTCAAAAGGCTCAGGGGCACACACTAAGCCTCATCTCATGGAAAAGATCCAATGCTTCAGACAGCTTCTCTTGTTTTGAGTATCCTTCAATCATTGCATTGTAAGAGACCACATTGCGATCATCTATAAGATCGAAAACTCCTCTTGCATCACTCAAGGAGTCACATTTTGCATACATATCAATCAAACCAATTTTAAGAAAATTGTCAACCTCAAGATTGGTCTTGATGGAGTAAGCATGCACTTGTCTTCCCTGCTCTAATGCGACAAGGGAACCACATGAGGTGAGAACACTTGTGCAAGCAAAGTTATCAGGCTTCCAGCCTGATCTTGTCATTTCTGAAAACAGTTTCATGGCTTCCCTATCAAATAAATTCTGCATGTACCAGGCAATTTTTGTGGTCCATGAAATAACATTCTTAACTACCATCTCATCAAAAAGCCTCCTAGCATTTTTCACCTTTCCGCACTTTGTGTAAAAATCTATCAGCACATTAACCACCGAAACATCTATTGCCGTTCCTGTCCTCAACACATGAGCATGAATTTGCCTCCCACCCAGTACAAACTCAAGCATCGAGCAAGCACTTAACACACTTGACAACACATATCTATCAGGAACAACATCAGTCTCTCTCATTTAACTAAACAACTTCAATGACACGTCACTTCTCCCACTTTTCACATACCCACTTATAATTGTAGTCCAAGTAACAGAACTTTTCACCACTAAACCATCAAAAACCATTTTTGCATCATCTATACTCCCACTCTTTGCATAAAAATCAACCAAAGAAGTACCCACATAAACATCTTGATCAATGCCACTCTTAACAACAAAACCATGAATTTGCTCACCCAAATCACCGCCCCCACAGCCCCCACTCATCTGCGTGCAGGCACGCACAACACTTGCCAAAATATACTCATTTGGCCGCCCTTCACAACTCTTTAAGAAACCGATAAACACCATCAAAGCTTTTTCATGATACCCTGACTGAGTATACATAGAAACCATAGAATACCAAGAAACCAAATTCCCCTCACACATTTTATCAAACAAATTACAAACATAGCCAAATTTTTCTGTTTCGAATACTTAAGCAACATAAGGTTCCCAAGAAACGTATCAGACTGCAACCCGTTAATAACAACTTGAGAGTGAACCCGTTCACAGCACAAAAAACGGTCACAATTCTCTGTTAAGTGGAGTTGTAAGAGGTGAGCTAAAATGTGCCGTTTTCTATGGTATTGAAGAGATGGGTGGTTTTGCTCGGCGAAGTTGGAAAAGCTGAAGGACTGTTTGAATGTGATTACATTACAGCGTTGTTTTAGACGGTGAGTTAAGCGACGCATCTCTTCTTCAGTTTCAAATGTTGCCGCGAACTTTAATGGCCATCTACAGGCTCGCAGCCACGGATATTTTTTGTAAGGAAGCTATGAGAAATTGGGCCCCGCCTGAGATTAAAACCTGGGTTGCTGTTTTCGGGTTGTGACTTTGGGCTATATCTTTTAGGATTCACGTTTAGATTGAAAAAGCATATTATATAACAAGATGTACGGAAGTTAAAAGTGAATTTGAATCTAATTAAACTCAAATAAAGAGGTTAGATTCAAGTCAAATCAAAAATGAACATATATATGTTTATGTTTAGATTAATTTGTTATGATTTGGTTTATATTTGGATTCGTATTTATTAAATTTTTTTATAGTAAAGTTTAGATTTACGTTTGGTTCGTATGATTCAATTCACGTTTCGTTCATATAGTTCATATTTATATATTATTAAAAATTTCAATTAAAAAATTTTAATTTAAGTTTAGGTTTGTGTTATTGTTTGGTTCGTACAGTTCGTATTCGTCAATTTTCGAAACCATAATTTGAGTTCATATTCGTGTTCTGATTTAAACAGTTCATTTCAATTCCATTCTAATTGAACTCAAAAATGCATCTAAACATATTCGGTTTGAATTAACCTTAAACAAAATTCAACTTAAGTTCAATTTAAATACAGAACGATCAGTTTGAAAACAAGCTATGCTTGTTCAAATTATTAAAGAGAAAGAAAAATTATCAATCAGAAATAAAAATTATACAAATTCATAAAAATTACCAAAGAAAAATAATCGTTCAAATTCTAAATAATTGTCAGATAAAAAGAAGAAGAAGAATCATCGATAAGACGAGTTTTGCTACAATGACATCAATACGACATAAAGATTTGAAATGAGTTAAGTTTAAATTATAATTTTTTTGGCTTAAGTTAGATCATTCAAATCGAACAACAACTTGAGCTTGACTCACATGTATAGTATATTCCTTTGGGTAATATTTTTTGTGTATTTTCCTAAGATTGAATTAGAGGTCAAGTCAATATTGTTTGTGTTTGTACTCCCAGCTCCATTAAATTATTTAGCACCGAACACTCGTTGTATATTTTAATTATCTAAGGGGGATATGTAATGCTAAGCAAGAAAAGATACCACCAAAGTTTGGGCAAAGCCAATTACTTAATTGATTGCCACGCTCTAGTTTGACCAAAATAATATTTCCCCCACCATGTTTGAAAACTAGCATGACCACCCCTGTTAATCCTAAGTTGCTAACTTATCCATATACCAACTTAAAACATAATATTTCTTATTCTCAGTCAACCAAGAAAAAACAAAAACAAAAGAGATAAACTAAAAGTGGATTTAAGTTGAACTAGTTTATAATCGACTTAGTATTTGACCCAAATGATTTAAATTCAATGAAATTGTTCATATTATCAATGATACTATTTATCTCACTAATAATACTATTCATCTATACCAATAACCCTTGATGACATCTTTCATTAGCTTGAATGAGCTCAAACTCAAGTTAATAACTTAGAATTCAAATTGAGCTTGAACCAACCCATATTCGAAGTCAAGCTGGCTTGAATCCAATTCTAAACATGAGTTTGGTTGTATTATGTTAATGTTTGTGTTAATGAGATTAATAGAAAAATTGGGCCAATACAAATTATGTCAATTTTTTAATTTTTATTTTATTTCAAGAGTACAATAGTCTATAAATAAGGTAAGTTTAAGTTTACGTTTTGACTAAAATATAATATCAATTCATTTTTAGAAGTTTAAAATATTATATATATATATCCCTAAAATCTTACTCATTGACAATAAATATAAGGATAAATAACAAATATATAAATTATAATATTTAATTATGAGTTTTTTTATAAAACTCGAGTTAGTTGTTACTATCTTATAAGATTGGATCTAAATTGAGTTGGCTCAAACTTGAAAGTCAATTCGTCAAACTCAAGTTAGTTTGATTTAAATTTATTTAGTTCGAACATGAGTCAAGTTCGAGTAAAAGATTTTAACTCAATTTGACGTGCGAGCCAAGTAGATAGCTCAATTTGGTTTGAACATGACTTAGTTTGAATTATGTTAATTAATTATTAAAACGACATTATTTTATCAGTATTAGATAAAACAATATCATTTTGTTAATAAACTAAAATACGAATTTGAGCTAAAATTGAAGATAATTATTTTTATTTGAATCAAATTTAAATTACCCTTAATTTTGACTTGACAAACTCAAATTGAGTTATTTTTTATTAGAATTGAATTCGAGCTAAAAGGTATTGAAATTTGATCCAATTCAATATCATCCCTACTATCTCAAAGTTAAACTTGTACTTAATATATATATAATTAAATCATATTTGAATTCAATACTATTAAATTCGACTAAATTTGATTACAACCCTAAAAAAAAGGTTGCAAAGATTGAATTTTGTTTCGTAATCAAGAAAGTCATTTAGTGGGGATCTTAATTTAGACTTATGGGTTCATTGGTATGATATTGAAAAACTTTAATGGCTAGCGAAATAATACTAGAAGAAGGGTGAATAGGATTATTTAAAAAATCTAATGCAATTAATACAATAATTACAATACACAACAATCACAATAAAGAGAGAAAGAGTTTAGAGAGTGCTCAGTTGATTTATAGAGGTTCGGAGCTTTGAACACAAGTCTCCTACGTCTTCTTCCTCAATCAAACCCGATTGAAGTTTTCACTATCTTTCAAACTCGAAGATACAATAGTTTTTCACCAAGGAAATTTCACTCTTTTTACAGTAGGAATATTGATGTGAAAGAAATTGATTTTGCTTCTAACTAGGCTAAAAATCCAATAAAGAATATAGTTCTCTCAAGTATATAAATATGTAAGCTTTGGAGAGAAAAATAATGAACGATGAGTGAAGAGCTAGTAGAGCAAGTAGATTGATTTTTTGTATTTCGTTTCTTTAACCTTATTCACTTCAAATATGTCTCCTTTTATACCAAATTTATTGCCTTAAGTAACAAGGAGTCATTTGCTTAGCTTTGTATCCGTTGAAGTGGTTGAAAATGTGAGGTATGTAATAAATTTTCCGAGTGTATGGTCATGCTCTTAAAGTGTACGGTTGTGCTTGCTACATTTATGACATCGATCAGACTCCCAATGGTTGAATTAAACATTACCGCCAATGGTGCACGGTCATTTGCGTTTGACGCACAATTGTGCTTTATGCCTTCATGATTTTTCTTCAAAATTCCAGAAGCTCACACGACATTGGTGCATGACTACACATTGGCAACGCACGAATCATCTTTTGCTTGAGCACAATCGTATGTCATATCTGCATGATCGTGTGTCTGCTGAATGCCTTTAAGCTTCATGCACGATCAGCCTTACACGACTCCTTTGGTAGTACTCTTCATTCGTCATCACGCTCGGTCGTGTATCTATTATGTGCACGGTTATGTGATGATTGCCTTCCTTTGACTTCATGCACGACTTCACTACACGACTTGATATCTCATGCTCTTCATGAATTACATACATGGTCGTGTGCTTGAAATACCTACGGTCGTGTTCTTGACTCTGAAGCTTTGATTATGCACGGTTGAATTGATGGTGCTTTAACCATGTTGTGCATGCACATAGTCGTGCATAATGAACACACGCCCGTGTTGGTTCTAAAAAATTTGTTCAATTTTTCACAGAACTTAGTATGGTCAGGTGCACGGTCTCGTGTTCTAGACACACGAGAAGCCACTTGGTCAAGCACGGTTGTGCTAAAGTAGCACACGGTCGTGCGAGACCTACAACCTGCAAAAATAAAGTTTTTCTCCCCTCTTTTGTCATGGATTAATTCATGCAAATGATTGATTAGCAATTTAAGTATATTTTTATCATCATCAAAACATCAAGGGTTCAACAGGTATCATCAATTTATTCATAAAGAGTAGAAATTAGATAGAATGTGCATGAAGTAAGTGAAACCAAGTGTTAGTTTTGAATTTTCTTTTATTTTTATCAAAATTCAATTTTCAATGTATATGCCAAAGGTTATGTAATCTATTATAAAATCGAATACCAATAATAATATGTTATTATACAGTTAGGTATTATTTTACTCTAAATTTAAAATAACAATTATTTTTTATGAAATTTTTTTATAGCACATATTTTCATAAACTATCAAAAATACCCCAATATGGAGATTATTTGATATTTAATTTTATAGGATTTATAGTGACCAATTGATAATATTTGATATTATTATTATTTTGATTTATCCTTATTTATTAGTTTAATTGTTTATATTCATTCTTCTGTTTATTTTATATCATCCAATATTAAATGCATAAAATCTAGAGATAAAGAAAGTCTTCAATATACTCATATTTTTGTGATCCAATGTTATAAATATGGCTATATTCAACCTAGGTTGCATATAAATAAAATTTTATTCAAGATTAACGAGGTGAATTCAAACTCAACTATAAAATGATTTTATTGTAGATTTAATTTAAACCATTCTAAACTCAACTACTCAAATTAACTCAAATTCAATTATTAGATTTTTTTAACAAAATTCTTTAAGATAAAAATTAAAGCTAACTTTTTGGTATCGTTCGTTGATATTTCTTTTTCAAAATTTTATTTTTATTATCTATTTTATCTGTCAATATGGGTGGTTTTTTGAATCTTAAATTAATAAGCAATGTAAAGATGCAAAAAAAATCTAAACATTAATTGTATGATATTATAAGAAAAAATAATTTAAAAATAAATGAAGTTAGTAAAGTTATTATTATTTAAGTAAGTATAAAAGATTTTATTACTTTAATGTATTAAATTATTATATTTTATTGAAAAGATCAAATATTTTTTACTAAAGTAAATGAACTTTTGTAAGCTTTTATTGAATAGATTAAATTTTTTAACTTTTTTATTGAAAAGACTAAAATTTCAAAATTTTTTATTAAAATAATTTATTTTATTTTTAATTAAAAATACTAAATAAATACAATTAAACTGGTTTCTTTTTATTTTGTTCGCAAAGAAATTAATTTGGTATTTTTAATATAAACAAATTGTTAGATTAGTCCTTCAATAAAAGAAAATAAAATTTTAATATCTTTGATGAAAAAAAATTTATTCTTACAAAAAAAGTTATTAATAATTTGATGATTTTAGATAATGTAATCTTTAATAATAATAATAATATTTCTAAAAAGAATAAAACTAAGCGAGCACCTCAAAAATAATAATAATATTTTTAAGGTTTCAAATTTTGGATAAATGTGAAATATAAAAGTTGTATAGTATTAACATAGTTTGTCTTGATGTAATAAGTTTTATTTTTATTTTTTTAATTAATCTAGGAATTTGGATAAGTGTGAATTTGAATTACTTTTTCGTGTTTATAAAACAAAGAGAGAAGATACATTCAATAAATTTAAGTATTTATAATTCAAAAATATGATTCTTAAAATTTATTCATATTTTAAGTAAATTAAAAACATAATAATCATAAATTTAATCTCAATTTGATAGACAATGATAACTTCTATTTGTGAACACGGTCATATATTTTTATGAAATTATTCTTATTATCTTTGAAAAAGAGACTTACTCATGTTTTTTTTTTAAGTTTATTAAATGTATTTAACAGTCAGATGAGTTTAACTTGATAGTTGGATCGTGACTTGATACGATTCATTCGATTTAAGTCCAAATCAAATTAATTTAATAATTAAAATGAATTTGAACTTTAATCTATGCTAGATTGACCATTGATTTTTTATCAATATAATTTAGATTTTAAATACGATTGGTAAGTTCTTAAAAAAAGGATTTTATGTATTATATTTTATTTTAACACAAAAGTTATAATTTTAAAATATGGATTAAACTTACTAGTATGATTGATTCAGTCAAAATCTTTAATCTGGGTTGATTAGCGGTTAAACTAATAATTTTACATCGATTCATAAGTCAAATACAAGTCAAATACATTATATATAAAAATGTTTTAAAAAAAGCCTTAAATTATATTTTTCTTTTTTATTCCTAATTATTTTGTTTCTATTTGATATCACATATTTATCAAGATTTTTAATATAAGTTATGGTGCATTTATATAAGTTTGGTGAAATATAAATTACATTTTCCACTCAAGGGTTGTCTCAAAAAACATTCTCATCCCGTAATGATAAAAATAATACTTTCTTACTAAAAAGAATTATAAACAATTAACGATATAAAAGTAAATTAGTAATTTCACTATAAATAATTTTTAAAATAATACTTTTATAGATAAGACTTAAACGTTATAAATATAATAATTTATCTCATTTAATAGGTTTAATAACTTGTATTTATACTATTGTAACCTTAGCTATTATTAAATCTCACCATCACTATTGTCATCAATCAAGTCCTGGTGCAGAAACAATAAAAAATGACATGAATGTGTAATAGAGAGGTGCAATAAAGATTGAAAAGAGATCAAGTCATGTTATGAAGGGAAATAATAAAATAACGTTGTTGGTTTTCAATTTGAATAATCAGATGTTTCATTAATGAAAAACAATAATATTATTACAAAAATAAGTTGAAAATTAAAATATTGGCACAAGAAGTGGGTTTGAAAGTCAAATTAGTGTCATTTTTTTAATCATCAGAAATTGGTTTTGGTTATAAAATGTTATTTGTTTCATCAAAGGGTAGAAAAATGCTTTTAGATTAAATCTTAGTGGGAAAATGTAATTTACTCTAATTAAAATAATCAAATGCCATATAATATAAATATATATATATATATATATATATATATTAATTAGTTAAAATAATCTATGTTTAAAACACTCAAATAATATTAGTTGATGCTCAATAAATTATACAAATACAACAAAAAAAATGTATATGTTGTCAAAAATGTTTAACTTCAGAATTAGTAATATATATAAATATGATAAATAATGATTAAACACAATAAAATATGA